>OZ025240.1:41780801-41925801 GCA_964019155.1 Osedax fenrisi | reverse complement strand
AATGATCAATTCTAAAGATACATTTATTCAATTTTTTGGATAGACCTAAATATATCGAATTACAATAATTAGTCGACGAAAATACCATTGCTTTAATTAGCATCGTAGTGAGGTCTTTGCTAATGAACTTTCTTATATAGCGTATATTATATAAATGAAAATTTGCTTTCCTGCAAACAGTTGACATATGATCATCAAAATTCAATTTATTATCAATAGTAATACCAAGATATTTAATTTTTAGTGATGGAATAATTCTAATATTATCAATAAATACATCAGTGAAGTTATTAAAGTTATGCGGTAAGTTCAGTAATTCAGTTTTGGAAGTATTAAGTAGAAGTTTGTTCATAAGTAGCCATTTATTCACTTGATTGGCACATTCAACTAGCTCATTATTCATGACCAATCTACTATTAACAGAATAAATAAGAATATCATCAGCATAGAGATGAAATCTTAATGTTTTAAATGATTTGATGATATTTGTTATTGGGTTCAGATATATAGAGAATAGTAGTGGACCTAAGACGGATCCTTGCGGAACCCCGTACTTAAATGATTGAGATTTAGAATAGGAGTTATTGATCTTAACAGAAAAAGTTCTATTAGTGACAAATCCAATTAAGAAATCATGAGCAGTTGAAGATATACCAATGTCTAAAAGTCTATCTGAAAGGATATCATACTACTACTACTACTACTACTACTACTACTACTACTACTACTACTACTACTACTACTACTACTACTACTACTACTACTACTACTACTACTACTACTACTACTACTACTACTACTACTACTACTACTACTACTACTACTACTACTACTACTACTACTACTACTACTACTACTACTACTACTACTACTACTACTACTACTACTACTACTACTACTACTACTACTACTACTACTACTACTACTACTACTACTACTACTACTACTACTACTACTACTACTACTACTACTACTACTACTACTACTACTACTACTACTACTACTACTACTACTACTACTACTACTACTACTACTACTACTACTACTACTACTACTACTACTACTACTACTACTACTACTACTACTACTACTACTACTACTACTACTACTACTACTACTACTACTACTACTACTACTACTACTACTACTACTACTACTACTACTACTACTACTACTACTACTACTACTACTACTACTACTACCACCACCACCACTACTACTACTACTACTACTACTAATACTACTAGATAGAGAGAGCGATAAAGAGATGGTGAGACAGATAGAGAGATTGTGAGAGATAGATCGATAAATATAGAGTGATAGGTAGATAGAGAGAGATAGTGAGAGCGATAGAGAGATATATAGGGAGAGATATAGATATATATATATATATAGAGGAATAGAGAGAGAGAAAAATAGAGTGAGAGATATAGAGTGAGAGATATAGAGAGATAAATAGAGTGAGAAAGATAGTGAGAGAGAGAAAACACTTACACCGAAAACAACGCCATCATCAGAACATCATTATTGCGTACATTATTCATCATCTAATGTTGACAAATTATATGTTGTTGATAAACTTCAAAGGAACTTGATGATATATTCGATATTGAATGATGATGTTCTAAGCATGTTGTTTATACAATAATATGTTAAGGATGTCAATATTTGTTGTATACATACCCTATCTAGCCATCAAGGTATATGTGTATGTATGACTCACACTAAAGTGTGCCAGTTGTCTCATAATAGTATGTCTCACTCAGCAAATAAATTACATATGTATTTTTAAAATAGGGTACTTTTATTTGATTAGATTATATTTTGGCACTTCCCTAGTTATTTGAAAATTTACAATAAAACTTACCAAAAAAAAGCCTATTATTTTCTAAGCAAAACTCATGTTAGAAGTCTCTAATTTTTATTATTTATTTATATATAGGCCTTTTTAATATAATCAAGAAATATTTTTTTTAATTAATAACAACTATCAATAATAAAAAATCAATATCTTATGTTATAAAATAAATTTATTTATAAATATTATTATTTTGAAAATTAGAAATTATTGTTTTTGTGTTGGTTTAACATAACTTTAACATCATAACACATATTATGGAGATGAAGATTTTATATAAATTGTGAAAAACAATCATCGGCAAAAATTTTTATTGATGATTTGTATATATTAAAATTTGTTCATACAAATAATTTTATATTATCTCATTTGATTTTTAATAAATAAAATAAATAAAATATGTGTATATATATATAAATATGTAATAATATGGTAAAACAATGTGTAATAAAATAATTATAAATATTATTAATATAGATGTATATAATTATATTAATAGCCATGTTAAATTTGTATCCATGCGATGTTAAATGTAAATATTCCTTGGATGGAATTAAAAAATAAATTTGTAAACTGCACATGCACGATATGAATTGCACATGTAAATGTATTATATTTTATAATATTTTATGTATACGCAAAAATCAAGGTATATCATGATCCGATCATAAATTTGACAAACAATGAATACAATATCAATAATAATAACATTAAAAATAATAATATAATGAGAATACAGGGTTAACATATATAGATGTGGCTTCTATATATAGACTATTATAGTATATGGCTACAATATATGCCTACGTTATTTCATAGAAATAATGACGGACGTTAATATAAATCGAATGAAAAATTAAAATAAGTCCTTGTAAATACTGTTGTTATACTAATTGTTATAATGTAATAGTCCGTACATCCATGTCGTAGCGTATTCGTGTGATAGCTTAACGCGTGCACTTGTAATCATGCTAATTCACTTTTGTAAAATACGGAAAGACACAAATAGAAAATATGCAATCTTATTTGTAAGCCCTTTAGGAGAAATACAACACATATACATAAATAAATCAATCAGGTTTATTATTTCATGTTGTAAAGCATAACACAATGGAGAAGTTAATAACAAATGTATTTGTTTTTTTTTGCGAGAACTTCCAAAATAATCATATTCTAGATAAGTTAGATTCTCATGAGTAAACAAATGTAGATATAACTAATTATGATGTAAAGAAAAAAAATATGTATCAATAAGTCAAGTTAACAATAAATTATGTAATTAATAAAAAATATTTATAAATAAGTCAGGTTTAAAATAAATGTTGTAAAGTTATATACAAAATCACACATATAAAAGAGTAAACTACAAAAGAAAAGGTTATTCTAATAACAAATTAATTATAATAATAATTATTATTATTTTTATTATTTAAATCTAAGTATTTTTATTTATTAATATGGTTTGGAAGATTACTGCATAGCAGACGGGCAATGCATTATGATGATATAGGGGAGTTAACAGGGATTACAAGATGTGGTGCAGAGAATTGTCGTAATATGCTTTTATATATATATGTGTGTGTGTGTGTTTATTATGTTTGCATGTTCCAGTATTAGAAGGACATGATAATGTATCGTGTTAGTGGACAGAGAAGTAATTTCCTTAGTTTATTTAACATCGCATACCCCTTTATAACTTAAATATATATATATATATATATATATATATATATAAATATATATATTAATTAGTATATATATATACTAATTAGTATATATTTTATACTGGAAATAGTTCAAATATCAAGTATATAACCTTAAACAACATTGTTATTCAGATTCTAATTACGATTTTAAATAATTAACTGTAGTCATTCTTTACACGTATACCACTCCGTATACGTATATATATATAGGGTGAGGTACATACGTTTGCACTTTATCCTAGAATATCGATTACGAGAGGTACTGTGTTTTATGTACGGTATCGATCTTTGTTATGGAAACACGTGATCACAATAACAATAATATTAATATCGATTAATCATTTCCGACTTTGAGTTCAAATTTCTACTACGAGCTATTTGTTACATTAATAATTATAATGATGTGGTTAACACATGATAGTGCAATTGTTACAAATAATCATGGTTAGCTGTAACAATGGGATACGTGTCAATGTAATTCACACCTTTGGCACATTTACAATTATTAAGAATACAAAAAAAACCCTTGTTTCAAAATGGGTTTTATACTAGATTTTTACTCAAAAATGTGTTTGATATATATCATTATTGATAACAGTTGAAACCAGTTGATACCAGCTGGTTGATACCAGTAAATGGGTGTAGCTAATTATAATAGATATATATTCTTCACGTAGGTACACTCTTCACCTATATACATTGAACACATGATGAAAAATTAGTTAATGATTTATTTATTTTTATTATATTTTAATTAATAATACAATTTAAGTATCTAAATAATAATTTTTGTAGAATTAGCGTTATTGGTGGTATTAATATTATAACGCACGCGATTTTTTATGAAAATCAGAATTGTTCATACGCTGCGCGCTGATTGGTTATAGGGTGTCCGTATTAAGACATTTAGAGTGTCCGTATTAGGAACATATATGACCTCTAGATATATGCTTATAACTTAATGAATATTTGATAAAAAATATAGAAATTAAAAATACAATTTTTAGAATGGTTTATTTTTTAATAATATAGTATTATATTTTATATCGATACATTTGTATAATCTTGAGAAGGTTTTAAGTTGAAATTTTTTTTCATAAATTTAAAAACGTAATAAAAAAATCAGTTTATTGGATATATCAGAAATATTTAGAATAATAAAAAAATAAAAAATACTTTTTTAGACTATTCTTATAATTATGAATATTTTCATTAAACATTTTTATGTAGGATTTATGGTTACTGAGATACCGAGAGTATCCGTATTCGGGAACTGTCCGCATTCGGTTACTTTCCCCTATATTACAACTATAGTAGGTATATTATTACTAAAGTAGGTATATTACTACTATAGTAATACCAAAGCCCTTGGGCTTTGGTAATACTAAGATTGATACTGATAATACAAATTCAAAGTATGTCAACATTAATATATCCTACTAACTATGTTAAATACTATTTAATAGTGGGTTACCTATAAGGGGCATTAGGGGTTTTTAGTCGATCTAATTTGGAACACGCTATACTAGCCAATACTTCGTGAATAGTGAATATTAGTATTCGAATGTAGAAAGTCTTAATACTTTGTAATAATTATTACAAATATATTTATCTAATACATCTCATATACATCTCATGTCAGCTTCGTGGTACTATATTGTATATTGTATATCTGATATTATATTGTATATTGTATATCTAACAATACATTTTATATTAACATACAATATGTATATGAAATTACTACAAACAGAGAGTTATATACAAATCAAACAATAAATTTGACAAATTATGAAATATATCATTTGAATTATTTTTCAAAAATAAAATTGTAATTTAAATTTAATATTCTGCTGTTTAATATTCTGTTTATTGTCACTACACATATATCGTATTTACATGTACAAGTAATCTCCTAGTAACTCTATAAATAAAATATCGTTAATTTTTATCATAATTCTATTAATATTTGTTAAAATATCCATAAAATCACACTTTCCGAAATAATGTAAAATATAATATTATTGATATGTGGATATTACTAATAATAAGTATAATTAGTAATTATTTGTAAACCGTATGTATATATCATCACTTAATAACAATATTAGTGTATATCACTATACATCTCTTCCTATCTCTTATATATATACGTGTTTACCGAGTATTCACGTATACTATAGTACACTGAATACAGAGGTCACCGTGGGGTCACGGAGTATTATCGACGTATACAAGATATATGGGATAAGGAAAGAGGTGATTCCCATTAAAGGACGAACATCCCGTTACACACTGCGCATGTGTCAAAGTATTGATATACTATACAGTGTGAGCATGCGCGCGTGTGTGCGCGTGTGCGTGTTATTGTGCTTGTGCGTGTGCATATGTGTGCGCGTGTGCGTGTGCGAATTTGATGTGTAAGTCAATATCCTATTGGTTATTAACCGTATTCGGATAATAGTATTAGAAGCAGCACTATATTGCTTTATATATTTTGTAATGATATTAATATTGTGATCTGGTATATTAAATTGTAATCAATACATATATACTCTTTCTATCAATAATATGTATGTATTAGTAATATAATTATACATATATAACCTAGTATTACTTCGATATAAGGGTGATTTGCTTCACTCATGTGACTTACAAATAATATTTATTAAAATCATAATTATATTTTCAATAATATATATATATATATATATATATATATTTAATTGTTGGTAGCTTTTCATTAAATTAATTAATAAAAATATGTAAATTAAACCTATTTAGAATCCATACTTTAAGTACTAATAATGTGCATGATAGTATATATTATACTATATATATATATATATATATATATATATATATATATACCATATTTGGTACACCATATACAACTTTATCCATATTGATTATTAAAACAATATCTATACGAATTGTGTTCAACAATTTGTTATGTTGAAATATATATATATATATCTAATTGCAACTTTAGTTATTAAGGACATTTGTGTACACAAGAGGCCTACACGTAGAACCGGTACACAATGCGTCCATAGTAATATAGTCATATGTATGCTAAATAGCAGTAGATGATTACGTATTTGTTCTGCCAATCAACGCACCGTGTGATATCGTTATCTAATACAGTATATCTAACACTGCGCATGTCACTGTACTACTATACTTCACCGGCATACTATACGCGGTTAACTATAATGAGTTATCAATTTTATTAAATAAATAAAAATAAATGTATAAAATAAAATGTACAAGAATATATAGTATTTATTTTATTATAGGATATATATATATATCTAATAAAGTCATTCTTCTTTGAATGTTTAATAAGAAATTATCGATCACAATTGTTCCGCAATAGGATGATATGTAAAGAATATATATATTTTTTTGCTACTATATCAAGGTAGGTCTAGACCCATGTATCCACCCCTCATACATTATATATATATATATATATATATATATATACCATACAAATAATGACTAGGCATTCTATCACGTGTATAACATTAGCTATTGCACAACTACCCGTCTATCTGATATGTTACATCACAACTGTCGGCGTGATCAGATAACAGCAGTATACTGTTGTTACAGGTTAACCCAATTATATACGAAAGGCCTCTTTAATATCATCTAATATATCTAATCTATACACGAGGTGATGGGTATAGCTTCTTTTTTCCGGATCCT
This sequence comes from Osedax fenrisi, assembly GCA_964019155.1. Classification (NCBI taxonomy): domain Eukaryota; kingdom Metazoa; phylum Annelida; class Polychaeta; order Sabellida; family Siboglinidae; genus Osedax; species Osedax fenrisi. The sequence continues at coordinate 41,918,523 of OZ025240.1, read as the reverse complement.
TGATCTCGATCACGATCGTGATCTTTTCACCGATGATCTAAATTCTGACGATCACGATCCTTAGCAGATTATTTATCGTTCACGATCACAATCACGATCACTCAAACTAAACTATAGTTTAGTATATGACAACTGTAATGAGCAGGGCCGGCTCAAGGGGGGGGCAAACCGGGAAATTGCCCGGGGCCCAACATTTTAGGGGGCCCATCAATTATTTGAGAACATTTTTTTTACTATTTATATAACAAAAATTAATTTGTTTATACATTCTATTTTCTTATATATTATTAATTCTAATGAAACAAATAAAAATAATATAATAAATTAATTGAACATGACTCATTTAGGCAGATGAGAAAAGTGAATTTTACAAAATTTCTAAATTTACACGAAGATATATCTGGTGACAATACGTATATAAAGATGTTGGAGATAATGCTAATAATGATCACTATAGACATCCTTACATATATCTGATTGCCAGATAAAATAGTACGAAATGAATTGATAAATAATGTATTGATAAACTAGAAAGCGATAACTGATACTAGAGATAAGTGTTAAGGGAATCTTAACAACTAAAGAAAAAAAATATTAAAGTTTTAAAATTTTTTTTATTAAAATTAAATATGATTCAGATATATTTTAACTATAATTTCTGACATATTTAAAGAATTATATTGATAATAAATTACAAAAAAACGATATTTTATATAGATGTATAATAGTAATTAAGGCTAATTAGGTATTTTCGATATTATTTTTCTAAAAATAATTGGTTTTCTCTATCTACGCCCGCTTATTAAACAAATGTTTAGGTTTCTATATGTTCATAATGCATATATTTTTGTAGTATATATAGTGTTAATTCAAATATGAGTATTCTGCTTTATAGTTTTTTTAATAATGACTTGATGAAATTCTGTAAAAAAAAATGATTCTATTTTTTACAAGACTATTTACAGATATAAATTATATTTATTAAAATTGAAATTGATATTTATTTATATATATATATATATATATATATATATATATATATATATATATAATCTAAATATAATACTAATGATTTTTTTGCAATTAGCCAACTTGTACTTATACATTTATGTTTATATTTATATCACACACAGATATATATTTACATATAAATACCCAAAATAGCTATATTAGAATGAGAACAGGTAAGAACTAAATAATTCAAGAAATACAAAATTATAAATATTATAGTATACCCGTTGATTCTACTGAATATATTCAACTCAAGGCATATCACATATAGATCAGTTAAAAATCGTCATCATATATACCAAGTAGGTATTATTATTTAATATTTATTGATATACGTAGATAATAGTTATCACATTGTTCAATATTTAGCTAATGATTTATTAGAATTTTTTTTTAATAATAATAAAAATATAAGAGATTATATAGATCAAGTTTATGATAATGCCAGAAATTTGTCATGAAGATTAAATTAAATACAAGATATCATAATAAACCATAGTCTATTGGCAATATGGACCCCCTGAGCTGCGCATTCGTTAAATATGGTTGGGCAAAATGCCGTTGAATCTTCTACAATTCAGCAATATTTTAGCTTTCATACCACATCAATATAATGTATATAGCTAACCTAAATATATAATATTTTAACATATAGATTAAAGAAAGCATATACTAATTTTTATTTAGAACATTATCGAATATAATATGGTCATGACAAGCTGATGCTTTATATTATAGATGTCCTATTATTACATAAGTTATATCTGATATTATATATATACTTTTCGTAAATTACATTAATAAAGTCAACGAATTTATTCAATAAAATGCCAGAATTTGAGTCTTCAATATTATGAAAAACGTGAAACTAATTACTTTGTAGAATAAATTCGATAAGAAAAGAGTTACAATTAGTTTCACTTGAGATAATAGAAGTAATAAAAAATATGTATATTCTCATACATATATATGCGAGAAAAGAAATGAGTATTAGGAGTTGATTGGAGTATACAATCAAAACAAATTACAAATAATTAGTATAATGTTAACACATGATCAAATATGGAATTTACATCATATTATATATTCAAAATAAATATTTTCTACCAAAATTTGAAAATTTAATTGATAAGTATATACAAATATAATAATGTAGTTATTACTAATTATATTATATAAATAATTAATATATATATATATATATATATATATATATCATCTGACATCAGAAATTAATGATTAGTTACCTTACCTTGGTCCCTTAGCCTGTTGAGCCGTGGGAGCGTGTCACGTTGAAACAAATTTTTCTCCACTTCTTCCGGTCATATACAATTTCATTTAGTTCATTGAATCCTTTTCCGGTCCATTCTTTTATATTATCTATCCATTGTTTTTTTGGACGTCCACGGGATCTTTTACCTTCGACATTACCCTGAAGGATTATCTTGGCAAGTCCATCGCATCTGGTCACGTGTCCATACCATTTCAGTTTTCTCCTTTTAACTGTTGTGAGGATATCGGTGAAGGGGCTTGTTAATGATGATGATATTCGGTCTATTATTTCTTGATTAGTAACTCTATCAAGGTATGTTATACCGAGTAATTTTCTGATGTTCTTCATTTCGAATGCTAGTATTATTTTCTCGAGTTCAGCAGTTAGAGTCCATGTTTCACATGCAAACAGGAATATCGAGTTGACAAGAGAGTCTATGAGTTTTAACTTGTACTTTAGACGTATGTCTTTATCATTCCATATTATCTTTAGATTGATATATGCTTGACTTGCTTGTACCGCTCTTGACAGGATTTCTTTTCTTGATCCATTTTCGTTTATGATTGATCCTAGATATTTGAAGCTTTTTACGGTCTCAATTATTTCGCCATGAATATCAATGTTTGGTTGACAATTGTCGTCGTTTAACATAAGCTTAGTTTTAGAAGGATTTATTTCCATTCCAAATCTATTTGCTGATTTAAAAAGACACTCAGTTAAATTTATTAGTTCTTCTTCCGAGCCAGCTAAACCATCTATATCATCAGCAAAGCGGAGATTTGTTATATTTCGGCCATTTATCTTTATTGAACCAGTATGATTGCTTATCGCGTCGTTCATTATATCTTCTAGGAATATATTAAATAAAGTAGGTGAGAGAAGACATCCTTGTCTTACTCCGGTTTTCGTTGGAAACCAATCGCTACATATTCCTTTATGTATTACTGCACTGCTTGCCTTTTCATATAAACTTTGTATTAAATTAATTAACTTTGTATCGATATTATATTTCTTCATTGAGGACCATAGTGCATTTTGCCACGATGATTAGTAAATAAGATAATTCGTTATTAAATATATATTATACTATATTGGTACACCTCAAAGTAATGGAATATCCGAATATTAATATATACAATATATGGTGGACTATATGTATATACAAATGTAGACATTTTTATCAGAATATATCTGTATAAATGGCAAATGATTACACTTGAGAGACAAGCTTCTAGAAACTTAAATTTATAAATAATTTTATATGAAAATATATGACACAATAAATACTTTTTATATGTCTGCAGACTTTGATCCATGGATACATTATCTTTAGAATCAGAGATCATTAATTAAATTGATAAGTAATACATAATACTCATTTTGTAGAATAATAATAGAGTAATATAAATATTTAATTATACTTATATCATTTTTATTTGTTATTAATTAATTTTTAGATTAACTTATAAAATATTATAGTGCAATGCTATTAATGATGCAACTTACTATCTATTTACATACATGGAGTAAAGGAGTAATGTAATGGAGTAAAGGATCCCCCTCTATATATTATATATATATCTTAAAGGGAACCACCTTCACACGAAACATGTAGGTATACATATATTTATAGATATAGATATTAAAAACCACAATTTTTAAAACTCAAAATTTACAGATTTTAAATATTTTTACATAATTTTATTACACGTATAATAATAATAATATAGCATTTATTTATATACATTTAATAGTCATCTATATATGTTAGTTATTGATAGAATGAACATATTAATATGTTATAATATTATTATGGGGCCCGTGCGTTTTTTTTGCCCGGGGCCCATAGTATGCTTAAGCCGGCCCTGGTAATGAGAATATGTAAAAAGTAAACATTTGTGTATCTGACTACGTGTAGGGGAATGTAACCGAATACGGATACTATCGGTATCTCAGAAACCATAAATCCTAAAAAAAAATTGTAATGAATAAAATATTCATAATTATATAAATAGTCTAAAAAAGTACTTTTTTATCTTTTAATTATTCAAAATATTGCTGATATATCCAATAAACTGATTCTTTTATTACGTTTTTAAATATTATATGAACATTATGTGAAAAAAAATGTCAACTTAAAACATTCTCAAGAATATACAAATGTATCTAAATATAACACTATATTATTAAAAAAACAAAGCATTCTAAATATATATATATAATTTATATATTTGTTATCAAATATTCATTAAGTTATAGGCATATATCTAGATGTCATATAAGTCCCTAATACGGACACTCTAGATATCTTAATACAGACACCCTATAACCAATCAGCGCGCAGCGTATGAACTATTCTGATATTCATAAAAATCGTGTGCGTTATAATATTAATACCATCAATAAAGCTAAATCTAACATTTTATTATTTAGATACTTAAAATGTATTATTAATTAAAAAAATAATAAAAATAAATAAATTATTAACTAATTAAATTATAATAAATTATTCATAAAATTAATTAAAAATAATGTAATTTTAATTTATCTGATTGGTTCATCAATAATATATAGTTTATCTAGTGATATATATGGTGTCCTTATTCGGACATGGGTACCGAATACGGACACTACCATTATCTATGGAATTAAAAGATTAAATAAAATTTAAAAATCCCAATAATATCTATAATCATATAATATAAATATATTTTAGTTTTTGAATATAAATAATGAGTAATAAAATGTTAAGACAATTTATAGTTAAAGTGTTAGTATTAGGTTACATTCCCCTATGTTGTAATTATTTATACATAATTATATATATATTAAATAAACATTATTAATTTAACTGGTATTTTTATTATTGCTATATTTATTTATGATCGGCGATCATGATCTATAACTATCAATAATGATAGTGATATTTTTGCCGTAGATCCAAATTATATTTATTTCACGATCCTTTATTTGAAGCCGATACTTTTACTATCATGATTACGATCACAGTAGTGATCTCGATCACGATCACGATCGAGCCTATTACAAAGGATCGATTATCATGCCCATCACTGTTTATACACCCTGTATGGGGATGTGGGGTTGAACAGTTGTCTTGCATGAACCATCTGAGATAAATATTGTATTTTTTATAATAATTATTCTTTTTAATGGACTAGTATCATAACCAGTTGATATATTAGCGGACATGATTTTTATTATTTAAATATAGATAATCCACCCCGTCGGTGGGGTTGAGTGAATTAAAAAATATTTTTTTATATAGATCACGTAACCTTAAAATTAATTATATTTAAAACATATACATTATTTAAAAAAAATGATAATCTATGTAATATAATTTAAATAGTTTAATAATATTGATTATTGCCATAATTATATCACTTCATAAAAAAACATGGCCCTGCAACCCCACTCTCCCCTATATTATACATATAGATACTTATTTATACCTATAAATATATACCTATAGGTCATCGTCTAATACCATACATTTCTATTGAATACATGTTATTGTGGATATACCTAAAACAACTGTTGTTATGATTAGCTATAGCTATCAGTACGGTATTGGGACTGGCTAATAGTATACTTCATCATGTATTAGTATGTACATTGTACAATAATGCATTGCAGAATAACTAACATTTCATTTTGATTCTTGAAATATATAAATAAATATAAATTGCACTAAATGAATAATAATATATAGTAATACATTATAATATTGTATACTTATGTTGTTATTAGATGTGTTTGAAAATGTCAGAAATAATAACCATATGGTGTAAATTCTAAATAATAATGTAGAAATATTTATCTGTATTTTATATATCGATATTATTATTATATATATATGTATATATATATATATATATATATATATATGTATTATTTACATGAACATAAGTTTATCTATACATACAACTGTATGGAATTACTTCCTGAAACATGTCACAACTATTATGCTTAGTAATTTATCTCTTTAAAATTTAAAAATATCAACTATGTTGATGAAATATATAAATAAATATAAATGACAATAAATGAATAATAATATATAGTAATACATTATAATATTGTATACTTATGTTGTTATTACATGTGTTTGAAAATGTCAGAATTAATAACCATATGGTGTAAATTCTAAATAATAATGTAGAAATGTTTATCTGAATTTTATATATCGATAGTATTATAAACAGCATAACATATTTTACATATACTTTATAATTATATATATATATATATATGTATTATAATTAATGACATAAATAACCATAATCATACAATACTAATGGCTAATATAGGCAGTTAAATAACACAATAAAGGCATTAATAGCTAATAGCTAATAACATCTCCTATCTCCTATACGTGAAGCGGTCATATTACTCGAATAATAGAATTACAACACAGTATATATATATATATATATATATTCTATGTATTCTATGTGTTGACCACAAGTACTTTATTTACTAGTATCTCCTATTTACGTAGAAATAATAGCGAAAGGTGAACAGCTAATAAATAACATAGAATTTCTGTGAATTAGGTGTATTTCCCTCTAACTGTATAACATGAATACCCCATGAATCTCTCGTTCACATCATCTTTAATATATATATATATATATATATATATATATATATATATATATTAATATACTTATTTCTAATAATATAAATGATATATATTATTAAAATATTTCTTATATATATACTTACTTTTAGATATATATATCGAATTAATAACACTTTCTTTCACAACTCGTGTATTATTGTAATATCATCAAGGACATATCTGCTGTCCTTGCTAGCACGAATATCAATACAGTAGATCAATACAAGAACACTATGTATAGTAGTATACATTGTGATCTATTAATAAGTCTTATATAATACAAGTTAAGCTTGTATAAATGTAGTCGGATTAGGAATTATATAAATAATACTTTCTATACATGCAATATACAACTATATTCTATACAACTATTTTTTATAACGTATACATATATGGTGATTTTGTTATTTATAAATATTAATATAGATGAAGACATATTAATTTAACTTAATAATGATACTAAAAAAGAAAGAGTTTTCCAATACATGACATAACCATATTACATAATATATATATATATATATATATATATATATATATATATATACCTATAGGTAGAACACAACACATGTCATATTAGAAATAAAGGAGAATCCTGGAAATGTAAAGATTTATTTAATTTATACGCTATCTATCAAATTATTAACGTTTAATATAACGTAATAGTACATCATTGTATATTTGTATGTTATTTACTTTAAGGCAATTTTATAAAAATGTTTTATTATTCATGTAAATATATTATACTAATATGTACATATATATGTATTAACTTAAAAATATACACTAATGTACTATTAATTATATATATCGGTTATAAATAAATTATTTAATAAATAAATTATTTGGAATATTTAACATTCAAAATTAAATTATAAATATATGTATATATTATAAATGTTTAGATTTAAGTTAATGTTTATATTTAAGATTTATATATATATGACTTATACAATTTCTATACAATATTATGCAATATATATACATAATACATTACACATATATGTGTACATAAACATATACGGTGTTATACATCAACTGACCTATATAATGGATAACATAGTATACTAATTAATTGGATTTAGTAATTAAATTCGAGGATAATTATCTTAAATATATTATATTACATAATATATAATTACATTAGTGAATTCATTTATAAACATAACTAATATTTATATTAATAACAAAAGATAAACCTATAGTAAAAATAAAGTAAAAGTTGTTACCATAAATACACACAAACAAACACACAAATTTATATATACATACACACACATACACAAACACACACACACACGCGAACAATGTACGTGCATGCATACCCTTACATACATATGCCAATGAAAATGATTTAAAAAATATGTATTCGTTTTTAATTAATTCGTATTCTTTTGAATAAAGTTTATTTCTAATTATTTAAAAATAAATTTCTATAAAAAGAATATGCTTCTTGAATATTACGCGCATAATAATAATAGAAAAGTATAATACTTAAATAGCCTTAACTAATATTGCATCATACTGATTTGCATACAAATTAAATTTTAATATATGGAATTTAAAAAAAATCCTATAAAATTAAAAGTGAATGACTATATATTGCATAATTAAGACATTCGTTTTAATTTAATTAACTTAATTAACATAATATTATATATTTATATGTTTGTCTAACTTTTATAATATCGTTTATTTTTTTAATAATATTAGTTTATTATAATATCAGTTTAATTTCTACATATTATATTATAGAAAGTAAATATTAAGTTAATACTAAACATAATTGTTTTATAATTATAATTTTAAATAACATCAACTATATATCATATACAATTATATATAAATAATATATTATATATATAACATATAACTAATATTAAGTTAATAATTATTTTATTTTTAGATATACCATATGAAACCCAGGATAATGTACCGAGCTTTTTTTACTCTTTATGTCGAAATAGAGAGTGCAGTTATGTAGTAGTACGCACGAAGATTTGCAAACACACACACCCACATATATATTTATATATAAAAATCTAGTTTAACCTGATTTATCCATGAATTCTCAATTTTCGAATTTACGCCTCATAGTTTGAATAAATAAGCCACGCCCACTAAAAAAGCTAGTATTTAAAGCTGCTATTTATATACACGCATTACTTATACCCAGAGTTATTATCTTGTATAGTAATATTCTCACGTCAGCTTCTATCCGCATATAAATTTATACAGTTATTTAACTTAATAATTTACTAATTCATTAAGAAATTAATCAATATATAAAGTTAATTAACTCATTACATAACAACTATAGATTACATAACAATATTATATTCGTTCCCGATATTAATTAATTCTCGGAGACATGTTTTATTAAAGGTTACACACAAACTGTAAACATTTATTGATTTCAAACATAACTATTTAAATTTAATATAATTATATTTAAATTTTAACTTATACACATATATATATATATATATATATATATATATATATATATATATATATATATATATATATATATATATATACACAATATAATACATATAGGCACTATAATGTAAACATATATGTAAATATGTATTACGATAATGATTATATTTTAACATGACTATATATATATATATATATATATATATACACACACGAAATAAAGTAATATACTTCTGATCTATAGATCTATTTTTAGTACTAACATTAATTCTATCACGACACACTAATAAACACGATTACAAACCATTATAATATCATGTAAATAATACTGAATGTATTATTTCTCAGGGTCACTGTGTAACTGTACGAACACGTACCTGGCAATACGTACTCCCCTGTATGCTTTGCTAATGTTAATTATCGTCATTATATAATTAATATTTGAGTGTGAACCCAGTTTTTATCTATATGTTATAGCTATGGTCTTATCTATGATTCTTACTTTACTATCTATAGGTGTATACATTAATTTTACATTTTATAAATTCATAGCATTATAATAATATATTAAACCATGGTTTTTCCTGTAGGGAGTTAAACCTTACATCACTGATTACACTAAATTACGTTAACGTTTATAACTATTATATAATATTATTATGTAAGTATTATATATTAGTTATTTAACTAATCACCATCAATTAATATACATTTTATAACTATGTAATATTGATAATAATTACAGTATAATAAATTAAATACTTAATTATATCTACATAAAGGTTATATTATATATATATATATATATATATATATATATATATATAAGTAATAAGTATGTATATAAGGTTGATATCAATATATATATACGTATGCTATAACATGTGACAGCATGATTAGCAAGAAGTAAACTTCTCTATATAGATATCTTACCTCAATACATTAAAGATATTCAGAGATAATTTAGAATTTGAATAATAAAAACTCTATAAATACATATATGTTATATACAAATATACATATAAGTATAATTGTATACACATATATATGTATAGATATACGTGTATATATATACGTATATATATACGTATATATACAAGGATACATGAACAAAGTACCGCACGTAAATAAATTGTGGACGTTGCTCATATAAAAAAGCAGTACCATCTCTCTCTTCGAGTGTATCTCAACTAACGCACGCATACACAATCGCACACATGCACAAACGCCTGCATACACATACGATCACACTTATATACCTATATATATCGACCATTGTTCTATAGGAAAAAATAACATAAATGGTAGTTTTTTAGAAATGTTTTTACTATTAAATGTAATAATTCCTTGTATCCCTTTTCCATGTCCGGTACAAATGTCCCCCTTATTATCGTACCTACATCCGGTATATAACGCCTTTAGTGATTGTTTGAAATATGTCGTGTACTAAGATAAATCCATGTAATGCTAATATATGCAATCTATAAATAGACTACAATTATCTATATATATATCATTCTAAAAATAACCTAAATATAGTACACATATTACACACACATGTTTGCATATATACATTTGTATACCTTATCATATAATAGTACCTACATATACATCAATTAATATATATATATATATATATAAATAATAATAACCGCTGAACCAGTATCCTATAGGATATATACCCTATCAATATTACAATTGAAGACTTGAACCCAATTTTATAATATCTTATAACCATTTTAGAAGTATTGCTAATATTGTAGACTGCTGCGAATAATATATATATATATATATATATATATATATATATATATTAATAACCCCAACACATACACATACGTGCGTATACAGTACACACTATACACACAGTACTTTATATAGTGTGTTATCTATAGAAAAGGTATTTTGTTATAGTACAACACAATACATTGTTGACTATATATAATATGACTAATTAAAGTTATGTTAGTATAAACATTATAGATGTTGGAGATTACGATTGTTATTAATAAAACTGTATTATATTAACTGTGGTACTGTTATATTAATACACCTACTATTAATATCTTACGGCCGATGTTTTAGTAATATCACACTAACGAACACATTAACATACACGTATACAACGTACATATACGAAAACACATATTATTAAATAACATATATATATATATATATTTCTGTAGAACCTATTTTAAAAATGAATTGTAAATAAACTCCCTCACAATATTTACCTATAGCTAGTAGTATATTACGCAATACCTTGTTGCCCATCATCACCACAACCTCTACCACCGACAGAGGTCAGAAGGATGCCCTTCAGGATTACGCCATAACCAGCCGACACAATAACACCGAGAAAACCACCGACAACCGAACGAGAAATGCCGACAGAGTTCGAGAAACGGAAGCAAAGACACGCTTCCGGTGAAAGTAGCGCCACCGAGTCTTCGCTAACCGGATATATACCTACGCCACCGGATGGCGGGTACGGTTGGATCATCGTGTTGGCCTCTTTCTTGAACCACGTGATCGTCGATGGTTAGCCCCACAAACAATAGAAACAATTCAGCTATGACGTAACGCGCCAGATGATATCGACTATCGATTATGGATTGGGTGCGCGGCGCGTAATATTTCTAGCAATAATCGATAAACAGAAAAGCGGTTTAAACTGGTAGTTTTTTTCTTTAAATATCTACACATATTTTATGATTAATTAAACACTATACTAAGCATGACAATAATACTATTTTTTTTACATTTGTTCGTTCATACTTTTAATATAACATTTTTTATTATTATATTATATATTATAACAACTATAATTTTAATATATTTCACTAAGTATAATGGTATAATAATATAATGATAATACAACTTTATGTATATTCGATTCAATGATTTTAATAGTTAACATTAACTATATCACACATACATACACACAAACACACACGTATATATATATATATATATATATATATATATATATGTAAGTGTGTAATATAGTTATACAAACCGTGTATCATAAAGAACTAGTACCACGATAAATTATAATGATTATTTTATTGTGTCGTGAGTTAAAAAGGAAATTCATTTATTGTTCTATATAACAATCGGCTGTAGCCTGAAACAATAGAATATTATCTTTGTTTATTGTGTTATTATTAAAAAGAGCTCTTAATATAGAACGCCGAGGCTACCACCACTACAACCACCACCACTACCACCACCACTACCACCACCACCACTACTACCACCACTACCGCTACCACTACTACCGGTTATTTACGCAGGCGCATTTGTATGAATGACCGCAGCTCTACTTGACCCCAGGCAGCGTAGCATTTCTTTACGGCGTGACCCCGCGTAACGTGTTTCGTTGTATGCGCTGATTCTCTTTCGTTATTAATTACTTCTTTATACGCGTCGCCCCTGCTCGCGCCTCTACTGCAGCTGATATCGCTAGCGCTCGATGCGCTAATACAACATCGTATCGTGATTATTAAGCGTATGTGTTCGCATGTGTATGTGATTACGTTTGTGCGCGCGTGTGTGTGCGCGTGTGTACTGGATATACGCGTAATGGGAACAGGTTATCGATGAAGTAACGGTATAGTCATGCGCGGAGTTCTAGAAATTCAGATGACGCATGCGTATTAAGTATCTCTATCGCAGTAGTGCCAAGTTTACGTCTGTTCACATCTATGTTATCATAGGTATACGTATATATAGCGTATACAGAATATATATATATATATATATATATATATATATATTATATATGATGTTGTAATAATAATTATGTATACATAAATAATTATATAGAAGTGAATTTTATTTAATTAAATTAAACTGAATAACATATGATTTAATGAATATTTTGTATACACAAATGATGTATATCTGTTATATATAATCTTGATCTTAACTTAACATATTTCATACAATTATTGAGCGGGAAATTTGTATACTCGATGATGAAGGATTTAAACACACACATACATTCATATACATATACACAGTGTACAATGCACACTAACTCAAACATATACATATATAGAAAGTATACTATAGTATAACATTATTATAGTAAAGCGAATTACTAAACCAATGTTTCGTATCACAGGGATAGCGTTCACATTCAGTGTTTTCTTTGACCCGTTCATGAAAGAGTTCAACGCGTCGAATAGTAACGTAGCGCTAGTGGGTTCTCTGCTGTGCGGTGTCTACCTGTTGACAGGTTAGTGATGTAGACCCTATAGGTATATGATGTAGACCCTATAATGAAGGGCACTGATGACCTAGGCCTACTATATATAGTGTTAGCAGCACTTCCGCCGTATTTGTAGTAATAACGGGTGACTCATTAAGCGGTGAATTCGACTACTTCGTTCTATCCGAACTATAGTTCTGATACAACTATAGTATACTATGTATGCGAAATTCGCTCGAAAAACGCATTTGCGATTATTCTAAAACATTAAAGTATTTAACATTTACGTGCGTATGTATTCACATCTAATAATAGTGGTTATGGCGTATGCAATGCGATTTATATACTTTCAATAAGTAAGTTGTACTTAATTGATAAAGGTATAGTTTACCTGATACTGTACCTAGTGTACCACCTTATGCTGTACCTTCAGGTATAAGTCCCTGCAGGGACAATAGAGTTACGTTAATTTCAGATTTATTAATATAGTGAAAGTACAGGTAAATATATAACTGAAAACTCGAGATATGTATGTATTTTTTATTATCATTACCGTCATATTCATCAGCATCATTATCATCATCATATATATAATAATATTACGATGATGATTATGATGATGATGATGATGATGGTGATGATGATGGTGATGGTGATGATGATAATGAAGAATACATAAATATCTCTAGTTTTCAAGAATATATATATATATATATATATATATATATATATATATACATTCAATTGTACGATATTAATAATACATATGATATAACCGTATTTATTACACACATATACACACACACATATATATATATATATATATATTATATGTACACAAATATATGTTATTTAAGCAGGAGAGAGTATACAATTTCATAACTAGCACTTGATAGTTATTTATAGATAACGAAAACTCAATTCATTGGCAGATAATCATGGAACGTACTAGAACGTACCAATCGATATAACCGATAAATATATAGTACATAATACTGTATATAATATATTATACAATGTACTACTAATATAGTACTATCTAATATATTATACAACTTAATAATTTATATTTTAGTTGAGAATATGATCAACACATGTAGAGTATACATATAATGTTTACATAGACATACGCACACTGTGCGCATGTCACACACACATACACATACACACATACACACTAGCGATGAGATATACTTACATGGCGTTACTTTCAATTCACATTAATCGAATAGAAATCATAGCGCTGTAACTATATTTAGAACGTTTGACTAGACAAGATTACAGTTTAAATAAATAAATAAATTACGTTTTATACAGTGTAGTTTATTGTAGGTAATACTATTAAAGACATGCCTGGTACGCTATTGTTGAAATTATGAATACTCGCTATTTCGTATAAATAGAATTAACACAACACATTAACTTCCGTATATGTTATATAATATTAAGTATTAAAGTATATATATATATATATGAATTAAATTATAAATATTATTTTTTTAAATAAATATATATATACATATATATGTGTATACTTCAATAGACTTATCTATATATACATAGTACGTATAATAATAATATCGTTATCTATGCACTAATTTCTTATACATAACTAAGATACTACTACTACTACTACTACTACTACTACTACTACTACTACTACTACTACTACTACTACTACTACTACTACTACTACTACTACTACTACTACTACTACTACTACTACTACTACTACTACTACTACTACTACTACTACTACTACTACTACTACTACTACTACTACTACTACTACTACTACTACTACTACTACTACTACTACTACTACTACTACTACTACTACTACTACTACTACTACTACTACTACTACTACTACTACTACTACTACTACTACTACTACTACTACTACTACTACTACTACTACTACTACTACTACTACTACTACTACTACTACTACTACTACTACTACTACTACTACTACTACTACTACTACTACTACTACTACTACTACTACTACTACTACTACTACTACTACTACTACTACTACTACTACTACTACTACTACTACTACTACTACTACTACTACTACTATAATACTACTACTACTACTACTACTACTACTACTACTACTACTACTACTACTACTACTACTACTACTACTACTACTACTACTACTACTACTACTACTACTACTACTACTACTACTACTAACTACTACTACTACTACTACTACTACTACTACTACTACTACTACTACTACTACTACTACTACTACTACTACTACTACTACTACTACTACTACTACTACTACTACTACTACTACTACTACTACTACTACTACTACTACTACTACTACTACTACTAACTACTACTACTACTACTACTACTACTACTACTACTACTAACTACTACTACTACTACTACTACTACTACTACTACTACTACTACTACTACTACTACTACTACTACTACTACTACTACTACTACTACAATACTACTACTACTACTACTACTACTACTACTACAACTACTACTACTACTACTACTACTACTACTACTACTACTACTACTACTACTACTACTACTACTACTACTACTACTACTACTACTACTACTACTACTACTACTACTACTACTACTACTACTACTACTACTACTACTACTACTACTACTACTACTACTACTACTACTACTACTTAACTACTACTACTACTACTACTACTACTACTACTACTACTACTACTACTACTACTACTACTACTACTACTACTACTACTACTACTACTACTACTACTACTTCTACTACTACTACTACTACTACTACTACTACTACTACTACTACTACTACTACTACTACTACTACTACTACTACTACTACTACTACTACTACTACTACTACTACTACTACTACTACTACTACTACACTACTACTACTACTACTACTACTACTACTACTACTACTACTACTACTACTACTACTACTACTACTACTACTACTACTACTACTACTACTACTACTACTACTACTACTACTACTACTACTACTACTACTACTACTACTACTACTACTACTACTACTACTACTACTACTACTACTACTACTACTACTACTACTACTACTACTACTATTACTACTACTACTACTACTTACTACTACTACTACTACTACTACTACTACTACTACTACTTCTACTACTACTACTAATACTACTACTACTACTTCTACTACTACTACTTCTACTACTACTACTACTACTACTACTACTACTACTACTACTACTACTACTACTACTACTACTACTACTTCTACTACTACTTACTACTACTACTACTACTACTACTACTACACTTACTACTACTACACTACTACTACTACTACTACTACCTACTTACTACTACTACTACTACTACTACTACTACTACTACTACTACTACTACTACTACTACTACTACTACTACTACTACTACTACTACTACTACTACTACTACTACTACTACTACTACTACTACTACTACTACTACTACTACTACTACTACTACTACTACTACTACTACTACTACTACTTCACCTACCAGTACCACTAGTATATTGACCTCTATGACGTCACAAGGTCCGATAGCCGGGGCGTTGGTGAACCGTTACGGATGTCGACCTGTTTGCATCGTGGGTGGGCAATTATTACATCAGTGGCATTCGTTCTCAGTACCCTGGTGAAGAGTATTGGCATGCTTATGTTCACTTTCGGTATCGTTGGAGGTAAGCACACGCACCCACACGCTAGAACACACGCATACTTATATATATATATATATATAGTGAATTTTACTTATACTTATAATTTACAAATATATACTAATCTTATATTATTATTATAATTATTTTACATTTATGCTTACTAATACACATTCCCCAGAATGTATTAATATATTTAATTTGAATGACATTTAAAAAAAATAAAGGTATATATAAATATATATATATATATATATATATATATATATACTTTACATATGTAAACTATAAGTTGATTTATGTAACTGACGTAACAAGTATGATGTAATATACATTTCTAGTGCAGCTCGCGAGTATATTCGTCGTTCATAGGTTGCCTTTAACTAAATTATTTCGGTATTTCGTATACAAACTATATAACAAATATCGTATTGGATTGCATACTTACTATTTATAAAATATATCCTCCCCATCCCGATAAATCCGGTTAAACTTGTTTACACGTGCTATTTACACCGTATCACGTGCTAGTAATCTACCAATATATTAAATTAAATAAGCGATAAAGTAGGGTAATGGTTTTTTATGCGGTGATTAATTGATCGCAACCTATGTTATGTATAGGTTGTGTATTCAATATACCTATTAATAGAATTACTTTAAGTTAAAAATAATATAATTATATTTGACATAATACCGTTGGTGATTTATACATCGATACACACAACTATGCGAACATATATATGCACAACAACAACACACATTTATAATCACATGCATACACATACTACACATACACACATACATATATATTAATTATAGATTGTAATGTATTATTTTTATAATTTACATCATAAAATGGTTTTCCTAAAAAAAATCGTCTAATTGAAATACTAGTATTATGTATTATAATACATATATATGATTACAAAGTTACAAAGTAATATGAAATAAATAAATGTAATCAATCAATAATAATTATATTACTAATAACGGTCATAATAATAATATTCATTATTAATTATACATTATCAATAATAATAATCGTTACTCTCCAGGTTTTGGATTCGGACTAGTTTACCTACCTTCAGTTATAGCTGTAAGTTATTATTTCGAGAAAAAGCGTGCCCTAGCAACAGGAATGGCGGTGTGCGGTGCGGGAGCGGGATGTTTCATATTCGCACCGGTTTGTAGACAAATATCGCACTTAAAATTTAAAATTATTTATGTATGTATATATTATATATATTATTAAACTAATTAATATAAAAATAAATATACAAAAAAACATATACTGACTTATATATACATATATAAATATATATATATATATAGATGTAGAGTATTTTTAATTAATAAATATTTTATTTTCATTGACTAACGAAATGTATGACTTTCCAAATTTAACAATAATATAACATATTTTATATATCAAAAATAATAAAAAATAAACAATAATATAATACATATAAATAAATAATATGATAGTTATATGTTCATATATTATATATATATATATATATATATATATATATATATATTTAATAAAAACCAAGGGCGTAATTTCTGTATAAATTAGTATACCTTTTAATATAATATAATGTTTGCACATTTATAAAAATAGAATATTAGTGTACGATATATAGATGCTTAGTTTGCACTTTTTAGTTAGGTGTGAGGTATAGTGTATTTCGTGTTGGGGGCTATCTTTAGCTATTCCAATGTGCACGCTTCAATACACATGCATGCGTGTACATATATATATATATATATATATATATATATATATATATAAATATATATATATAAATATATATATATATATAAGTTTACAAAAAATATCTGAAATAGTCGTATTATACAATAACGATATAAATAAGAACATATCAAAGTAAAGATACGTCCACGTGCGCGATAAAAAGAGCGTATTATTATTCGTCGCGTTATAAATAGGTGATGATGATCCTACATAAAACAAGGCTAATACTTGTCGCTGACTCCGTACCGAAACGTTGGCGCCAACCTGTACGCCGAGTTTTCCCGCTCTATCCCGATCTCTCCTATCTCGCCCGTTTATTTTTAGCGATCACACACACATATTAGAACTTCGCACTTTGCTCCACGCGACTTCTCGTGCGGACTATTTTTAGACTGCGTAGTTCTTGCCGGGCAAACTGTCGCGCTTATATTCAACCGGCATATCTCGTTCGATTTCCTCCTCCTCCTCCTCCTCCTCCTCCTCCTCCTCCTCCTCCTCCTCCTCCTCCTCCTCCTCCTCCTCCTCCTCCTCCTCCTCCTCCTCCTCCTCCTCCTCCTCCTCCTCCTCCTCCTCCTCCTCCTCCTCCTCCTCCTCCTCCTCCTCCTCCTCCTCCTCCTCCTCCTCCTCCTCCTCCTCCTCCTCCTCCTCCTCCTCCTCCTCCTCCTCCTCCTCCTCCTCCTCCTCCTCCTCCTCCTCCTCCTCCTCCTCCTCCTCCTCCTCCTCCTCCTCCTCCTCCTCCTCCTCCTCCTCCTCCTCCTCCTCCTCCTCCTCCTCCTCACCTACATACCTACACACGTGCACGTGTTAACGAGTGTGCGGTGTGCGGTGTGCGGTGTGCGGGTAATCGCGGGCTGTGTGCACCTCATTGCGAGGTAAATAATAACATATATATTACTGTACTCTATATAGTAGTGCACTACGCTAAGAAACGCACGTATATCTACATACGTGAATATATATATATATATATTTATATATATATATATATATATATATATATATATTACGCAGTGTTATTTATATAGGGAACTGGTTACATCCGCTTGCGTGCCTGGATGATACCCTGGGATACGCGTGTACAGTGTAGTGAATAAAGATCAAAGACTCTCTCCGTGTATATTATAAATACTACATGTTAATACACACTACAATACCGTTATTGTTCTATCTCTCGGTTCTATTACCGTTAATATCAGTCCGTAGACTGTACGTACATCTCTGGGAGTCATTGATAATCCATCTGATATTCTAGTGATCAACTCTATAACTACTTTGTTAATTGATAGAAAACTATTGAGATTCATTAAAATCCAATACATAACAACATTACACATTGTAATACGAATATCCCAATATGTATAGGGTTATTATTATAGGTTATGCTATTTCGGGGAAATAGATTTTTATATTTATTTATTTTCACAATTATATATATATATATAGTAAATATACGATGTCATCACTCTATTTACCTGATAAATTTTCCCCTTATAAGATGACTAATACGAAGTCATATTACAAAAGAACATATTGTATATAATATAATAGTGTATGAAATATAGTTATGATATTCACCATATACTCATTGACCTATTTGTATATATATATATATATATATATATATATATATATATATATGTATATATTATACAGTTTGATACACATAGATACAACGAAGCTGTTATAATCTATACACAAGTACACCCTACTGTACTAAGAATATTTAGATTACAGGTCACGTAATCACTATTACATAACTCGAGTAGTACATACTATTATAGTATCTACACTATTATAGTAGATAACAGGGCATGAGCGACGTCAGCAACCCTATTACGACGTATGTAATCATTATCACACACGGGTGTTGTTGTAATGTTTTTATTTATTTAATAATAATAATAATGTTGACAACTATGTGAATATGATATAATTATATATTATAATACAATTATAATATATTATATCAATAGCGATAATAATAACGGTATATTATATATAATAAATAGTTTACTTATTTAATAAATATTCGTATACAATACAATACGTAGGTGTGATATACCAGTGTTACTATAACCTATAGCATTATTATAATAAAGCTATAGGTTATATGATAATAAAGTATTGGAATTCTAATAGTTAATTAGTTAACTAATAATAACTAATTACTTAATTGAGTGATACGATTATATTATTTATTTATATTATTATTATTGTGATTCTAGTTCTTTATTGTAAATACTGCTATTTATATATAACATTATATTGAAATGAACATATACTTTATAATCACCACACATTACATATTTTATAATATAAATTTATTAATATAATTGTATGTGTTAATAGATTAATGAAGTATGTAAAGGGAAACGTAGGAATTGTGTATTACATTAATACAATGGTTGCATTGTTATTGAACTACAAAATAGTCTCGTATTATATTACGAACAGTATACTGTAGTATACGTATACGTAGTTATATCATCTATGACGTATTTACATGTATATGACACAAAGGACATGTCATGATCATGCATGTGAATATAGCCTACGAACATAACTACAAAGATGATAGCACTTAATACATTCGCGCATAGAATACACACACATATCTATACAATAACTGCGATAACAAATTAAGCACATATATCACTATACTAAAACAATATCTTATATAATGTGAATCTACCTCTAAATTATCTATTCAAACATTACATATATCTCATATATATATACAAAATTACAAATTTAATATATGAAGATCAAGTTTACTATATAAACACTCCCACGCACATACCAACATACACACAAAAAACGTAGAAATATGTTCGCAAACTGTCACGTATGACATACAATCTACATACATACACATACGCACACACATACGCACACAGGTGGGCAAGATGTTGATAACGTCGATGAGTTGGAAGAAGGCCTTGCTAATAGTAGCCGGTGTGGTGTTGAACAGTGTGATTTGCGGCCTACTTCTGCGTCCACTGGAAGCCCCAGATGTTACGTTAGTTCATACCCTTGATACACCACGGTGTTAGTGCTATTTCGTATATGAGTAACGGTTTAACCTATATGATATTCATCTAAGTATCCGAGTTTAATGTATATCGCAGTTGAGATATTATTTAATATAGCAATAATATATGGTATATTTTTTGTTATAGATGCAATATAAAGTTTTATACTACATCGAATACACTATATATATATATCATAGGTGTATAATGTATGCATGTATATTAACGTATACTAGATATTGAAATATATGTATTTTACAGTAAAAAGCCACGCAAAAAGAATTTAATAGATAGAATATTAGAAAGAACGAAGAAGCACGTCGGGTTCAAGAGGAGAGATTCCGTGGTTGTAAACAATGACGTCAGAGCTAAAAGAGTTGAGCAGGTTCGCTAAATTGTCGAACATCAGTTATATAACGAATACACATTGTAATCGATGCTTTTAACGTTGCAATTATATTAATACACCGACAGAAATATATACAATTTAATAACAATAATAATACACAGTTATAAAATTTGTTATTTGTAATGTTATAATAGATATAAATGTAAAACTGATGTCATATATTTTTCCTTCTAAAGGTATTCCTATACTGCTTAATATGTACTTTTTTAATATTATTGTGGCCAATACTTCACTGTACATATAGTATAAATGTGGTAATACTACCTCTGTTGATAACTCGTGATGTCTAATACGATGTAAACTCGCCAGGTGAAACTAGCCCGTCAGAGGGCGTGCGAGAGCGAATGTAACTCCGAGATGGGCTCACTTCCGGCGTGTATCCTACAACAACAACGCGCCGAGTCCATAGCTCTGCCCAAGGTGGAAACAATAGAGGAAACCGTGTACCCCGGCGAGGAGGGTGAATACGAAGGTCAAGAGGAAGACAAGGACGACGGCTGCGGTACCTCGCTGTCCGACGTAGACGTGATGACGTCACCCGTCAATCAACACACCACCTACCAGTCGCGCACTCGCCGAGTATCCGCCGATAGAATGGCGTCCCCGCGGCGTCTGGCTATGGAGCGATACGGAGGGGTGAAACGTAGCACCCACATGGTGGCCGAGTCTCTGCCCTACATCAACGGACCGATGTCGGACGCTAAAGATACGGATCAACTGGTCATCGATACCGACCTTCTGAGGGCCGTCAAGGTCGCGTCCAGTGAACAACATCTCGCGCACGAGTATATCAGGTTAGGCGCCGCAACATCGATATCTGTGGATCTATTGACACCCGTTGCTATCACACATACACGTGTGATAGCTACGTGTGGGTAAATGCGATGCGAGTAATGAGCATCAATATAATTGATTACAAGTTAAATATATAACTTTATGTCATTATTAATATAACCATACTTTAAATAGAAATGTGTTTATTCTGCTGCTGATATATAATTTAAAATTATTATATCATATGCGTTCATATTCGCCAATTATTTAATTATAGTATTACTAACACCACCTATTAGTAGTATGATACTTTCACCATTATAAAATATATTATAATATCAATTTATTCGATCATATGATTCATATATCATTATTATTTTATTATATGTTGTGATTGATATATTGCCGTTACCGATACCTATAGCCCCATGCTACTAATTGTGTGCTATTTGTCATATGGAAAGTTTGTCGGATATAGAGATATACAGACAGACTACCTTTATATAAACTGTCCACTTATCCACCTGACAAACTTTCCTGCTACAAAACCACAACCTAACACTGCCACTCGCGCATACCTAACCGATGACGTCACCCCACGTACAGGAAGCGTCACCTTAGCGGCGCCACCAGTACTAATCACCTGGGCGTCAACAAAGAGGACTACGCCAGACCCATGTACCGGAAGGACATCTTCTACAGCGGTTCCGTTGCCAATATAGCCGCCTACAAGAAGAGCAAACAAGATATCCAGTCGTATGTGAAAAGCATCACCTCTATACCTCATCTGGACGAGGTGGATGAAAACCAGTCTTGTCTGTTAGTAATCAGCGCATATTGTTTACTTATATACACATATATATATATATATATATATATATATATATATATACATATACATATAACAATATACATGTAAGCGTTTGTATATTTATTCTGAATATTTAGTCACAAAAATCAATACATATATATATATATATATATATTTGACATACATAAGATATATATAGGACATTCTCGATAACTAACTGCCATATTCCACTACATTTGATAATCATTCCATTTTAGAATATGTAAATATAGATCAATATATTATTTATAGGTGTTTATGTGTGTTTAGGTGTATTTCAACATTTACAAATAATCTATTATTAGTTATTCTTAAGTGATAATAAACAATACAAATCCTTATCAATTTAATGATCAACGTGTTTACCTAATATAAATGTATTTATGGGTTTTGTTAATTTATAAGTAGTTCAGTTTATTCCGTATTGTATAATACCATGCTTGAATAGTTGTATACCATATGATACAATATTTACACTATTTAGTGAAAAAACTAAAATAGTTTCAATACTGAAGTATTAATTTAAATATACATTTTATTTGCATAACATATAATAATCAATACTAACTTTACCGACTTACGAATTTATTATATATATATATATATATATATACATATATATATATATATATTAATAAACATTTAATAATAAGATCATCATTATGAATAAATCCATGAAATACAAATTAATGTGATGAACATAGTGAACATAGTGAACATCTTGAACATATTATGCTCGATATAATTATAGCAATATTTCTCATATATATAAACATATGTTTACATATGTAATATCTAGTTAATCCTGATTGTTTAAAAATATATTATTATTAATAGCTATTATTAAACACATATAATTTAATATATATATATATATATATATAAAATATAAATTGTAACCAAATTGGTATATTACAATTTCATATTTACTTAGTTTTTAGTTATTTTAATTTTAATTATTTTCCTATAAGTTTATTTTTTTATCAGTTTTGTAATATTACCCTTGTAATATTTAATATATCGAAAAAAGTATTATATTAAAGTTTATTACACCATACCGCACACATACACACACACACACACACATATATATTCAATACAAATTCTCGCTTAATTAAAGTGTAACTATTGATTAAATACCACGTGTTAATATATACCACGTGCTCGCTTATAGAACAAAATGTCTGCCAAAAGTGGCGGCCGACGTACTGAGGGACATGCTGGATCTGTCCTTGCTTCAGAACCCGATGTTCGTGATCGTGTGCCTGGCTAACGTGTTCGGAATGATCGGAATGTACATCCCGTTCTTGTTCATCGTACGTAAGGCCGAGACTAGCGGTATCGACGACAACAAAGCCATCTTCCTGTTGTCCGTTATAGGTTAGCGTCACGTGATCTACGGTAACCTTTGACCCCGTCGCCACTATATATCTCTCGCGTGCTTAGTGTCACGACGCACGTTGTACGATTGTTAGCTATAGAGGAAATAGGAGAAGTTCGATGTTCCACGAACGTAATAATAAATTCAGTCGTAATAGTTCTATATTTAGTTATATTAAAATATTACGAAATATTACATAAATATTATGAATTCGGATTTCATGTTTATTTATAAATATTTATTTATTCGCATATTATATAGGGAATAAGTGCACGAGTTTGATGTTACATGTTTCATCGACTATTTATAGATTATCTCTCGTGCAATCAGTCACGTGTTAGGAATGATATAATGTCACATAATGTATAAACAATGGAGGTGGTTGCACTTTAAAGCCATGGTATAATACTTCTAACATGAGTTATAAATAGATTATTATCTAAGTATTAGGATCGGATATTATAGACCGATTAATTGTAAAGCTAAATAGTTAAATCATAATATAAATGTACACACTTACAAACACACACATACACATACACACACAAACACAAATATATATATTTATATAGATCAGTATGTCAATAAATAATTAACAAATAACATTGTATAATTAAACTACATTAACGGAATGATATGCTCATACAAATAACGAGTTATGACACATATTTCAATGATATAATTGTTAATTATAAGTGTTATACGTTATAAATGATTATAATATA
This sequence comes from Osedax fenrisi, assembly GCA_964019155.1. NCBI lineage: Eukaryota > Metazoa > Annelida > Polychaeta > Sabellida > Siboglinidae > Osedax > Osedax fenrisi. Next base: position 41,892,276 of record OZ025240.1, on the reverse strand, counting down.
CTGTATATAATTAGGTATATAACATTATGTATGTTATAATAATTTAATATTATTATTACAAAATATATGATTTGTATAATAATCAACGGCATGCCGTATAATATGCATATTATATTATAAATATGTATAAGGATATATTAGTATGTATCCAACACTGTTGATATAACATTACGGATACTGTAAATAATATTATATTATTTAGCTGGTTTGGAATTATTACTAATGGTTTCACTTAATAGTTAATAATAATAATAGGTATGATTAACTATATCAACTTAATTAGTTATATTATATTACCTTATTCGCGGACCTAAGGATATATATATATATGTATATATATATATATATATATATATATGTGTTTGCATAACAACATATATTAGTTATATTATATTAGAAAATAATGACCACTATGTATCTATTCAGGAATCACGAATACCCTCGGAAGAATCGCGTCGGGGGCGATTGCAGACGTAAAATGTATAAATACGTTATTGTTACATAACATGGCTGTATTGTTAGCCGGAGTCCTATGTATACTGAGCATCTATTGTTCTTCTTACGGATCGTATTGTGCATTCGCCACTTTATTTGGACTCTGTATAGGTAATAATTTTATATATATATAGCTAAATAGCTATATGTATGTATTATATTATATTATATATAATATTCCCATAGTAATTAATATTTACTAAATACAAATTTATTTATTAATTAATTAATAATTAAAATAATATTATTACATAAACATTAAATATGAAATTTGTCAAATTAAGTATAATAAATCTGTTCTTACTTTTTAGCAATAGTTTCAATTATTTAAGATAAATAATATATAAATACATTTCCGAAATAGTATTTATTATATTATTAAATAATGTTTTGTAGTATAATTTAAATTGTATATATATATATATATATATATATATATAATATACAATTTAAATTGTGTATACATGTAGTTTATTACACATAATATAGTATTTATTTTAGTTGATAAAGATTAACCGACGCCAATAGTCCAGTGAACTAATTACAGGATATACACTACTTAATATAAATTATCTTTATTGCACGATGATAATTTTATTTTTAAATTTAGGTTTTTATTTCTTTGAAAATAAATATACAAAAACCCATACATATACATATATGTATCTGATTATACTATTTATTTATATTAGGAGATTATATATTTTACGATAGAACTATATCGGCTACTAAGCCATTCGAGTACGCTTATCACTCGGTATAAACAATGTCATCATGTCCTTCTCACGTCCTTAGCTACGTGGATATCGCTGACCTCTATTATATTGTGCGAGATGATAGGAGTGGAGAGACTCACCAATGCATTCGGACTGTTGGCTATGGCCAGAGGGGGAAGTGTGATCCTCGGACCCCCTACTGCCGGTTCGTCCTCACACACTATAGTGTGTAGTGTGTAATCGTATATCTTTTTATATTGTTATAACTTTATATGATAATTAATATAAAATATCTAAATTATAGTTATACATATTTACGATGTTCATTCAATAACATATCCATATAATTTTATATATTTATTTATAAAATATATACACATTATTATATAATTTAAATGTATGACCTATGTTAATATACAGTAGTATTAAGGACATTATGTAATTTAGACATATTGATAAATACGTCAATAATTAAGTTATTAAAATATTCGCATTATCAGCATACTATGAACTAATGTATCTCTCGATGTCGTCTGTTCATGCATATATATATATATATATAAATTCTATATATAAATGATATATATATATATAAATGATATATATATATAATACAGTACACGATCATTACATAAAAATCACTCGACAGGTTACGTGCTAGACTGGACGGGTAACATCGACAACGTGTTCCTAGTGGGAGGCAGCATGATGATACTAGCCGGTCTGCTGTTCTTCACGCTGCATCTCAGCTACTTCGACGGCGTTAAGTCTCTCGACTCGATAACGGCCCTGGAACGCGCGCTGCCCGTATTCGACGCCGACCTAATCGACGTCGACGTGACGGTGGCCACGGACTGCGGCCGAACTTCTTCGTACCAGGGCGACGACGACGACGTCACCGGAGAATGTTTACCGTCGGTGACCTACTCCCAGGACCTAGTTAGCGATTCGGTACTGACTTCTCGGGACGACACCGTCGGCGGTTCTCGTTGCGTATCCATATACCCGCCGGATGACACTAGCGAACTCGGATCTCGGTCGATGGCGGTCGGATCGAAAACGTCGCAAATTAACCTCTGAACGAACCCCGCCCCGACCCCGATCGTCACTCCCCGAGCGCCATTCTCATTCTACATATAAACAGTCACAATCAAACTTTCTCGCCCGTAGCGCTGTAGCTGTATACGAAACACCACGCTCGAGATACCACACCCAGACCGGATGACACTTTTATACTATATTCCACGTTTTTCACACATTCGTAGACCGATCGCGCGAAACCTTACGCCGCGTTGACGTTTATCGAATGTTGCGTAACATCGATAGATCGTTGCGTAACACCTATATATCGCGTTACGTAACACCTATCGATTACGTTGCGTAACGCTTCTACAGCGATACGTTCGGCGCGCGCAAGGCCACAACACACGCACGCACATCCATTTAGTAGCGCTGACTCAGCGTAACGCCTTCACTTATGGATTACGTAATACCTCTCGCTATAAGGTGGCGATCGCTAGGAATCGAATGCGTCGCCTATTGTTACAATATTTATTATACTAAGTGTATTCATAAGATTATATTCGGGTTATACACACACACACACACACACACATGTATATACGTGCTGTTTATATACAGTTATTTGATATGACCATTATTACTATATCACATGACATGTCAGTAAGCATCGTTCTTTATTACAACTATGATAAGTAATGTTATATTATTTGTACCTTGATATTACATAATGATATTGTGTCATGAAATCACGTCTGCTTTAAATTTCATGAAATTATTAATTTTAATTTATATTTCTCCTCAAAAATGCAATACGTTTAATTGTATTCAACGACTACTTGATATAATGATTTAATTACATAACTATTTATATTGTGTATATACATTATTATTATACGTTATTATTTATACACCATTATTATTTTTATTTGTTATGATATTACGATATATAATTGTACATACTCCTGAAATATTTCCATAGTTACAGCATTATTTAATATCGTTACGAATTTGTTACATAATATTCTCAGTTTATTATTGATATTATGTGTTTGTTATGTAATTATGTACAAAAGGTGTATTAACAATACAACATTGTTTTTAATAAATTAATTTATTAATATATCGATCTTTGTGATTGTACTTATAATAATTGAAGAAATGAGAAATATTTTTTATTAGAATTTATCTATTTCAAAAAATAATTTACACACACAATTAATATAATTGTATAATGAATATAATAATATAAATATTAATAAATTAATAAAATAATAATTTATAATTTATGTATTACTTTTATATATCTTTCAAAATAATTAAAAAATAAATTAAATAATTATTCAAAAATGCGATAATTAATAACCACATATATTTATAATATATCTTTATTTAAAACATATTTTCTATATATTTTAAATAAAAAGTCTAAGCTTTACGAAATGAAATTATTGATTTATAATCTAAAAGATATTAATTATATGGTATTTATATAAAATAATACTCAAATAATATAGAAAATCAACTAATTTGTTAGAGATGTAAGTATTAAAAAAAATTATATATATAGTAATTTTTATATAAAATAAATATATTTATTTATATATAATAGAACCACTGTACACAAAAAATATTATTAATTAGTTGGAATTGTATTTTGTTACCATCAAATAACCAAGTTATAAGAAAATCGTATATAAGAAATAACTCTATAAAAGATTTAGATTATGAATTATAATGGAAAAAATCTTTCCATAAGAAATATTTGCTTTATTTTTTATTTTTTTTGCATTTTACTCATTCGCATTAACTTAAAATGTAACGTTTACTATTTTATATAAAATGCATTACTTATAAATATAAATATAATTAAAGAATTGACCAATTCAACCATATATATGCAAGAATGAACAATCAAAACATGTATGAATTTACTTATATATATATATATATATATGTTGTTAATATATAAAGTCAGTATATATTTGACTATGGTAAATTATATGTATTCATTTATGCTGATAGATCAAATAACTCATATTTTCGACATCACCTAGGGGAGAGTATACTCGAGTATACTCGAATACCGACCTATAGGGTGCTATAGTAATAAATCACCATAACTTTATTATTTCTAAATTAAATATTACCAAATTTTATTTACAATTATTAAGTATGTATATACATATAATAGCTATTTTAAAACTTAATTGAGTTTGTTTAACTCTGTGATAACAAGGGTGTCGATATTACAGGCACTGCCTCAAATACCGACACCTTGGCACATAATATCGACACCCTAAATATATTGATATTTAGATATACCATATATTATATAATATCCACTATCCAATCAGAATTGAATGCGCGTTACATTTAGGTAACACACGCAATTCATACGTTTTTTTCCTAAAATTAATGTTATCATAGCGCACGCACATTATAAACAAATAACGCTGATTGGTTAAAGGGTGTCGATATTACGTGCAATTAAGTTGTCGGTATTATGAAAATGTATGTTGAATAGGTAAACGTCAATAACTTTGTAACAAATTATCAAAAATACAAAATATTTTCGGCACATTGTAAAATATAATTAGATCTATCCGATATATTTAAAATATTTATGAAATTAAATGATTGTGAATCGATATTTTACTTCAAAAATTTCATAAATTTGAGTTGTAAAAAAAAATCAGTTTTTTATTTATAATTAAAAAAATATAAATATTAAAAAAAAAATTATACTTATATAAATTAGAATTATATTGATTACCATCTCATACATTAATTATTTTTTGATTTTAATTATATTTTAGAAGATCTCTAAGGTATCGATATTACGTGCATGTCGATGTTAGAGCACTATCCCCTATATTATATATATGATAGGGATGTTATAATATATATATATATATATATATATATATATATATATATATATATGTTAATGTTAATTTTAATTAAATAGATTATTTAATAATAATAATTTACAGTATAAATATACATGTACGTTCATAAAATATATTCATAATTTTTAATAAATTATCATGCTCATATTTAAAAATTAGATTAATATAAATATAATCGAATACAAATAAAATGGTAACAATATTACAAAGTATTATTATATTATAATTTGATTAGGCTTAAATATAATGCATAATTATAATAATATTGTAATGCTATTTTATTGTATATTACCTCATTATAAAATATTATAACATCGATTATTTATATTAAAACATTTTTTATTGAATCCATTACATTTTTGTAATATATATTTATATATATATATATATATATATATATATAAATATACATGTATATTTGTATAAGTCTTTTATGGGTGTGTATATATATATACTCACATGTGTGTATATATATACATAAATATAAATATCATTAATATAGATATAATTAATTAATAAAACATTATATAGCATTAAAAACCAGTGTTAAATATTTATCTAATATTGTATACAATAAAAATGGTACGAGGTCATCAATGCGTTTAATAACAGGAATGTAGTCTATAGTATACTATAGTATACCACGATCGTACGCATCTATAGACACACCATCTACGTTTGCACACGAATATTACCACCCTCCTGTATCATTGAACGCCTGTACTTTGCCTGTAATAAAGTTTTATGCGTTTCTAAATACGTCTATCCGCCGCGGTACATCAGTGCATACCCCAGTGTATACATCAGTGCATACCTCAGTGTATACATCAGTGCATCGTCTGTAGACAACACTCTACACGCGCACAGTGTCGTGACATCCTCCCTTTACTGAATATTCACGTATTTACGTTGCGAATTATCTATCCGCGGAGAACGTGCTTTATTTTAGTATTTAATTTCACGTTACGACACATCATGCATATATGCATACATGTACACTGTACATTGTATACATTGTATACATTGTACAGTACCGCCACACACTATTATGTCATATAACAGGTAATCGTGATTTAATAACGATTGTATAAATTGTATTGATTACATTAACTTATACATTGACATATACGTTAATGATGAACGTTATATCATACCTACATATATGTATATTGAATATATTGAATATATTGAATATAATATAAACAAATTATAGAAATAACATTATTATTTTAATTATATCGTATATAAATAAGGTAGCGGTTCTACAAAATTAAAATTATGTTCGTGGGGGACGCTGCCTATCTTACATTGCAGATTTTGTACGCACTCTTTGTACTGTTAACAATAATATGATATTTCAATTGAAAATGATAAAATGTGAATGTCGAAATGGGAATTGAATATTTTTGAACAATATATTAATTTAAGCATTAGAATGCCTATAATCCTTTAAAATACTCCCAATAATAAAAAATACAATATTTGTTATTTTTTAAATGAAACAATATATTACATTATACAATTAGTAGTTAAATATATGATTTGTATTATACTTATATAAATATAGATATAATAAATTGACTGGGGTCAGTGGAACAGTCGAAAGTTAGTAATTACTATTTACACATTTTAAAAATGTGAAAATTTCAATTGAAAATGTGAAAATTTCAATTGAAAATGTGAAAATGTTAAAATGTGAATGTCGAAATGGGAATTGAATATTTTTGAAAAATATATTAATTTAAGCATTAGAATGCCTATAATCCTTTAAAATACTCCCTATATTAAAAAATACAATATTTGTTATTTTTTAAATGAAACAATATATTACATTATACAATTAGTAGTTAAATATATGATTTTTATTATACTTATATAAATAAGTATTATATAAATATAGATATAATAAATTGACTGGGGTCAATGGAACAGTCGAAAGTTAGTAATTACTATTTACACATTTTAAAAATGTGAAAATTTCAATTGAAAATGTGAAAATATTAAAATGTGAATGTCGAAATGGGAATTGAATATTTTTTTTAAATATATTAATTTAAGCATTAGAATGCCTATAATCCTTTAAAGTACAACCAATAATAAAAAATACAATATTTGTTATTTTTTAAATTAAAAAATATTTTATATTATACAATTAGTTGTTAATTATATGATTTTGTATTACACTAATAAATAAGTATTCTATAAATATAGTTATACATTGCTTGGGGGTATATGGTTCAGTGGAACATTCGAACACTAGTAATCAAGATATCCCGGGTTCGAATCCAGTCAGTTATAATTTTTCTCTCGTGTTTATCAATATATTAATGAACAATAAATCAAAACACAAGAACATAAATATTACCCTTTATATTGTATTGTACTGGGTTTCCATGGACTATGCATAGTTATTTATAACCTGTATAAGTCTATGACTTATTTATGAGTAAATTTGTATCTGATATTTGTATTTGTATTTTATTTGTACTTATATATATATATGGAATATTCCATTGCTGTTGGACTACGATATATAATTATATAACATATCATATTTTAATCAACATCAATTAAAATATTAATATAATGAAATTTAAAAGACAAAGCTATATATATAAACATAAATGTTTGTGTATGAATGAATACATTTATGTTATATACTATCATATGTTACCATAATGATATACTACAAGAATGTGTAGTTGATAATTATTTATTACTATTTCATTAAAATTGGTAACATGACACATGACATTCAATTAAATATTATTTTACGATGTAATAAATCGTATTTATATAATTGTTTACTATAATAACAAATATAAATTATCAATGAATCATTGTACATACAAATGGACACGTTTACATTGTTATATACAACACATTCTTCATTTATGATGAATACATCTTATATTATATGAATCATCATATAATATGATACACTCAATTATAATACATATTATATATAATATATTATGTATAAACTTTAAAATATAATATAAATTCATCAATTAATATAATAAATACATATTATACATATGTATGTAACATTGTAATAAATTATTAAATGAATTTATAATTAGGAGCAAGGTATATTATAAACAAATATTTAATTAATACATATATGCAATTTTATCTATGTAAATATTAATATATAATACATTTAACCCTATATTGAATTAATATTTTGTAAATATATAACTATTATTAATATATATTAAATCAATAATATAATTTATTAATTAAAAAAGGTAATACAATGTCTAACGATCACTAAAATCATTGAAATCGACAATTTAACGAGCGAACTTAACAAAGAATGTGGACCGGGTATAATTGGGATATAAATATATATTAAACTCTATCAAATAAATAACCTCAAACTATTGAACTATTAGTATCTTTAGTAACTCAAACAAATTCTACTAAGAACTATAATGAATCGGTTAACCTCCAGGTGAAACATATTTTGGCTGATAAATAAGCATGCTATAGGAAAAATCCAAGCATCATCGAACACATTTTAGACGAATGGAGAAACATTGATCAACAAAATCAACTCTATAACAATGTTATCGACTTGATAACGTATTTATAGAGTTGTACTATAGTATATGCCATGAATACAATGGGTATACCTATCAAGCTGATCAACATAATACATGATTATATGATTATACAACAATTGTCGTATATAGATTAATCTATATTCTATTGAACAATCAAAGTGATCTTCCTTTTTTAATTACATTATATGCAATACAAGGTTGCCTATTATATTTAGTACCATTCGATATAACTCTAGATTTAATAATTCAATATGCACTATAGTGTCATAATATAAATTATTTGTCCAACTATTGATATTTGGGACTGGTGATATTCTATAGAATAACATCAGTCCCAAATATCAATAATAGGAGAAATAATTTCAAACATATGATTCGCTGATGATATTGTTCTTCTAGCTGGATCTGAAATTAAATATGTTAACAGACTCTTCAGAAAATAGTGTTACATCATAGGGTATGTATATAAGTCATGAGAAGAGTAACATCCACAAAGTTAAAATAGATAAACTATTGTCATTATCCCCAAATAAATCCTAAGCTAATGTATTATCAGATGATCTTACAAATTTAAATAAAATCAAGAGCTCAATAGCATCAATACATTATCAAGTTAACATAATTAAATCTAAGATAACATTTCCTTAGAGTTCACAAATATTCCTCAAATATCTGATTGTAAGGATGACTCAGATTATCTTTCTATTTTTACTAATTCAATATCAGACATATTTAATATATCACTAGATAATATATCTCCAAGATTTAATTTTAATTCATCGAACATAATATTACACTTTGATACTAGTTTAAATAAAATTAAAATTTTGAATTCTAAATTGAAAATTAAAGAATCTAAAATATGTAATGATGTATTTATTATAATATCTTTACCTAGTTCTGAAATAGAGAAGAAAAAGTGTTAAGTCATGAAATTAAGGCAAATCGTATATAATCAAATACCACACTTAAATCTGTTTTTAATAATTACTCATTTAAATATGAAATTCACGAATTAAAAAATAAAAAAATAGATTGGCGCAATATAGTAGGGGAAAGTAACCGAATACGGATACTCTCGGTATCTCAGAAACCATAAATCCTACAAAAAAATTTTAATGAATAAAATATATATAATTATAAAAATAGTCTAAAAAAGTATTTTTTATTTTTGAATTATACAAAATATTGCTAATATATCCAATAAACTGATTTTTTTATTACGTTTTTAAATTTATGAAAAAAAATGTCAACTTAAAACCTTCTCAAGCTTATACAAATGTATCGATATAAAATAGGATAGGATAGGATAGGATAGGATAGGATGGTTTATTTATACACCAAATATGGTAAAGAAAGATTACCCTCACTGGTGTTGTGAACGAACAAACACAACGAAACAATAACATTAAATAAGGTAGCAATATAATATATAAAAATAGAGATGGAACCAGATCAACATCAAGGAGAGGGTTACTTTAAGTTTAAATTTAAATAGTCTTTGAGACTATTAGCAAATACGTGAGGCGACTTCAATCTTCTTAGGCGGTAAGGCAACAGATTCCATGTAGTAGGAGCCATGCTTGTAAAGGAGCGAGAACGCATCACGTTACGAGTAACAGGTAAGTCAAGTAGTGTGGCATCAGACGAGCGCAGATGTGGGAGGATGTTGCGACGAGTGAGCAATGCACGTAAGTATGCAGGTCTGCCTAGGAATAGTGTTTTATGTGTTAAGCAGAGAAGCCTAAATTGGCACCGTTTTCTAAACGATAGCAATTTCATATTGCATTGGTGGGTGTCAGTTAAAGCATGATCCCGTCGCTTAAGCCTATGAACTAATCTTACGGATGAGCGAATAATTCGGTCAACTTTAATAACTTCAGAGTTCTTAATTCCGTAGAATAGAGAACAGCAATAGTCTATTCGAGATAATACTAGGGCATTGAGAAGGCGCTTAGTGATGTTGGGCGAACAATAGTTTCTAATGTGACGAATTTTTCTCAAATAGAGATTAGCGGATTTAGAGATTGCATTTATATGAGCACCGTACGATAGAGTACTATCAATTAAAACACCAAGATTGCGCACAGATTCAGAAGGTTTAATAATTATATCGTCAATTGACAGAGTAGGGAAAGTGACAGGTACCTTCGAGATGTTAAGAAGTTCAGTTTTGGAAGTATTGACTAAGAGGTCATTAGTTAGTAACCAGTAAGTGATCTCAGAAGTACAATCTGACAGCTCAGAGTTAGAGTTCATAGAGTAAATGGGCAGTTTCAGTAGTTGTTGAATGTCATCAGCATATATGTGGTAATAGATATTAGGGTATTTGCGAATAATATTAGAGATAGGACGTAAGTATATAGAGAAGAGAAGTGGCCCAAGAACTGATCCCTGAGGGACCCCTTTAAGAATATTGGTGGGAGGTGATATGAAGTCATTGATTTTAACAGACGAAGTTCGATCAGTGATGAACGACATCAGCCACTATAAATACATAAACACTATAAATACATAAACATAATATAATACTATATTATTAAAAAATAAAGCATTCTAAAAATTATATTTTTAATTTCTATATTTTTCATCAAATATTCATTAAGTTATAAGCATATATCTAGATGTCATATAAGTTCCTAATACGGACACTCTAAATGTCTTAATACGGACACCCTATAACCAATCAGCGCGCAGCGTATGAAAAATTCTGATTTTCATAAAAATCGCGTGCGTTATAATATTAATACCACCAATAAAGCTAAATCTAAAATTGTTATTATTAAGATACTTAAATTGTATTATTAATTAAAAAATAATAAAAATAAATAAATTATTAACTAATTAAATTACAATATATTTTTTATAAAATTAATTATAAATAACGTAATTGTAATATGTCTGATTGATTCATTAATAATATATAGTTTATCTAATGGTATATAGGGTGTCCGTATTATAACACAGGGTGTCCGTATTCGGACATGGGTACCGAATACGGACACCCCCATTATATATGGAATTAAAAGATTAAATAAATTTTAAAATTAAAATAATATCTATAATCATATAATATTAATATATTGTAATTTTTGAATACAAATAATGAGTCATGCAATGTTAAGACCATTTATTGTTAAAGTGTCCGTATTAGGTTACTTTCCCCTATCTGAAATTTGTTTTTAATCATGGCTGATTCTTTTAGTGATTATCAAAAATCTTTTACAATACAAACTAGGTATTCAACTATCAATACAGGTGCTAAAATTATACCTATTACAAATGAATGACAATATGCAATATAATATATGCAATGGACACGATAACAATTACATAATTATGCTTAATCAACCCTACTAAATAAAAGATCTATCTGCAATAAACCTGAAATGATTATTGATTATTGTATTGACCTATAAATTGATTTACTCATCATTACAGAAAAATGGTTATCAGATGAGAATCTTCCAAAAATTGCATGTCTCACTAAACCACCATTTAATTATTTAAATTTCCCTCGAATCCCCTTTATTTAAATTTTCCATTATATACATAATTTATATATATTCATTAAGTTATAACATATTCATTAAGTTATAAATATATATCTAGAGGTCATATAAGTTCCTAATACGGATAGTGTCTGACATTCTAGATGTCTTAATACGGACACCCTATAACCAGCGCCCAGCGTATGAACTATTCTGATTTTCATAAAAATCGCGTGCGTTATAATATTAATACCACCAATAAAGCCACATCTAAAAATTTTATTATTTAGATTAAAGTGTATTATTAATTAAAAAATAATAAAATAAATAAATTATTATCTAATTAAATTAGAATAAATTGTTTATAAAATTAATTATAAATAATGTAATTTTAATTTATCTGATTGATTCATCAATACTATATAGTTAATCAAGTGTATAGGGTGTCCGTATTAAACACAGGGTGTCCGTATTCGGACATGGGTACCGAATATGGACACCCCCGTTATCTATGGAATTAAAAGATTCTTCTAAACGATTCTTCATCCCCATCAAAGTGCATATATGTCAGGTTTAAGTACTGAAATGGCGATTTGTATGATTAATAATGATATTTTATCGTCCAGGAAAAGTACACTTCTCATGTTGTTAGATATGTCGGCAGCATTTAACACACTTAATCATACGATCCTACTATAGTATATCTACTTGATATATCAAGATTAAGAGAAATTGGTATACCCGGAGCTGCTCTAGAGTGGTTTACACCGTATATAAAATATTGATTTTTTAATGTTAAAGTGGGTAGATCAACATCAAAACTTCGTTTCATTACAAATGGTGTACCTCAATGCTCCGTTCTAGGACCAATTTTATTTAATATATATATTTCTACCATTTTTAAATTATTTAAAAATAACCATACAATTAGATTTCACTCTTTTGTTGATGATCTACACATATACATTGATGCTTAATCTCCAAATGATTCTGATGCACATCAAAATCTATCAAACTGTTTAAAATATATTATTGAGTGGTGTAACTCGAATTCACTGAAACCGAATCCTGGAAAAACTCAAATAATATTTATTAATACAAATAAAAAGTCAATATACGATAAACACTAATTCATATTCAACACATAAATTCTTGATCTCTTCGAAAAATGTCACAATCTCGGCGTTATTTTTAACACAAATTATGATATGTTATCATTTATTTCAATAAAAATACGAAATGCTAATTTTCATCTTTACCGTATCCGTAAAATTCGTAAATCCATCAATTTTAAAACATGTACATAAATAGTAACTAGTTTTGTATTATCTACATTAAACTATTGTAATATTCTATTAATCAATCTAATAGCTAAAGACCTAGAGCCATTAGTAAAGTTGCAAAAAAGAGCAGTTAGAACGATCTACAACTTATTATTATGATCGATAAAAAATGATATATGTATTACTAGCCTGATGAAGAAACTGCACTGGCTTACAGTTTCTTCGCGTATGAAATATAAATTCTTAGTACTAACACATCTTGCCTACCATCATCATGCAAATTCATATTTAGCTAAACTAATATAGCCACATATACAAAAACGAAGCTCAAGAAACGTCCATATACATCGACTAGAAGCAACCCCATTAAGCTTAAGTCATCGTGAACACTCGAGCTTTTCGCATCACAGCTCCAAATGAATGGAACAAGCTTCCCTTTGATCTTCGTGAAATAATTACTCGCTTATTTTAAAGATAAGCGTAAAACTTATTTATTCATTAATGACTTACTGCCCAATATACACATCACGAATGAAACAAATTAAGACAACCATACCGGATCGGCCGTTGTCCGGGATAACAAGGATAGCGACTAATATTTACAACTAGGACAGATGTGTTAAGCTAGTGACTGGTAACACTGAAATTCGCATCGGGAATAATGTGAATTTTGGAACGTGGAACGTCCGACGTACAGGGGAAATTAGCAGAATTAATTCATGAATTAAATATATATAATTGTCATATTGTAGGCATAATTGAAATGAGGTGGAAAGGAATTGACAACATTTCTACTGATGAAGGACATATATTATATTATAATTGTCTAGAAGATAAAAATGAACAGTGTGTTGGAATTATTGTGAACAAAACGATCACTAACTATGTCTTAGGATGTCAAGCCATTTCCAGTAGGATGATATATCTTAGAATTAAGACAACTCCCTTTAATGCCACCATTATCCAAGTTTACGACCCACAACATATTATAGTGATCAATACACTGAGACATTTTATGAACAACTTCAAATTGTTATAAAAAATACACCAAAGAAGAATATATTAATTATACAAGGCGATTGGAAATTTAAAGTTGGAATATAGGATACGTATATACACCAATTATGGAAGGAACGTGTGGTACAAGCTGTAATATCATCACAAATGACAGAGGACTATAGTCATTATAAGACTAGCAGTCTTATAAGACTACTTGAATTTACCAGCGCAAAATGAGCTAATAATTGCAAATACTTATGGAAATGAATATGATACTTACTTAAATGACAGAGGACAATAGTCATTATAAGACTAACAGTCTTATAAGACTACTTGAATTTACCAGGCAAAATGAGCAAATAATTGCAAATACTTATGGAAATCATAAAGCATCGCGGATATGAACATGGCATAGCCATAACCACCAACACCATAATCAAATTCATTATATTCAACTATAAAAAAGTTTCGTTCAAGCGTAAATTCCTGCAAACAAGAACCATTCCAGCTGCATATATTGGAATAAATATCGACCTAGTGATGATGACATTTCGTTTGAGACTAAAGAAAGTTCAAAATGAGACATATAAAAGAGTTAAATTCGGCTTAAACAGACTAAAATCACCTTATATTTTTGATAAATTCAATAACATGAAAAGTTGAAAATTGAATTCATTGATTGACCTAAATGACACATAAATTGACGTGAATGACATTTACTGAATGTGCTAATGAATAATTTCAACAATGTATTGTATGGCGGCTAAATAATGCTCGATAAAGGAAGGAGAATGAAAAATACTTGGATGAACGAAAGATAGCTTGAATTATGTGATAAACGAAATAAAAAATTACCTCGTTTGATCATGTTTCTCGATATGATTAGCCAGAAAATATGATATTACAAGATTCCGTTGAAGATAATAGAAATAAAGGGTATCCAAAGAGAAACTGAATGAATGGTATTTTGGTCTGGACTAATTCTGTTATGAATATATTCAGTTTATAGACAAAGTCTAAGGAGGATCAGTGAAAGCGACCAGCTTTATTGATTTGAAATCTAAAATATAAAATTACAATAATAGGGAATAAAGGAGAATAAATAAATTTGATACAGATAATAAATATAAAATTGTGATTCATGAATAGGCATTTAAAGTTAAATATTAAAGAAAGAGAAAATAAATAATTGTTACTATCAAATTACATATATTTTAATAATGTCTAAATAAAAATAAAGTTAAAACTGTTTAAGAAATAATTAAGAAATAATTAATTATTATATAATATGCATATAAATGCAATAGGATAATATCATGATAGTGTAATATGAATAAAAAAGAAAATAAAATAATATACAATAAATTAAATCATGTTTTTTAGATTTTGTTTTAATACTTTAGTGCAAACATGTTTATAATTTTAATACTTTTTTTTAAAGATTATAATCCTATTTATAGTTTTTATTAATAATAGTTTTTATAATTTTTAATACTGTTTAAATTTTAATATTTTATTTTTTATAATTTTTATAATTTAAATTTGTATTACGTGCGAATTATTATGTGCGAACTCGTGGATACTATCTTTGATCATTATGAATGGAGGAAGTTGTGTTCGTCGATATAATATTCTCTCACATGAATCGTAATGGGTCTAAGTAATAAAGTAACATCGCGTAACATTCAACACTAATTATCATATATAAATAAAATATAATATTTTTTATAACATTTTATAAAAATATATTACAAAATTATGAAAAAAGAATAGCAAATAAAATATTGTATATAATAGTAGTCCTATAGGACTACTCATTTGTGACATGTGACTTCAAAAGAAAATGTAAATAATAGCTCGATATTCAATATAACGATATATTTACATTGAAAATCAATACACCGCAGCCTAAATAAATGTTTCAGGTTACATTGATAAGATGTACATTTAATTAAAGTATACACATATATATATATATTATTTATTTATGCATATATATAAAAAAGTCGAATTACATTTTTTAATTGAAGCCAAATTTAGATTTTTTAAATGTCATTTATTATTATATTACAATACAATATTACAAATTATTTAAAATATGTATTATATAGTAATTAGTAATTACTAATTACTATTAACTAAAAGTTAAAAATATACTTTTTTAAATACATATAAATATAAATTATTATATTACTGGAATGAGCCTATACAATTAAAGAGTGTATGAACATATGATCAGGTTCCATTTTTGTATATTTTAAATTAATTAATTACTTATATTCAGATGTTAATATGATAATATTTATTTAATGTATAAAAATACTAATTTTCGTTAACAAATAATAATTATTTAAAACGTCTAAAGCTATTTTTGCAATAAATATATACTGCAGTGTATAATTGTTGAACATATTAGCTATATATAGTATTAATATTAATAATATTTTTAATATTTTTAAAATATTATTAATATTATATAAATTATAATTTCCTGATTTCCTATACTTTTTTTTATTTTACACCTCATCTCAAAATATTATAAATTGATATAATAAATACAGCACTATTTTAAAATTCAATTAATATTTGTTATTTTGTTTATTTTATATATATATATATATATATATATATATATATATATATATATATATTAATATGTATGATTATACAATAGTATTATACCCATAGGAACCGAACGTACCGCTGTTTGATGCAGTATCATTATAACATTTCGATCATAGACAAATATAAAGATTACTTTATATAGATTACTATATATTTATAATACAATTTTATAAATAGCAAGATATAACTAATGTAAATATATATTATATATCTGTTATTGTATACAATAGTTATGGTATACCAGACACTATTATTATAGACAGACTAATATTTGTCCTCATTTCTTTCATCATATAAACAACTATATAAATACGTGTAAACAATATATCTAATAATAATATATTTTATTACATTGTTTCAAAATATATTATTTTGCTACTCTATGCATATTGTATTTTAAAAATATAATAAAATATTCCACACACAGTTTTAAAATAGAAAGATTACTAATTACCAAATACTAACTATAATTACTAATATTTCTATTTTATAAGTGTGCGTGGAATATGTTGATTATATTAGTGAGTTTACATGATTTAATTTCTCACGTACACGCACACATATATATATATATGCTACTAATTGTTTTATATTTTTACTTTACAATTAATGCACTCTTACAATAAATTTATATATAATAATAATAATAAAATTAAATTATACAATTAAATAATAGTAGCAATACTTCTCTAAAGGGTAATAAAATAATGTTAAAAATAAAAAACATTATAATGAAAGATGTTTCTTCAGTCTTTTGCGGAATATGGAGATATACGGCGCACTTTTAACCAAAGGTAGCTTGTTCCACATCGAAACAGCAGAAATCTTGAAGGTACTATTTGTGATTTGTAATCGATATCGAGCCTATCCAAGTTTCATGGGATAGCGCATCGATTATCCAGTTCTTTTCTCTGATAATAGCGTTGATAAATGGAAGGTACTACATAAATAAATACTTTTTTAATTAAAGATACAATTTGTAATTAATCCTTGAAGATATCCCTATCCATTTGATTTATGTAAATAATAATTAGTCGAAAATCTATTATAATATGGGATATTAAATATAATTCGTATACATCTACGAATAACTTGTTTAATTTTTGTTAATATATATATATATATATATATATATATATATATAGTAGCATATGGATACCAAATAGATATTGCATGGCTAAACTTAATATAGCTTATAATAATGCTTATCGTATTGTTATGAACTACAGACGTAGAAATAGTGCCTCTTTAATGTTTTTTAACGATTATGTTAATAATTTAACTGTTAAATTACGCAAGTCATATTATTCGCTATATAAACGAATACAATTATCGTGTAATTCACTAATTGTTCAATTATATGAATATAATATTGTGTTCCCATCGCCACTGTTTACCATGTGGTATAACTCATTGTTTGTATAGTATTTTAAATTTCGTTTCTTAGATTAATTGTTTTTTTTTTTTAGTTTATTCTTTTTAATTATCGTTTATATTCTATGGACCTCTGTATTTCATGTCTGATTTAAATAAATAAATAAATAAATAAATATATATATATATTGGAGCTACAATTAATATAATATTTCCATAATTTCAATAAGTCGAATAAATGATTTAATTGATAAATATTTACGAATGATATGTATATTATGTAACTCATAATTAGCTGATTTATATATATATATATATATATGATACATGATCTGACTGCGATAAATTACATGAACAAAATATTCAAAGGAATTTAATTTTAGATGTAGGAGTAATTAAAAGATTATCAAATATAATATCAGGAAAACAAAATTAGAAAGAGAAATATTTAAGAGAATAGTTTTACTACTATTTATAAGTACATTATTATTTAAGAGCGAATATTATTCGAACATAACATTAATTTATCGTGATGACAAGATTCAGCGTAAATTTTAATGTCATTCGCATATATATGATATTTCACATTTGGTGTTTGTTCTATTATTTATTTCAAAGGAGAAATATAAATTTGTAAAAAGTTGAGTACCTAATATGGATCACTGTGGAATCACGTATAATGAAATATTCTCACTAGAAATACAATTATGAATCTTAACCGAATAGGTTCTATATTTGATATGTAGAATTAATATTTTAAAGCATCTCCAGTAATACCACTTTACGCCTATTGATAAGTATATAATTAGAAATACTATCAAAAGCAGATGAAAGATCAGGTTGTAATAATTGAATACGGCTATGTTTATCTAAAGATAAATAAATATTATTCATAGTAGCGAGTAAAGCAGTTTCAGTAGTATATCCCTTCTTGTATGCACTTTGATATATATATGTTTATATATAAACCACAAATTATACTATAGTATAACATATACATAATGTATTTACTTTTTCTAATAGTAAATAATTAAATTTAATATAACTAATATATCCTATAAGATACTATTTATGATCATATTTAAATAAATTACTATTATTATGAGTCATATAAATATTGAATTCATGAACAATTTAAAAAAAATCAATAAAAGCAATATAGGTTTTTAAAAGCACCTATCAATTTTTAATTTTTCGCGATATACTTATAAATAATAAGTGTAATTCGATACTACTATACTAGTATATATATATATATATATATATCGTCCGGCGTACGCTCGTTTCTTATATTTATATAAATCAAATATTCAATAAATTTAAATATTAAATCATATGAAATGTATTTTAAATCATCATCATTATATTCAATTTTACGTAGTTTTTTATGTTGACCTAGTATTAAGTTTTTCAAGAATACTCTCTTCTAAATTAAATACTAATGAATATATTCATTACTTAAAAACTAAAGCTAAATATATCGATAATAAAGAACACATAGTAATTTTACAATTAGACGAAGTTTATACAAAGGAAGTCATAGTATCGTAAAGCATTATGGTGCAATTAGTGGATATGCGGCTAACAAATATGATAATGTTGCTAATCGCTTACAATGCTTTATGATTTCCTCAGTATGTTCTAGTAATAAATATATCATTAGTTGCGTACCTGTTAATAACATGCATTATGCCTATTTAACTACCATTACCAAACAAGTTATTCATAATGTATGTGAAGCTGGATTTGATATAATTACGGTTATTTCTGATAATAACGGTGTCAATAAAAATATGTTTACATCTTTGTGTGACAATGATACCACTAAATAATTACTACCATACATAACGCATCCATTAGATACCTAAAATATTATTTGATTTATTTATTATTTGATTTTGTTCATTTAATGAAATGTATTAGGAATAATTGGTTAAACCTTAGAGATCAAACCTTTAACTATCCTGATTTAAATAATAATAACATAGTAAAAAACGAAATATAAAAAAAGTATACTAACATTCAAATCTATTTATCCGCATGCATTAGAAAGGCAGAGTGTTAGTTTATATTTACAAATATTTGGTATTACTAATGAAATTGCTATGGAAGAAATAGAAGAAGCAAATAATGATCAACGATTATTACATAATTATAAAGATACGGCTAATTTTATAAGAATTTTTAATAAATTGTGACAATTGTCAATTTGTGACAAATAAACAATTGTCAATGTAAAAACTATTTTTAAAGGGCATCATGAACGTTTAGATACTGCTTATCCTATTTCTTCTATTAGTGATCCTCGTATTGAATGGTTAAAGCAATTAGCAATGTTGAAAGCATGGAATGCGAATAAAAAAAACAATAATTGTATTGGTTTTTTGAGTAATGAAACATTTATCGCATTAACACATACTATACAAACTTTTCCTTTATTATTATATTATTGTTTAAATTTTATATGTTTTTATTAAATATTATTAGGAAAATTTCAAACGGATGCGCTTGAGATATTTGGTCTTTATAGACAAATGTCTGGATCTCAATATTTAGTATCAATATATATATGATATTATAAATAGTGAAAAACAAATTAAAATAAAAAAGTTACTAAATTTATATTCAAAAAATAATGGAACAAGATGCCTTTAACTGATTTTGTAGGTGAATTTTCAAAATTTGATAAAGATAAATTAGATGATGATTTAATTTTGTTATTTCCACATGAATGTATTATAGGAAAATAATTACCAGATGTATCTTATTATTGTATGTTAGTGGTTATGTATCTACATAATTGATTGATTAATATATAGGCTATGTAATGTTTGTTCTATTTTATTTGGAGATAAAAACCATCTTTTAGATATAGATAGTTATGATGAATTATATAGGCTAATTATATAACCATGTTAATGTTTGTAATCGAGAAGGATTAATTTATCTATCTAATAATCTATTTTTAATTTTACAATATTCTTTTATTATATTTAATATTTGTATCGACACACATTTATATTATTACGAAATAAAAAAGATACGTTACTGGGTTTAATAGAAAATTATATTACGAGTATGAATGAATTTGATAATATATTTGTTACGTGTATATATGGTAATGATATGTTGTATTTATATTTAAAATGTATTTCATGTTTTGTAAATGTATTATTGAATAATTACCCTAAGCTAAAGTCAAACAAAATTAATGAAATTAAAATACAAAAAAACATAGTACATTTAAATAAAATTAGTTAAATTACTTATATAATTTACTTTTTATTGAGTGTATACTATACTTATATTAAATGTGTATCGTAATTAATTGTAAATTATAATTATAAATTAACTATACAACATATTTACTATAAATGTGTATGTTTATACGATACTTTTTCTCTACAAAGATCTAAGGATGAACATGATATATTCATGAAACTCATAACATTAATCTCATCCACTATAGCTGAACCCTTTAATATATATTTTTAATCTTTCTTTTTAACAGGCACTTTTCAAATTTAAAAAAATCCAAAATTATTCCCATCTATAAATCAGGTAACTGTAATAAATTTAATAATTATAGACCCATATATTTGACTATTAAATTTTCGAAAATCTCAAGGTTTCGGAAAGGCCTCAGTATCTCCATGCTATAGAAAACCTTCAAAAGGCTATTATTGTTTCTTTGATCTCCAATAAATACTGCGTTGATCTATTTATTGACTTAAAAAAAGAATTTGATACTGTCAACCATAAAATACTCCAAAAAAATCTTGAATTTTACGGTATAAGAGGATTAACCTCTAGCATGGTTATCATCATATCTTAAAGACAAAAGTCAGTTTACAAATTACAATAACTATATGTCTAATACTAATAATATATATATCAGGCCTGATATTACCGGTGTCATATAAATCGTCCCCATCCCAAAAATCGTCACCGATTGTCACGTGACTACAAAATCGATTATATTTCACTAAATACACATACGAATCGCTTTAAATTTAAACCACATATAACTAATATGTATATACACACATTTGGAAAAAATCAACTTCTTCATTAAGGCAGAATGATACATTTTTTATAATCCAATAGATTTTTAATAATATTCTTTAGAAATTGAAAATGAGATTTCCAGTTCAATGAACTATCGATGATTAGCCCAAGGAATTTTGTTTCAGACACTTGAACTAAAGGCTTATTTTCAATTACTATTTCAAATTATATATAATTCTAAAGGGAATGCACTGCATATCATGCAGTGAGTTTTATCAATGTTAATTGTCAACTTATTATCACTTACCCATAACATTATATGATTAAGTGTCAATTGTAATTTACTTTTAAGTTTATTGGCTGAACAATCCCTATTTATAATATTTGTGATATCGGCAATTAGTATAAAAGTATTATTAATAGAGCAGACCGATGTCATATAATAAATCGTCCCCATCCCAAAAATCTTCCCCGATTGTCACGTGACTACAAAATCGATAATATTTCACTAAATACACATATATTTAATCGCTTGAAATTTAAACAACGTATAACTAATATATATATACACAACTTTGGAAAAAATCAACTTCTAATTATGCATTAAAAGAAAGTAATATTCAAATATATAAAGTAGAATGGAAATGAATTTGATAATACCAGATTAAACGACAATAAATTAATATTTTAAAATTCTGAATCGACAGAAGTTATTATATTTAAATTTTAAGTTTAATACTATAAAATCGTATTATAAAATTGTCTCTATATACCATTTTAATTAAAAAACATTATACGCATTTATATTTGTGAATATAAACATATACCAAAGGGCGTTGCCTATACTCTATTTATAACTTTATGCGGGTGTTGCTCGCTCGACATCCGCATTAAATTCAAATTACAACTATTTCAATAATTAACTGAAAATGCGTATAATGTTTTTTAATTAAAATGGTATATAGAGACAATTTTATAATACGATTTTATAGTATTAAACTTAAAATTGAAATATAATAACTTCTATCGATTCAGAATTTTAAAATATTAATTTATTGTCGTTTAATCTGGTATTATAAAATTCATCTCCATTCTACTTTATATATTTGAGTATTACTTTCTTTTAATGCATAATTAGAAGTTGATTTTTTCCAAAGTTGTGTATATATATATTAGTTATACGTTGTTTAAATTTCAAGCGATTAAATATATGTGTATTTAGTGAAATATTATCGATTTTGTAGTCACGTGACAATCGGGGAAGATTTTTGGGATGGGGACGATTTATTATATGACACCGGTCTGCTCTATTAATAATACTTTTATACTAATTGCCGATATCACAAATATTATAAATATGGATTGTTCAGCCAATAAACTTAAAAGTAAATTACAATTGACACTTAATGATATAATGTTATGGGTAAGTGATAATAAGTTGACAATTAACATTGATAAAACTCACTGCATGATATGCAGTGCATTCCCTTTAGAATTATATATAATTTGAAATAGTAATTGAAAATAAGCCTTTAGTTCAAGTGTCTGAAACAAAATTCCTTGGGCTAATCATCGATAGTTCATTGAACTGGAAATCTCATTTTCAATTTCTAAAGAATATTATTAAAAATCTATTGGATTATAAAAAATGTATCATTCTGCCTTAATGAATCGGCTATGATTAAACTTTATTATGAAATTTGTTAGCCCTATTTAATTTGCTGTTTAGAAATATGGGGCATACATATAAATCTAATATAAACTGTATTCATGTTATACAAAAAAAAGTTGATTATTAGTGAAATTAGTTTTTCTACACCTATTGATTTTAGTTAAAAAAAACTATTTATAGATCATAAGCTATTAAATATCTTTGATTTGTGTAAATATAAAACACTAATATTTATGTATAGCATATATTATAAAACTTGTATTCCATTGTTATTCCATGTATAAAAATTATAAAAGAATAACTAATAAAAATAAATACAAGAAGTAGGTGATTTTGATTTTATACAACCTTATAATAAATATAACTATATAAATAATTCTTTAATGTCATATATGGACCAAGACTTTGGCATGAATTAAATATTGATAAAAAAAATTAGTATATATTTCCCTTTTCAGTAATAATATTTTAAATTTAGTTTTTTTTTGTGGTTTTAGTTTTATTAATGTATATTTTTTATTTGTATATATTACATGATCATTTTGTCAAGTCCTTCACAAGTACAATTATTTGATCTTATTAATAATTAGATTTAGTGTCAACTGGAAGTCAAATTAGATATAACTTTATGTAATATTAGATTATTATTTTTTTTAGGAATTTATTATTCCAATTATAATTGTACTTTTCTTTGGACTGTTCTGAATGATAAGGATAATTGTCTCGATGAAATCTGTTTCTAAAATTACACGGTTGTTAAAACCAAATATTATACTAATAATGCTATACAAATAGCATAAGTACAAAATAATATAATATCAAATGAAAGAAATATACATAAAGTTACATTCAATAAATACAAAAAATACGAAAATATGAAAATCGAGAAACATATGAAAGTATATGAAATATGAAATAAATAAATACAAAGTCTAGCATATAATAAAACGTGTTAAACGTATAATAATATATGACATTTTAGTATATATTGTATACAATATATATATAAACTAGCAAGAAAAGTATAGGAGTAATTATAATACTAAGAAATAAAAAAAATAATTACTGAAGACCAGTATAAAGAAAAATGGATCATTAAGATATAAGTATTTAAGAAAATTCATCAATTGATACAATAAGATGAATGTGTAATGATAGTGTAGTGACACCTATGTTTAAATCATGTTACAAAAGGCAGTATATAAATAAACAACAATATATACTTGCTGTTAACCTATTTCCTCAACTTGACATAACTGAGTATACTTGGATACTATATATATATATAACTATATTAGTGTACATATAAATTACCCTAACACGTTATATGGGGAAAGCCAACTTACACATTTGTGAATATTAAAGACGTTATAAATACAATTATAATACGAAATCTATTATTTAAATTAAAAAGTGTTTAAAATTGTATTTATTTAATATTTGTTTTATAGAATTAAATTGTGTTTTAAGTAATTTTATTACCTATAGTACTTTTATAATTTGTTTCAAATTAATATTTTAAACAATTGCTATTGATTATGCCATCGTTAACGGTACCCAAGACTATATTTATCTGTATCGGGATCGATTATGATATTTGTGATTATCATAAACAACGATCATAAACAAAATAATATCACTTACTTACCTAAATGACACGTAATATTAAACATATAAATTAAACTATATTACTAAATACAAAACTACTTAAAGGTTAGTTTCTTATGATAGCACTTCTAAGTAATATATAACGTACAACTAACAAAAACGTTACAGGGTGACAGCTAAAAACGTAATTTTATTTATAAAAAAGCATTTATTAAATATTATTCGTAATTTATTATTTTATAAATTTAAATAATTTATTTGTAAATATTGTTGTTATTCTATTTAAAAAAGCCTTGCATTATTATTATATTAGTATTATATTATTATTATATTATTATATTAGTATATATATTATTATTGAAACTATTATGTCTTTACCAATTCCCGAGTCAATCGACATCGAGGGAGATAGTGTAGCAGCTATTTGGCCAGCATGGAGAGTTAACTGGGGGCATTATAATTCAGATATATATCTTATACTGTTTATGTATATTTATAATTAGATCTATTATTTATTCGTATCAAATTGATAAATTATTGTTATCATAAATTTCTAAATTTGATATACTCCCGTGGATCTCCCGTGGGAATTTACTTTTGGTAGTTGGATCTGCCAAACTTCATTTGAGGTTAGCTACAATTTATCACTTACATAGTATCATACTATGTAACATAGTCTGCTGTTTTGCCTATATTACTACAGATCATAAAAGCATCGATAACGACCTGAGAAACGAGTTACCTGATAAGAACATGGATTCAAAATGCATTCACTGCAACACATCGACTACAGCTGAAGCATCACATGCTGAAGGACATGTCGTCATATGCAGATGAACAGCTACAATCCAATATAGATGTCTTTATCCGGCGAAAGAAATATCGATGCAATGGGGTAATAAAAACTCACCTTCAAAACTATTAATAGCATTTATGCAATCAATAGCCTTTAAATATACATGCCCTACCTGCCGTACTACTAATAATACACCCATACCAACTACTAATACTATACCCACACTAACTATTAATACTACACCCATACCAACTACTAATACTACACCCATAACAACTAATATTACTACACTCATACCTACTACTAAACATAATACAACGACTACATCTACTACGTCTAATAACATAACTATTGAAAATAAACTAAATGATATACTGAAAATACTAGACATACATACTACTCAGATTAACCATATAAAAAAACGGAATACTACAACACCAACAAAACTAACGAATAAGACACTCACTACCTCATATGCACAATCTGCCAATACACCTACTACTAACCATACTAATACCGACATAAGATTGATTACCGATACTGATACCAACTATACTGCTACTACTCTAACTGCCACCACACAAACTACTGTTACTAACGCTACATACAATACAAAATTTGAGGACAACATAAACACAATACTAGCTACACTTAAATCACATACACAACAAATCCAATCCTTAATGACTCACAACAATAATTTAACAAATAAAATAAACAACAATATTTCCCATCATGACACTCATTTTACACCAACTTTACTTACTTCACCACCACATACTAACTACAATACTCACTTCCCACATATAACCAACACTCTAAAACATAACACACACAAACTACATAAACATTCCTAAACCTACTAACCACCCACAGAGAGTGTATACAGACAACTTTACTCATAACTTGATACTACCTAATATTAATAACCCCAATACTAATCTCCTAAAAATTAACCGTAATGAAATTAACCGTACTGAAATAAATAATAGAAATGTTTATAATAACCATTTCTCTCCTATTAACCTAAACTATAACAACAGACCCCAACCAATAACCTTCTTAAAACCGAAATTACCAAATAATACCAATCTAACTGTCACTATTGAAAACATTGACAAGACTAACATGAATCGCACATACATAAACAAACTACTAACTGATTTAAATATAAATAAAAACACTGTTGCACTTGTGTCTTACGGGAACACCAGCTGCTTCATCACATTCACAACTTACACAGCTAAATACTACTTCACAAATCTAAATTTTAAATTAAAAAATACCCTATATAACAAATTATTCATACACAATTTACTGACACCTATTCAGATCCGCCAAAAAAACATTTATTACCATGCAGTTAAATCTGGGAAACTGGATGGTTACAAATGCGTTTTAAATCTAGAGAATGACACCTACGAATTACGACTTAGACGTACTGAAAACACGACTGACTGGAAAAACAAACCACTGATACCGACTGACACACAAAAAAATTAATGGCAAAATTCCCTAAATTCATTAAAATTTGATCAAACAAAAAATACGAACAAAACGACATGACTATCATCCAATGCAAATTTACTGACCATACTGATAAATGCTAGATCTTTATCAAAAAATATTGACTTAATAATTTCATACATATCTAGTAAACCTTACAATATTATAGCTTTGACTGAAACTTGGCTGAATGCTAAAAATAAAATAATCCCTGCCGAACTTGAAAATTTAGGTTACACCATGATATCAAAAAATAGAGATGATGGAAGAAATGCCGGTGGTGTTGCTTTGTTAATACAAAAAGACATCATCGTCACATCATCCAAAGTCTACCAATCGACTAACTGTGACATACTACTTACAAAAATAAAACATAACAATCTTTCACTGTCCCTACTTCTGATATATAGACCACCAAATAATGATTACCGTTCCTTCATTACTGACTTTACTGACTTTACTGACATTATACATGACCACTCTACCGAAAATCTTTTAATACTTGGAGATTTTAACTTTCACGTAAATACGGACTTACTACATCACTATAAATTCAAAATGACTTACAATGAACTAAACCTCACTCAACATGTAAACTTCCCAACGCACATTCATGGAAATACCCTTGACTTAATTCTAACATTCACTGACTCTAAACTGTTAAACAAACCCCCTGTCAGACATACTTAATTACTGACCATTATTCCATTTATTTCACCATTACAATGCCATACACTACACCTAAACGAACAACAATCACATACAGAAACATCAAAAAAATAAACTATGATGACTTTAAAAATGATATAAATAAATCAGTTATTTCATGTCACTTAACAGCCTACTCACTAACTGAATTACTAATAGACTTACTCAACAAACATGCACCACTTAAAACTAACTACTTAACCAAACACGATAACCAGCCCTGGTTTAACTCAGATCTAGGGAAATTGAAACATATTTTTAGAACTCAAAATAAGAAATATTTAAAACACCCAACAATAATTAACCGAACTCAACTTCAGAAATCCAGATACACTTACAGAACACTTTTATATCAAACCAAAACAGACTACATTAAAAACAAAATAAACCATTCACAACATGACTACAAGAAACTATTCAACATTACCAAAACACTTTTAGGCAAGAAAAATAAAATAAGTCTTCCCACTACAAATCTAGATAAAACACTCTGCACTAGATTTGGTGATTTTTTCTCTGAAAAAGTAGAAAAACTTTGCTATAATCTAGATTTACAACGACAATTACTACCAACTGATACGACAATCCTAACTACAACCTGCAAACATACATTTACAGAATTTGAACGACATACTATAACTGATATCTATAACTTAATTGTTACAGCAAAGACAACATCTCCTTCTGACCCTATTCCACTGAAAATGACTAAAATACTGGCTTCTACACTAGCTCCCATTTATAAACAGATAATTGATACTTCATTAATGAGTGGTGAAATACCCAACAATTTAAAATACGCAATTATCAATCCTTACTTAAAAAAACCAAATTTAAATACTGAAGTACTGAGTAATTATAGACCAGTATCTCAACTTCCATTACTTTCCAAAATTCTAGAAAAAATGTTAAACAAACAAATAATATCATATTTAAATACTTACGACTTACTAGACAGAAGACAAAGTGCATTCCGTAAGAATCACAGTACAGAAACGACACTACTATCACTCTTTGACGACTTATACAAATCACTAGACAGCAACTTACCGATACAACTGATACTACTGGACTTATCTGCTGCTTTTGACACTATCGACTTTGACATTTTAATAGAAAGACTTAGATCTATCGGTATAGGGAAGGTACCTATCAAATGGTTTTCAAATTTTATCCGGGGTCGGAGTTTTTCTATTAAAATAAACGAAACATTGTCACAACCTTATGCTATTAAATATGGAGTCCCACAGGGTTCCACTCTTTCTCCCATACTATTTTCCATTTATTTACTTCCACTCAACAAACTACTGACTAACTTCCCACACGTGAACTATAATATTTACGCTGACGACATAGAATTACACGCCCAATTCATTCACTCAATTAACTTACAATCATGTTTAACCTCACTGCAAATTTGGCTTACAAAAAATAATTTGTTACTAAATCCAACAAAAACTGAACTAATCAACTTTATAACCAATTCCACGATCAATACTACAGTTCCACTAATAAATATAAATAACATAAATATAATACCGACTGAAAATACAAAATACTTAGGTTTCCACTTTACTAACAAACTCGACTTTACTAAACATATCAGTAAAATGAAACAAACTTCTTCTTTTCATATATATAATTTAAAAAAACTAAGACCATACTTAACCAAACAAATAGCTATAATTCTATCAAATTCACTGATAATGTCCAGATTTCTATACTGTAACTCTTTACTAGCCGGAGAAAACAAAACAGTTACTAACAATATTGACCGATTAGTAAATAGAACTACTAAAATTATTTTTAATATAAAAAACACAGATTACACTACTATCATTACGAACTTACGGAAATCACTAAACTGGCTACCTACAATTGACAACATCAACATTAAACTACTAACTATACTTTACAAAACTACAAAAACAACTCAACCTCATAATTTACATACTTTACTTCACAAACAAACCACTAACAGACAACTGAGACAAACATATAGACTTGACATACCGACTACACGATTACGATAGTACGGTAAAAAACGATTTAGCTGGAGAGGTGCAACTCTCTGGAATAAACTTCCCCAATCCATACGCAAAGAAGATATGTCAATAACAACTTTCAAATATAAACTCAAGGAGCTATTTAAACGTTCCCCACTAAAATACCACTTATCTAACCCTCTTTGAAATGTAATCGTGTTATTAAATTATTATTAAATTATTATATTTAAGAATGTTATTTTATTATATTATTTTTACGGATGATCGTTAAATCATCCGGGAACCCTGTAACACCTGTAAACTATTCGACAAACAGTAAAACACATTGTAGAATTTTATATTAATCTTTGTGTATAAATAAATACTATTACTACTACTACTACTACTACATTACTATATTGCAAGTGAAATGGATACACAAAAATCAGCAACGCAAATATAAATTCTGTTGACCATATTAGGCACCAATTCCCAGAAAATATACAACAACATGAAGTTTGTAGATACGAAGGAAGTGACAATCTTAATGGTTCTCGATAAATTTGAAAAACACAATGAACCTAGAATAAACAACATTTATGAAATATGTGTTTTTAATAGAAGGTATCCAGAGGAACACGTAACATGTGAAATCATTAAGTAAAAGATGCACATTTGAATGGATTACAGAAGATGAAATAATACGGGATAGATTAATAAATGGTATGAAGAATGAATAATTGAGAAAAACAATGATGTTAAAAGAATCACTAACAAGCGACGAACTGATAACAATGTGCATGCACATTGTTATCTTAAGATGCACAATTGAAGAAAAACAATATAGCTTTAAAACATATTTTAACATCCATTACATTTTTAGTATCTTAAAATATTGCTTTACGAGGTAAGAATAGTACAGATGGTAATTTGAGAGAGTTAATAGCATTACGATGCAATGATATTCCTGAGCTCAAAGCATGGTTTAATACAGAATATCGAAAATCTCTAATTTAACATAATACAAATATACATGGAGCCTATAACGTTATGCTGGATGGTACGCAAGATATTTCTGGTCAGGAAAAAGAAGTTATTTGTATTAGATATGTAGATGACAAATTTAATGCAAATGAAGATTAATATATAAGTTGAATTCAATTAATTAATATAACTATATATAATAATATAATTTATTTATATATATATGATGATGATGATGATGATAAGGTTTATTAGCACTTATCATAGGTGTGTCCACCCATCGTAAGTGCATATAACAATATAGAACGAAATATATATATATATATATATATATATATATATATATTTTTATATTTATATTAATTCTACCTTATTAAATAATAATATATTGTCTACAGGTAACTATAATGTTGAAAAAACAACAGGATTTCTGTCATCATTAATATTAAATTGTTTGAATGAATATACACTACCAATATATATATATATATATATATATATATATAAATATATATATATATATATATATATATATATATATATATATATATCTATATATATATATCTATATATATATATATATCTATATATATATATATATATATATATATATATACTGCATACAGTCTATAATCTATTATTTAATTATGAAATTAACTATACAAAAATAATTATTTTATGACTTTATTATAGAAATAGAGTAATAAAATCCTAGTTTTTTGTATAGTAAATTTAATAATTGTAAAACTATTGTTTATTCAATTATTATACCAATATATGCTAATAATATTAAAAAGAATATTAAAAAAAATATACATGGACCCTATAGCGTTATGCTAGATGGTACGCAAGATATTTCTGGTCAGGAACAAGAAGTTATTTGTATTAGATACTTAGATGACAAATTTAATGCAAATAAAGTATTAATCGGTAAGTTGAATTCAATTAATTAATATAACTATATATAATAATATAATTTATTTATATATATATATATATATATATATACACATTAATTATACCTTATTAAATAATAATATATTGTCTACAGGTATCTATAATGTTGAAAAAACAACAGGATTTCTGTCATCATTAATATTAAATTGTTTGAATGAACATACTCTACCAATATATATATATATATATATATATATATATATATATATATATATATATATATATACTGTATAAAGTCTATAATTCATTATTTAATTATTAAATTAACTATACAAAAATAATTATTTTATGACTTTATTATAGAAATAGAGTAATCAAAGCATTGTTTTTTGTATAATAAATTTAATAATTGTAAAACTATTGTTTATTCAATTATAATATGTGTAAATCTATGTAAACTATAGTTAATTGAATACATTTCAATGACATGATTCCATATAGTAATAAAAGAGCTAGAGTGAGTGAACAAAAAAATCAGGAACAAGCCTAAATATCATCGGTTGAGGATAATCCAATTCATGAAATTATTGAAGATGAAGTTATTGACATTAATTCAGGTGTATCTGCAATAGCAAGGTCGATATCAAATTGTATATTACCTACAACAATTATTGACATAAGCAATGCTAATCATCCAGATTTTTTAATTTCATACTTTAATAATCCAGTAGTTAAAATTATTTCCATGGTTTAATATGGGGATATTAAAATTAAGAAAATGACTTGTTATCTGTGTTCTAAATTAAACGAAAATAAACGGAATAAATTTAAATGCACTGATTTGGCATTTATAAGTAAAGTTTATCTAAATTGGAAAAAAATCATTATCTCGTTTTTTAGATCACTCAAAGTATGCATTATATAGCCATGCTATGGAAGTATGCAACATTAAAGATATAACTTAATTGTTATATAATCAACAATATGCACAATGTAAGAAAAACAATATAGCTTTAAAACATATTTTAACATCCATTATATGTTTAGTATCTTAAAATATTGCTTTACGAGGTAAGAATAGCACATATGGAAATTTGAGAGAGTTAATAGCATTAAGATGCAATGATATTCCTGAGCTCAAAGCATGGTTTAATACAGAAAATCGAAAATCTCTAATTTCACATAATAAAAAAAGGATGAAATTATACCAATATATGCAAATAAATATTGTATCTATATATAGTAGTACCTATATATATATATAGAAGGTACTACCTTCTACTACTTTAATAAATTTTGAAAGTAAACAAAATAAAGGTTAAGAATACAAATTATAAATAAATACATTTTATATAAATACAATATTTTTATAATAAATAAAATTGTAATTCTGTTTTTAAATATAATAAATTATATACTATACAAATTATTAATAAATTATTGATACCGTAATTATTTATATATATTGGATAATTTATTAAAATAAAATAAATAAAACTTAAATAAAAATGGGTACCCCAGAGTAAACATATGATAAGAAAATATATAATTAAGATAAATAAGAACAATTATATTTTTTATAAAAGTTTAAAATTAATTTGAAAAAAAAATTAAACAAAAAAAAAGTATACATTTACTAAACTTAATTAGCAAATATGATGTATCGAATCCTGGAATAATAGAAGTGGTAACAAATGATACGTAGGCATGAGGACTAGGCATACCCGTAGGCGCACAGTTGATGGAACATCAACAATAACAAATCTGCCAATATATAGTGAGACATACAATGGAGTAACATTCCTGCCAACTATATACGGACATATTTATTAAGGGAGCTGTAGTCAGGACCAGTACCCATACACCAACAAGAAAAAGTTAAGGAAGAACTAGATAGGATGATGAGTTTAAACGTCATAGAAGAAGCCAATAGTCCAACAGATTGGTGTAGCCCAATGGTAGTGGCCATCAAGGGAAACGGGAAGATTCGTATATGCACCGATATGACGAAATTCAACAAAGCTGTAAAGAGGGAAGTATATCCGATGGCAACAGTTGAGAGTAGCTTAGCCAAGATTAAGGGCAAAATATTCAGTAAGCTAGACGCAAACTCAGGGTTTTGGCAAATACCCTTAGAGGAAAGCTCACAGAAATTGACAACATTCTTAACGCCATGGGGACGGTTTTATTATAAAAAAAACTACCTTTTGGACTTACATCAGCCCCTGAAATTTTCTGTAGAGAGATGGACAGAATTCTAAAAGATTGCAAAGGAGTGGTGATACACATGGACGATGTACTAGTTATGGGTGAAAATAAAGAAGAACATGATATAAGACTAGATGCAGTATTGAATAAAATAAGTAAAGCTGGAATGACATTAAACAGAGAGAAATGTTCATTTGGTTCTATAAAAGTAGAATTTTTAGGATTTAAAATCAGTGGAGATGGTATACAAGCTGGAGAAAAAATATAAAGAATTAGAGATTTTCCAGTGCCAGATTGTGTAAAAGCAGTAAGAAGTTTCCTGGGATTGATTAACCAATATTCAAGATTTAATCATGAAATAGCTACCGTCAGTGAACCAATCAGAGAGCTATTGAAAAAAGATATTGGTTGGTTTTGGGATAGAGATCAAGAAATTAGTATTGAGAAACTAAAAAAAATGTTTAATGAACCTCCTATATTAGCGCACTTCGACCCAAAGAAAAAAACTATTATTACGACAGATGCTTGTAATCAAGGCATCGGGGCTGTTCTTTCCCAAATTGATTCGGAAGGAAACAGAAGAATGATTGGAGCCGCTAGTAGATCCTTAACCAGTGCTGAAAAGAATTATGCAGTGATTGAAAAAGAAGCTTTAGGAGTCGTTTGGGATCTCGAGAAGTTTAACTATTATATTTGTGGAGCACCTATAGTTGTAGAGACTGACCACAAACCTTTGATTACCCTGTTAGGACGGAAAGAAGTAGAAAAGATCCCTATAAGGATACAAATATTTAGAATACGTTTGATGAGATATTCGGTAGAAATGGTATATATACCTGGAAAATTAAATATTGGAGCTGATGCTTTATCAAGATATCCTTCTAAGACGACAAGTACTTCTAATATACTTGAAATTGAAGTAAATCAACTAGTAGAATCTACTTTTGTTCCTGGTGAGTCAGTAAAACTAAATAAAATAAAAAAAAGCCAAGAGGATGACGTAATAATAAAAAAAGTTATTAGTAAAATATGTAATGGATGGTCGTATAAAGACCGTAAGAATAGTGATCTAAGCAAGTATTATGAAAATACTGCAAACTTAAGCATGATGAAAGGGTGTCTAACCTACCAGAATAGGTTAGTCATCCCTAGAACATATCAGCAAGTCATTTTAAGTGAACTACATGTAGGACACCAAGGTATATCAAAATGTCAAGCAAGAGCACGAGAATGTGTGTGGTGGTTTGTGATTAGTAGATGTGTAGAAAGAATGGTAAGAAACTGTAGAACTTGTTTAATGAATAGTAGGACAACAAGAGAACCTATGAAAATAATACCTGTACCAAAGAAAGATTGGGAGATTGTTGGAACTGATCTTTATACTTTTAAAGATAAGAAATATCTAATAATAGTAGACTATTACTCGAGATATATTGAAACTATGTTGCTGAAGAATGAACTATATGAAACAGTTATTCTATCAATGAAATCTATATTTTCAAGACATGGAATACCAGAGACTGTCGTTTCTGATAACGGAAGACAGTTTTCCAGCAAAGAATTTAAAGAATTCTCCCAAAGTTACAGTTTTCAACATATTACGTCATCACCCAAGCACCCTCAAGGAAATTTAGTTGCAGAAAGGGGAGTTCAAACAATAAAGAATATATTAAGTAAAGAAGATGATCCATACTTAGGATTATTGGCTTATAGAAGCATACCTTTAAGCTTTGGAATATCGCCTGCTGAATTGTTAATGGGGAGAAGACTGAATACAACGGTACCTGAGATACCGAAAGGATTAAGAAGAATTAATCAACCGAAATTTATTAAATTTAATAAAGAAAATAAAGAAAACAATAATAAATACCGAGACAATAAGTATACTATAGAAAAGAGAGAACTAGAGAACAACGAAGAAGTATTTGTTAAAGATCTACGGAAAGTAGCCAAAATAGCATATAGATCTCCAGAGAGTGATCGATCATATGTCTTAGATACCGACAAAAGGTTTATAAGACGTAATAGACAAATGATTATACCATTAAAGAATACCTCTTACGTAACTCGGTCAGGAAGAATTTCAAAACCACCTGATCGATTAATAGAGATTAACTAAGATACGGGAAGAGGGTGGTGGGTATATTATTTATGTGTTGTTCATTATTTAGTTCATTATTATTATTATTATTATTTTAGTTAAATATAATCATCAAGGTATTTGAATATTATTAATCTTAAGAAGGGAGATGTAGTAATATGTTATAGGCTGTCACTTTGTAGCTGCCTATTCGGGTATGACGCTAAGCCACACCCATTATATGTATATTTAGATGATACATACATTATGGTCCTGGATACCAACTAGGTTAGTTATACTCATAATAGGCAGTTATTACAGGAGCCATATCAATCCAGTGCCACAAATCAACAGTATAATTATACTTAAGTGTCACATTCCAAATATTTCATGTATTCATATGCATATATATCCAACATATTTATCCTTACCACTCCTCATCTACATAAACTCCACTCTTCCAATATAAGATCCTTTGCCCTATCTGCCCCTTACCACTGAAACTCCCTGCCCAATCACCTACGAACAAACACATCAATTCCCTCCTTTAAACGCCACCTTAAGACTTATTATTTCTCCCTTGCCTTCCCTCCCACTCAATAATTCCCTCCCACGGACGGCCGATTGCTAACGAACTGATGCAGTCCAATAAAAGATGCTAAATTTAATGCTAAACCAAAAAAAAAGTAAAAAGTTAGTAAGTAAAATCAATTTTTTTTATAAAATATCCAAATATTAACTATCATATTTATGCAGATGATCTTCAGATATATAGCCATTTCATAGTTCTAGTGATTCTGGTATGATTCAAGTGTCTATGTTTAATTGTATTACTGATTTCACTCATTGGTTCTCTCAACTCAATGTCCTTAAATATAACTATCATATTCACAAGACCAAGTTCTCCTCTATCAATCACACATCCTTTTCTACTATTTCTTCCAACTTATCAATCTATAACTATATTTGGTTTCACTATAACCTCTCACCTAGACTAATCTCCAAACATTAATAATATGATGCACTACTAACTATTTTCTACATAATATTAGAAAATATCGTGTTAAGCTTACTCTTGCCATGACTAAATGTTTAATTCAAAAAAATGAGATGTGAACGTTATGAAGTTTCATCAATATCCATTATTTATATTTATAAAGCATGAACATCGTAGCTCCATAGTTGTATCAAAGGGCTTTGGACCAAATTTGGTATATATAATACAACCAAAGGCTTAAGCCTATGGTTATATATATATATATATATATATATATATAGATGTACGTATTGATATATCATATTATATATAATATTATTATAATATGGTAAATATTTGTATTAGCTTACTTGTAATATATATATATATAGAGATAAAGTATAATTTTATCATAGGGGAGAGTGGGTTGTATGACCATGTTTTGTATAAAGTACTATAATTATGACAATAATCAATTTTTTTAAATCATTTAAATTACATTACAGAGCTTATCATTGTATATAACTAATGTATAAGTATTAGATATAATTAATACTTATAAGGTTACGTAATTTCAATAAAAACAATTATTTTTTAAAGATAATTTAATCTCACCGACTGGGTTTAAAACATATACATATTGACAACAAACCTATAGATTAATTATAATTAATAAATTTGAAGATTAAATGAATTATAATAGTGATCCGATATTTATTTAATTAGGACATAAACATTATTATTACGACACTGATTATTACATAATATTTATTTTAATCATTTATTTATTAATAATAGTTAATTATTACAAAAATCGCTAATCTTAATATTGATTGAGTTATCTGCACACATAGAGTGCAACCATTGTAATAATGTCGGTGTATATAATACAATTGTATTAATACCTACATAATATAATTCTGGCTTATATGAATAGTGTTCATATTCATTTAGTACCGCGTACTAAATTTAATAAACGTTCATATTTTTCTTACTAAAATAATAATCGGGTTTTTAGCATTTTTAAAAATATGGGTTAGTTAAAATCGATTTTGTATAATAAACTATTTACTAATTATAACAATGTTAGTATCATTGTAAAGCTAATATCGCAAGCTATATTAATTCAATATTCTAAAAATATTCTAATTATCATTGATAGAAATTAAAATACTGATATTTTAAATTAAAGTAATTTATGATTTTTTAAATTGTCTTATTTAAACAAAATAAATTTATAGTAAGTAGAGATAACAAAAAAGAGTTAATTATAAAGATACGTAAACTTGCACATTCATATACTAAGTCTGCAAGAATATATAGCAAGAAACGATATAAGGAAATTATGGAGAGAATCAGTGCTAAATGTGAAAAGAGAGATTTACACGAAATTGAAAAAATTGAAAAAAAATTAAGATCAGTCGACATTATTACTAAATTATTTCCAGGCAGTGACAGGAAGATTGTACATGTGTTGAAAGAGAATGGAGGGGTGAAAACTTACCTAGGAATTATAAGAAAATTAAAGAAAAATAATGATTATAACATTGATTATGAGATGGCGACGACCAGACCTATTATATAACTAAATACTCTATCGCGGAGGATTTACTTATTGGGGAATTGAAGTTTCTGTAGTAATACCCGTTTAATTGAAACTTATTTGCATACTATTTTTATACTAATAAATCTACTAATAACGTCAACTATTTGTATACTAATAAATTAAATATTTTTATTAATCTACTAATAAATCTACTAATAACTTCAACTCTGTGTATACTAATAAATTAAATATTTGTAATAAATCTACTAATAAATCTACTAATAACTTCAACTATTTGTATACTGTTTTAATACTAATTATTATAATTAATTATATTATTATTACAACTAATAGTTATTAAATGAATTATTGCACATACACTAATGATATTACATAATGTGTTAACATTTCGTTGAAATTGGTACATTATTTAAATAGTTATAGTCATATTAATATATTAACTTATAAAAAGCGACATCAATTCATATTCTTTGCATGTTAAAAATTTATCACTTTTTTGGCTTTCATAAGGGCATAACTTTTTTTCTATCTGATATAAAAAAAACTGAAATACACATTTGTTTAGTCTAGAAATAACGAATCCAAAGATATTTAATACATCAATAAATGATCAACTTTAATTTTTATCTGCATACCTATATTCATATACCCCCGTTTTCGGTGGTTCATTATAATAGTTATATATTACATTTTAAATTAATTTTCTATAAATGTTAACCTCATTATATATGAACATAATATATATAACATGAAACTAAATTTAATGATTATTTGACACCTGTTCATACTTCCAAAATCTAATATATTAGAAATATATAAAAATATGTCATTATATATTATACTGTAAGCTGATATTAATCAATTAATATTTTTCAATAAGACCTAGGACATATCCTTGATAATATTATATATTATAATTTATATTATATACTTAAATTTATGTTATATATAATATAAGATTAATAAGATTAATATCAGCTTACGGATAAAATATAGAATATAATATTTTGTTTATAATGTTGTGATCGTCTGCATAAAATATGTATATAATTATTTTCGAAATAATTTGAATGACATCTAATATATAACATAACCTTATTGGTATATAATATTACCAATAATATATATATATATATATATATATATATATTAATATCAGCTCACATGTACAATGTACGCTGTACATGTACAATAGTCTATTGTACATTGTACTATTGTACAATGTACAATGTACATTGTACATGTACCTAATATATATTTGAAAATTATATTTATTTATGATTTTTTTAAATAATATTATTGTAAATTTCTAATTAATTACTATAAATTTACGGATAAAATATGTAATACAATTATAAATAATAAAATATGTTTATAATTATTTGTTATCATCTGCATAAAACATTATTAAAAATAATATTAATACAATAATGTATATAATATAGATTTAATTTTTAAATAAATATATAATATTTAAATATATAACATACACTATATATAGTGTACTCCATAGAGTATTATTGTAAAATAATAATTAATTAATATCATCTTTCTAAAATATATAATAAAATATTTTTTTATAATTGTCTGCATAAAATATATAATATAATTATTTTAGAAATAATCTTAATGAAATAATCTTAATGAAATCTTATATAACATAAACAAATTGACATATAAAATAATAAATAATATTAATATTGTAACATACTAACTAATTAATATCAGCTTACATATCTAATATATATTTGAAAATGATAATTATTTTTATTATTATGTTGTTATCATCTGCATAAAATTTATAACATAAACTAATTGGTATATATTATAATAAATA
This sequence comes from Osedax fenrisi, assembly GCA_964019155.1. Lineage (NCBI taxonomy): Eukaryota > Metazoa > Annelida > Polychaeta > Sabellida > Siboglinidae > Osedax > Osedax fenrisi. Next base: position 41,850,960 of record OZ025240.1, on the reverse strand, counting down.
ATATTATTATTGTAACATACTAACTAATTAATATCAGCTTACATATCTAATATATATTTGAAAATGATAATTATTTTTATTATTATGTTGTTATCGTCTGCATACAATTTATAAAATAAACTAATTGGTATATATTATAATAAATAATATTATTATTGTAACATACTAATTAATATCAGCTTACATATCTAATATTTGAAAATGATAATTATTTTTATTATTGTTTTTATCGTCTGCATAAACTTTAGTTTAAATTATTTTTTGAAACAATGTTAATTAAATAAAGTATTTAACATAAATGTAAGTATATAATTTGAATTATAATGTATTATTATGAATTATAATATTATGTTAAACTACCAATTAATTAATATCAGATTACGGGTAAAATATATAATAAAATATTTGTTATTATTATCAAAGATTTTCCGATGGAAATATATGTCATGACAGAGTGCACTCTATAGATTACAAAATCAAATTCAAAAAATACAAATTCATTATAATGAATTTGTGAAATTAATGAACAATTGCGATACTTATTCTGATAACTATTTATTTGAAATCTATTTTTAGTTTATATTTTTTTACATGTCAATTTGAAAAATATATTACTATTATCAAAGATACTACGAAGTCCTTCGGACGATCTTTGCTATTATTAATGAAAAGTTATGTACTTTTTTGGATACAATAAATAATGAATCTATATATTTTAGAAAATAACATTTTTTTATGATTAGAACCATTTTTCTTCAAATATACAACCATATTAAATACATATAATCAATAGATCCATTTACAATGTAAAATCATACATATTTTATAATATTCTAAAGTATTATGTAACAATACTTTGATAATTAGCTATTGAAATTATTTAAAACGATATTATTACCACATATATTTCAAACTATTTAGTATTACAATTTGTTTCACGTAAATATATATATATATATATATATATATATATTATACAATATTGCATTTTCCATAACCCCTAAATTACAGAAAATATTTTCTGATAAAATAATTTTCGAAAAATATAACATAATGTTATCATTATATAATATAATCAATAATATATATATATATATATATATATATATATATATATATATATATATATATATATATACATTATTGGTATTATTATTATTATTATTATTATTATTATTATTATTATTATTATTATTATTATTATTATTATTATTATTATTATTATTATTATTATTATTATTATTATTATTATTATTATTATTATTATTATTATTATTATTATTATTTTTATTATTATAACATACTAAATTAGTATTACTAACTCATTAATACCAGATTACATATAAAATTAAAATTTGAAAATGATAAATATTTTTTATTTTGTATTATCATCTGCATAAAATAAAAATTTTAAATTATTTTTCGATATAATCATGATAACAAAAAATAGGTAGTTTTATAAGTATACAAATGTGTGTAGGTATCTTATATACATTTAAAATTTGTATATATATATATTAATATAACATACTAATAAAACTAATAAACTAATATATATATATATATATATATATATATATATATATATATACAAATTACTTTATTTTTTTTTTAAATCTTAAATAAAAACAAAAATATAAAATAAACTAATATATATATATATATATATACAAATTACTTTATTTTTTTTTAAATCTCAAATTAAAACAAAAATATAAAATTATTGAACAAATATGTAATAATATACTGATATATAGCATACATATGACTATATTATTATGGACACATCGTGTACCGATTCTACGTGTAGGACTCTTGTATACACAAATGTCCTAAATAACTATAGTTGCAATTAGATATATATATATATATATATATATATATATATATATGTTATAAAGTGAAGTCTGCAGATATATCGATTAATGTAATATACATATATGTTACATTGAATTTAATTAAATTCGGTCATTACGTAATATCGATATATCTGAATGCATACATTTTTTGGGCTTCATGATCGGTTGATTGCATAGCTATGTGTTGATTTCGATTTCCTGGTTGTTACATATTGTCGTTATTATTATTATTACTATATTATTATTATTATTTATGTTGTTATACAGTTCTTTGCTGCAATAAAGTTATATAACGAACTTCACTTTGTTACATATATATATAGAATAACCTATTTATTTTGTTTACCTCTGTCATGAATTAATATTTTATAATTTAGGATACAACAAATAGCCTATATACTAATATTTATTAACTCCTTAATTTTATATTTCTATATATATATTTCTATACTGTCCATCCCTATATAAATATATCCATGTTAAATATACTGTTACCCTAAATCTGAGTATACGTTCTTCAATATGTACTACTTACTGATATAACAATTGAGTCACTCTGTAATAACATATCACCAATCATCTAGTTGTGGCTATCCTTCCCCCTAGGGGGTATACCCACCTAGGGGGAAGCTATAGCTACGATAAACTCTGTATTATCTCTATAATACGTACATGATGTATGGTATATACATATATATATATATATATATATATATATATATCCTTTAAACCCTAGCTATATCTCTGAACTAATAAAACCGAACAATTTAAATTTCTAATTGTTATCAAAATACTCCTCTCTTTATCTACAGGAATGATAGTAACACTTCCAAATTTCTAGAGATTTAGAAAATTCCAGATCCATTAAATGGAATTCCCTCCTCGTATCATCCGATATCTGAGATCCCTCAAAATATTCATAAATCGTATTTCTCTCTTCCTCTGATCACTAAATCATCCAACTTATTATGTCTATATTCGTTATTTGTGTCAAGTTTTATCTACAAAGTAGGTAGTATTATTATCTAATTTCAATCGAAAAATATTGTTGAATAAATACATATTTTATTTTCACCTCAACCTAGTGAAAGGGCCAATATGACCCTGTATACATGACCCTAACTTTAAAGCTAATAAAGCGCTAATCATCATCATCATATATGATATTATATATAATATGCAATTAATAGCATATAATTTAAATGTATAAGTTATATTTATGATTTAAAAAGTGCCTATAGCGTATATTTACGTATATGAGCAAACTATGTTGTCACCAATTTAGTTGAAAGTATTTCTATATTAATTAAAGATAATAATGATAGGCATACTATATGGTAATACATTATTTATGTAAATTATATTAAGCCTATATCTCATTATAATAAATAAATTCATTATATATATAATATATTTCTTATATTTTCATTCTTTCATTCATTATATTACTGATATCACCAAATCTGCAAATTATCATCTTTTTAGAATTATATAAAATACGATAATAAATTACTGTAACTCTTACTAAAATGATAGTTACTTCCATTGTCCTCTCACTTATAGATTACTGATCCTTACTCTTCATCAATATTCCATTATCCGCTATCTCTCCCCTAAATCGAGTTATTCATTCAAAAATTCGTACAACATATAACCTACGTATTCGATACCATTCCGCTACTTCTTCATAACAATACTTACCTCACTGGTTCCCATTTAACAAACACTACTATTATCACATACTATATAGTGTTAATTCATCAATATACTATTCGAATTTTCCCTCCTATATTTCTGCTTCTCTAGTACAAAGATCTTCCATTCCATCGCTTAGTAACCATGCATGCATTTATTTTTCTATATATAGATGGGGTATACCCTATTACCCGTCCTTCAAACATAAATACTGGGGCCCTGAGTTATATGTATCCTAAGCTATTTAATTCACCCTCCATAAAAGTGGTTCCCAACCTATGGGTTCCCAACCCAACTTAGGGTAATTGGGTTTTTTGTGAGGTCATGAGGCAATTTCTAAAAATATTTATTTATATATATTATAGTTTATATTATTCGTTTATGAATAATGTTTAATAATAAACAAAATAAAATTGTCATTGGGTTATGGAATATTTTGTAATTAAGAATTATCAAAAAAAGGGTCATGACGAAAAAATGTTGGAAACACTGCTCTATAAGTTCCATAAAATTACATAACACATTCAAGAAATATATACAACGATTGATATCATATATGTCTATAGACAACCTGTAATACCATTATTATTTTTCATCATTATTTTATTTATTTAGATCCATCTTGTAATTTTATTTTATTATTGTAATGGTTTTTATTGTTTTACATACTTTTATTATATGTATATAGGCCTATAGGCATATTATACATATATATATATATATATATATATATATATATATATATATATGTATATATACATAGGTATACCTATATACTTTTGATAAATAATGTATGATATATTTAAGTGTTTAAATACAATTCAATTAAATTCAATTCAATACGATATATATATATATATATGAATGAATGAATGAATGAAACAAATTTATTGGAGTATTACATATATGTTTGATTAACAAATCATAATAATAATAATATAATAGCTATAATAAAAACAAAAATTTCTCCAAAAGGCTACCAGTAAGTCATCGACTTTTATAAAGGCTGCCATCCTCTTCTTTCTCTTCATCTTATATCTTTAATTATTCTCTGAAATAAGTATTTTTTTTATTTTTCTTTTAAATATGTTAATGTTTTTACTTTTTTTTATATTTTCATCTAGTTTATTCCATAATTTAATTCCAACTATTAATAAACTATTATTTGTTAAAGTAAATTTTTTATTTTTTATTTCATATTCATTGTTATTTCTTAGATTATAGTTATTGTTTTTATTAATGTTATTTTTGAATCTATTTTTATTTTTATACATGTAACATAATGTTTTATATTCAGTGATTTGCTTTATAGTAAGTGTGTTTGTGTATATGGGTAGGGGTTGTATATCTTTATTTGTATATTGTGAATTATAGGTTGTATTAGTTTTTTTAAGATATATTATTTTAAGTATTTTTTTTTGTATATTATATAGAGGTTTTATTATATTACTATAATTGTTGCCCCATATTTCTATCCCATAATGAAGATTAGATAAAAAAAGTGAATTATATAGTAACATAAGAATATGATGTGGTAGTTCATTAGAAAATTTTCTAATCATATAAGTTATTTGTAAGATTTTTTTTTTTATTGATAATATATGTGTTTTAAAATTTAGTTTAGTATCTATTATAATACCTAGAAATTTATATTTATCTATTATTTGTATTTGTTGATTGTATATAGCGTAGTCAATATTAAAATTCGAAAATTCACGTGTTTTAAAAAAAATTATTATTTTGGTTTTTTCAGTATTTACTATTAATTTATTTTTTTTAAACCATATTTCTAATTTATCTAATATTTTTTTTGTATCATTTATTAAAACACTTATTTTATTGGCTGAAACACTAACTGATGTATCATCAGCAAATAAAATAGTGGTTATATTTATATCATTTTCTGTTAATAGTGTTATATCATTTATATAAATAATGAATAGCAATGGTCCCAGAACTGAACCCTGTGGAACTCCTATATTACTTATTAATATATCAGATAACTTATTATCAATAGAAGTTATTTGACCTCTATTTAATAGGTAGCTTTTAATTAAATTTAAGGCATGACCTCTGATACCATATATTTCTAATTTGTTAAATAGAATATTATGGTCTAACATATCAAATGCTTTTGATAGGTCTAAAAATATTGTATTTGTTTTTTTATTATTTTCTTTGTTATTTAATATGTTTGTATATAATTCAGTTATTGCATCTATAGTATTTTTATTTCTTTGATATCCGTATTGATTATTTGATATTAATTTATGTTTATTTATAAAATGTTCTAATCTATTATATATTAATTTTTCAAGTATTTTTGATATTTGAGGTAATAGTGATATGGGTCTGTAATTTTCAAAATTGTTTTTACTTTTTTTTTTATGTATAGGTTTTATGATAGCTATTTTCATTTTATCAGGAAAAATTCCTTTATTAATTGATAGATTGAAAATATGCTTTAATGGCTGAATTATATATGATTTTGATATATCTAAAATATACATATTTATTTTATTTATATCTAATGAATGTTTATGTTCCTTTAGGGCAATTATATTAATTATTTCTTTATCTGTAACTGGTGTAAGGAATATTGTATTTTTGTTAGTTTTTATACTGTCTAAAACAGAATTATTATTTACTTGATTGAATATCATATATATATATATATATATGATTCATATATATATATATATATATATATATATATATATATATGAATCATGTAGGAATACGTGTATAAGTATTAAATATTAAATGTATAATTATGATATGTTAATTATACTAATATAATAATTATACATAAAAAAGTACAGTATCCAGTTGTAATATATGAATACACAAGCTATGAATAAACATGTTTTATATAATTAGTTTATAGACAATGCGAGTACTGTGTGATATATTAATAAATATATCAGAATTGTGTAGGTTATATACTTCGAAGTAGTGAAAACTCTAAATTTGTTCGCTAAGTCTATTGTCAATATTGATTTTCTAAATTCTCGTCTGATGGCATGATAAGTAGTCTCACTTCGAATACGATTTTCGTATAGGTAAGACTAGAATTTAATAATAATGTTATATTAAATTGTATAAATTTACTTATTACTTAATAATTACTTACTTAACTATTTTATTTAAATATTAATTATATATATATATATATATTCACATTATTATAAAATAAATGTTTAGTTATAGATAATATTAATTTATTTTATAATATATATTATAAAGTATAATTAATAATATTTACATATAATATTTACATACTTAATAGTAAATGGTAAATACATATTATATAATTATATAATAAATATATATATATATATATATACATATGTATTTCATACATAACTATTATTATGTATGCACATACTAGTTTAATTTTTAAATATGCCTATAGCATAATTAATTATTATATTATGATATCTTTGTAAATTAATTTTAATATCAACCGGTAAATCAGAATAATTATAAGTTTCCGATTATCTGTAGATATTTTAATTCGTTTATTTAATCATCTTCAAAAACCTATTATATTCAACTATAGTTGATTTCAAAAAGTAAATGCATTTACAAATATGATTAAATGTATAATTATATTATTCAATATATAATTATGATATTCAAAAATAATTATAGTTATATGCAATTAGTAAATGAATTTACAAATATGATTAAATGTATAATTATATTATTCAATATATATTTATGATATTCAAAAATAATTATAGTTATAATAATAATAATTTAAATATATTTGTTCACATTTCTGCTTTCATAATCCTTGTAATATTTATTTCATTAAATATATACTATATATAATACGTATATATTAATAATTTATTATTATTAAATGTATTCATAATTTGTAAGTTATATCATTTTATTAACTATAAACATAACTTCATATAATATATTCCTTAATGATGACTGCTCACATGCTATGGTATATCATCATCATATATCTTGTTTAGCCATCACATCATGTCTATAAAGGTTATGATATAGCATGATATAGCAATGATATATCATTGTTTATATGTATAATGTAATTTTGTATTTCTATATTTTATTATTATACATGTAAAGGTGTACTTTTTTTACTACGATTCGATATTAGTACTTCATGTATGGGATTATTTATAATTTTATTATTATTATTATTATTATTATTATTATTATTATTATTATTATTATTATTATTATTATTATTATTATTATTATTATTATTATTATTATTATTATTATTATTATTATTATTATTATTATTATTATTATTATTATTATTATTATTATTATTATTATTATAATTATTTTTAATTATTATTTAAATATCGGGACATATATATTGTATTGTTATTTTACTTAAGGCTCTATTATATTTTAAATATTATAAGTAATATACAGTTTAGCATAATTAAATATTTACAGACTTGTGAAGTACTTGATTACTTTTATCGTAAGCTTATCAAGTAAATACGTTAGTAGTCGAACCATTATGCAAATATGTATTCGTCGAGGCGTAGTAGTATATCTACAATGGTTATCTTTTGAAAAAATAAACTACAAAATAGTCACATCTCGAGTGTTTCATATATGTATCATACACATATATGTATCAATAATGGTCTCATGCGTACTCGTACACATACTCGTGTATATGCGCCTACGTGCGTGCCTAGACTATACGTACGGTTGCTAGGCAACGGTTGTACCGCGGCGAAGGGGCGATCCTACTCTAGTTGATCAAACACGGATAGCTCGGTAGACAGTGTTTACCCAGCATATTTACTTAAATACCTCTTAAACTATGTACACCTGGTGGACTGATAGTGAAGTACACACGATTAGGAATCGTATTCCACGTACCGATATACATTATTATGCACGGTTTTTTCCGTTCTAATATTTTTTATATTACAATTTATTCGTATATATTATAAACACATTTCAATACTACTTTAATTGTAAATAGTTTACTTACAAAATACATCATCTCAGCTTATTTGTATTATAGTATTATATATATACTTCTAATAATATATTATGGGTATACCTACTATTATATATATATGTGTGTTTAAATATAAATATTAGGATATCAAGATAATATATATATATATATATATATATATATATATATATATATATATATATATATATGTTTTAATATAATTTTAATAATTTTCGCAATATAACACCTTTATATTTAAAGTATAACAATGTATTAATTTACATGTAAACGTATATGAAATACATTTTATACATCATTTATAATAATCTAAAATTTGATTTGTGTACTTTTAATATTTATATAATATAATAAAAAAGCTATTTATAAATTTAAAGAAAAAAATAAATGTATCATATTATTCAAAATAAAACCATAATATAATATATATATATATATATATATTATTAATTATTTTAACTATATATTAATTTAAATAAATTTATATATTAAAATATATCTATTATTAGTAATTATTAGTTATTTCTATTATTTTATATTTATTAAACATCAATAACTTTCAAATTATATTATTATATGGTTTAAAATTAAAAGATATATTTTTAGCATTTCTATAATTAAGATATTAAATCGATTATATGTTAAATTGATCATTATCTGTTAAAATGTTCAATTTCTCTACACGATCTCGTCTTCTTCATTGTGGTATTCCTCGGGGATCTGTTTTCGGCCCCTTCTTTTCTCAATATACATCCTCCCTATACATGATATTATTGGTCAATTTCTAGATGTCCACTATCCCATATACGCTGATAATCAACTATATTCCTTATTATCTAATACTTCCAATGTACTATCAGATAACTACCATGTAAATGTGCATCAACTATCAGATCATGGCTTCTCTCTAACAACCGTCTACTTAACTCTTCAACATCGTCACTCCTAAATACCCATCTAACAATCAATATTTTCCTCCTGTTGTAATTGACGGTCTCCCTATCATCCCATCCTCATTTGTTCTACATCTTGATGTTACTTTGGATTCTAACCTATCCCTAAATTCCCATATAACTGATATATCTAGATCATATAACTATTACCTCTTCAAAATTCGTCAGATAAGAAAGGACCTAACTCTCCCTCACCACCACATAATAAACGCACTCGTCCTCTTTCGTATTGACTGCTCCTCCCTACTCTATCATCTCCCTAATACTTAATTCCCTTTAAATCGTATAATTCGTGTATCTATACGAACCATTTACTTTATTAATCGGTTTGATCATTCATTACCGATTCTTATACAACTTGTTCCCTCAAAAAAAACTTTCCTCCCTACTCATTCTATCACTAGCGTATAAAGAAATATAGTATATATACTATACTATACTTATCCTCATTATTTGACTTCCCTATTAACATTAAGACGCCCACTGACTTCCTAATGTTCTAATGCCGACATTTCCCTAAGCCGCCATCATGTTTAATTCCTGAAGTAACCTACCATAAACGTGGTTTCAGTTATATTGTTCCATTCTTATAGAACTTCCTCCTTACATGTATTAGATCAATCCATTAAAACCCCTCCTTTATTATCACATCATGGCATACATATTATCACTATAATATCTTCACTTATTTTAATCGTACACAATTACTATTTTTATAAAATTTTCTATCTTATCGTTTTATTAATTTATTAATATAATTTATTTATATAATTTATTCATTTAATTTATTTATTTATTATTCTCGTTCTATATTGTTATATGCACATACGATGGGTGGCCATACATATATGTATGATATATCATATATGATAAGTGCAAATAAACCTTATAATCATCATAATCATCATATATATATAGGTATACCTATAGTAAAATGATTATAACTAAGTATTTTAATTAGATATATTATAATAAATATAACAATATGTTAGTAATATAAAATATTGTATATACATGTTAAATATTACATAACTCTATAGAGTTATATATAATACATCTCTTAAATACACAGTTTCAAAATATAGGTCGTATTTATTGTATTCATGGAGAAATATTATTTTAAAACTATATATATATATATATATATATATATATATATTGACCCGAGTAAAAGGTACCATATCTTCGGATATATTAATTGTTAGTGATATACATTTTAATCTTCCATAACATTTATAACTATTCAAGTATTATTTTAATATGTTAATACATTACATTTACTAGTAGATTAATAATCATGATATACGAAATTTGAAGTTTGCAATAATATTATTTATCAATATAATTTGTATACGAATATACATTTAAATCGTATTGTATACAATAATTTAAGTTTAATTTACAAAAATATATAATTAAATATATATATATAAATATTATTGTTTTTAAATATTTAATATATATTTATATAATTATGTATAGGTAAGTATACTATATAGTTTATATAATTTATGATTTTACCGATATGTATGTCTTAATTAATTGAATTTATGTATAAAAACATCCGTAATATAAATAATAGATATAATAGGAAGTATTATTAGATATGGTGTTTACATAATATTTACAATAACATAAATATAATACACATTATAATACTACGCAATGGGAGTAACAAGGATACCTACTGATATAGGTTACCTAGTTGGAGTTGATGGTAAGTTTTGTTCAGATTGTATAGTTTCAATTTGTGATTTAAATACATATCTGGTTAACTTTTTGTGATGTTAACAGAAATATATATTTATATATATATATATATATATATATATAAATAGAGAGTGAGGTATATAGAGAAATAACTAGTGAGAGAGAGCTATAGCTCTCTATACTATAGCTCTCTATTCTTAACTATATATGTATATATACAAATATAGTTAGAAGATATAGTGCACACGATGATGGCAGATCCGATAAATTAGTTTATTTGGGAATACACGAATTAATGAGAAATACGATTTAATGGTATATATATATATATATATATATATAGGTATATCCAAATATTTTCCAAAGGAAAGATATTTCACTCCCTATCTATCTCTAGTACCTTTAAAAATGTAAATTTAAAATGAATCTGACCATTAACACTAGATGGCGAAATAGTATATGAAATATTATAACATGTGATATTTTAATTAAGAAATTAAGAAATTACTATACATATAGAAAATTCTTATTATCTGATTAATACCGCTAGATGGCCATATCGAATTATTAGGTTACACAAATATACACAAGTGCAATATCTTTCCTTTGGAAAATCTTTGGTATATCTATACTATAGTATAGATTTTATATAGTGTATATCCTTCAATAGTCAATTAATGGGATATATTATATAACTCTATACTTTAAAGGATACCTGGTATGTATATTTAGTAAGAGGTCAAGTTGGTCTAGTTTAAATAATGTTGACCGGTTAGTGTCGTGTTTCAGTAAGCACAAGTTAAAGTAGGTTACTACCTACCTATATTGTGAAGAACTGATTTAATAGTTGGTAAGTTGATATAGCGTCATATTTTTCATAAATTGTATACAATATATGGGAATAATTTAGTAATTAGAGTTATGTATTCAATTGGGTCAATAGTTATATATATATATATATATATACACATAGCATATCTTCTATACTAATACAATATCTACAGATCTGTACTCAAATGAAGTAGGGGAAAGTCTCCGATTACCGACCCCTAAATGATTATTTGTAATAACTTATTCAATATTAAAATTCAATTATTTACAAAAAGTTATTATTCAAATATTTAAAAAGTAAAAACAATATTCCACAATATTACATTTTATCAAATAACAGTTGTATACACCTATAGGATTGAATATTTGTTATAACAAAATAATTATTCATATTTATCATTAAATTACTAACAGTTCATGTATATATAATGTTTTGATATCTCGTAGTTACTGAGATAAGATAAGGGGTCGGTAATCGGAGACCTTCCCATATAACTATTCATATATTATATAACATTATATTTAACACTCATTATAATTGTTATTACAAATATCACATAACTAATATATCTACTAATATGTATCTCAATACCCTACAAACAATTTTCGCTGTATCTACATAGTTTATCTACATAATATTTACTATGTGTATGATATATGTATTTTATATGTAGTTTCTACGTATATCATGTACATACTAAAATGATGTACCCGTGGCACACAATATCAGCATATAATCTACATATAGTTATGTAGATGATATGTACACTTGGTACATAATTTCTTCATTATATATTATATACCCGTGGCACATAATATCAACATATAATCTACATATAGTTATGTAGATGATATGTAAAGTTGGTACATAATTTCTTCATTATATTATGTACCCGTGGCACACAATATCAGCATATAATCTACATCGAGTTATGTAGATGATATGTACCTCTTGTACATAATGTCTTCATTATATAGTATGTACCCATGGCACATAATATCTTCATATATAAACATATAGGTTTATAGTAGGTATACCTACTAATAAATTATTTTTCAAAAATTACTTAATTACTTCCGATGATAGGATCCTGTATATGACAATTATTATTAAGCTATTATAATTATTAAACGTATAATAATTTAAGTTATTGTATACTAATTGTATAATAAGTAGGGGCGCTGCAACAAGGGGGATGGGGGATATGTCCCCCCACTTTAAAATCTAGGGGGACCTCCTATGTATAGGTCCCTCCTCCCACTTTTACCAAAACATTTTGATTGGTTGGTCCCCCAACATACAAAATCTTCCAAGCGCCCCTAATAATAAGATAACTCAATGATAAGTAAACTATTGATTTCACTAGTGATATAACTAGTGATATTCTCAATCACAATATTATTTACTTTCAACATACAAATTAATAAAATTGGTATACACGGTCAAGTCATCAGTTGGTTTATTTATTTTATTTCATTTAGAACCTCTTCGCTGAAAATTAAATCTTCGTAATCGTTATCTCCTTATTATGTTAACATGGTTTTCCATATTAGGGCTATGTTATTTGTCCTATATTGTTCATTATTTATATTCTTCCTATAAAATAATTATTTCGCAAATATCCTAATATTCACTACCATATTTATGTAGATGATCTACATATATATATATATATATATATATATATATATATATATATATATATATATATATATATATATATATGTGTGTGTGTGTACTTTCCTAGTTATAGTGATTATGATCAGATTCAAATGTATATGTTTAATTGTAATACTGATCTCACTGAATAGTTCTCTCATAACTCTATTTACTTAATTATGACTAAAACTGATACTATTATACTATCTAGACCCAGTTATCATCTATCAATCACTCATCCTTTTTTAACATATATTCCTACTTATAAATCAATAACTACCCTTGGTTTCAATATAACCTCTCACCTTGACAACTCTACATAAATTAAGAACATGATACGCACTGTAAACTATTTTCTATATAATATTAGAAAATCTCATTATTAACTTACGTACGCCATGACTAAATGATTAAGTAACTCGCTAGTATTCAGTAGACTTATCTCTTGCTGTTCAATTATAATATTCATCATATTGATATTGATGGCGTTAGATTATCTTGTACTTAAGTACTTAAGAATTCTCACATGATTTCATCTAGGAATATATTGAAGGGTATAGGTAATAGTAGACATCATTGATGTACTCTAACCGTTGATTTGAACGAATTGTCTATGTTGTTATAATGATGATTAGGTATAGGACCTACCTATCAAGACTGAACTGGAATTGTTACTATATAAAGCTTTAATCATTGTAATTATTTCGTGATGTATATCACACTTTTAAAGTATTGACCACAGTCCTATATGATATACTCAGTAAAATGCATTCATGAAATCAATGAAGTTATAGAACAGATTCGTATAGGAATCAAGATGCTTTTCTATAAGGGTTCTGTTATTTGTAATATGTTCGATCGTATACTCAGTATACTGAGTACGGCGTACTCATTCCTTTCCAAAACCTTACGTGTTCCTCAGATATAATTGATTAGACTTGCGATGTTAAAATGTTAGTGCTATAGGTTATACGTTAAAACTGCATGTGTGGCTCAGTGGCTAGGGCTTCTGACACACAAGCAGTGGACACGAGTTCAAGCCTCGTCAGGATCATTAATTAATTTTGGGACATTAGAGCCATATATGGTCGAAAGTGAAAACTTATCTAAGTTCCATGATGGGATGAAAGGATTCCACCAAATAAAAATAACAAATAACAATACGTGTATTATATAAATTATACCAGGGTTTATAAAGTAATAGTAATATTCAATTACTATTAAATCACGAATGCCTCAATAGTTTCTATATCTACTTTAATTCGCGTGTATATTTTTTAATATAGTAATATCCCGGGGGTAATATATATTGAATATTTTTTTAATTATAATAACTGTAAAATATTAAAGATAGGTAACAAATACTACTTCAAACCATATGGTTTATTTGACAAATACCTACACGAGTCTACTCTGGTTTGTATTGTATTATATTGCTTATGTAATAATGTATAAAAATCAAATATTTATATAGTAATAGAAACATATTAATTAATTAATTTAACAATATATATATATATATATATATATATATATATCTACCTAGCTTATAGCTTAAGTATAATATATTATTATTTATGATTAATTTCCTAATGATACTATTTCACATAAACTATAGTTCCGATTATTATAATAGATAAGTATATATATATATATATATATATATATATATCTATATATATATATAGGAACATATATCTAAAGTTAATTATACAGTTTGGTATTCCATTGCTACAATTGTTAATATAAATATCCAATTACTACCATGTTTTTATAGATTCTATTATTATTGTTATTATTATTTATTATTATTTATTATTAACCCTGATGTCAAATTGATTGCCTTATTTTTTAGTAATAATTACAGTGTACTTACAGTTGTATTATTCTTCAGTTATAAGGTAAATTATTGTGTATTTTATATTCAAAAGAATATATATGTACTACTTTTATTTTATATTTGCTAAGGTAATTTCGTAATCGTATTTTGAAATTAATTTTTTAAAATAATAACGATATTTAATATCGTTATATCGATATTTAATATCGTTTATTAACGTTATAATATAATATTATAATTATAAAATGATTAAATCATTATTTTATAATTATTATAATAACTTATTATAATGAAAAAGAATATTTTTCATTATTTCAATTGTTTTATATATATTTATTAAATTAATTTCATTTAATTTTAAAATAATATTTATATTTATCATATATATATTATTATTAAAATAGGTATTATTTATAGTGTATTATGATAAGTATCAAATATTGCTCATTTAAATTTATCATAATTCATAATGAAATACATTTTATTTATAATTATTAAATGTGTATTATTAAAATTTATCATAATTCATTTTTTTTAAAGTTATAAAATTGATCGTAATTCATTTATTTAGTATTATAAAATGTAAACCTTGATGTCTTATTTAAATGTATCATGATGAAATGAATTTCATATTATTTATAATTAATAAATGTATATTATTTCAATTTATCATAATTCATTTTATGTATAGTTATCAAATTGATCGTAATTCATTTATTTAGGATTATCAAATGTATAGTTATCAAATTGATCGTAATTCATTTATTTAGGATTATCAAATGTAAAACTTGGAGTATTATTTAAATGAATTTCATATTATTTATAATTAATAAATATATATTATTTAAATTTATCATAATTCATTTTATGTATGCGGTACCATACATTATAATAACTATAATATTTATCAAATTGAGGGTAATTCATTTATTTAGGATTATCAAATGTAAACCTTGGTGTATTATTTAAATGTATCATGATGAAATGAATTTCATATTATTTATAATTAATAAATGTATATTATTTCAATTTATCATAATTCATTTTATGTATAGTTATCAAATTGATATAAATTCATTTATTTAGGATTATCAAATGTAAACCTTGGTGTACGAAGTATTTGTTAAATACCGGCTCACTAAATGACAGGTTTTTAAAGTTATATAATTATATATATATTATTATAATAATTATATATATTTTTCAAATTTATCATAATTATAAAATAATAACATGGTTTATCATACACACTGTATATGGTATAATTATATATATATATATATATATATATATATATATATATAATTTAAGATAATAATATTATCGTCAGAATCAATTGATATATCCATTATTATTAATACTTATTTATATTTTTTAATTAAATGTAGTACTGTTTATATAAAATATATAATATAGTCTATAGTATATCAAACTGATCCTATATTATATATAGTATATATTATTCACTAAGAATATGTTATTAATAAATTATAAAAGATTACAAATTGTTACAACATTTAAATATGTAAATCTTTACGAATACATGTTATGATAAACTTTATCATTAAGTGGTTTTAAAACAAATATTATATATCATAAGATAATATATTATATATAATATAATTATACATTTTTATAATTTATATTAGTTATATATGTTAATATAAGTTTATACATATATAATATACTAAATATTTTGCGAAGCAAAGATATAACACTCCCTATGCATGTAACATAATTTGTAATACCTGATGTCGCTGCTAACAGTAGTATCGAAACATTGAAATATATTTAGGTTCGGCTCTGTTTTCATATGAAAACTTTTCATATAACAATGTTTTCATTGCTCTATTAAATTACATATAATATAAATTAGCATTTACTCACCAAATATATCTTATAGCATTTAAAACATACATATCATATTTGTTTGTTATATATTAGTAATGAACACTTAGTTTTCATCAATTAAATACTAATTTAAAGCATATTATTTAACATTTTAAAAGTGTATAGTTTTTTACGAATTTACATTATAAACAACACCTAGTTCCTAAAAGTAACCCGATATAGGTGGTACTGGGATATTTTGTATAAAAATTCGATAAACACGATTTCGCATAAGTGTTATAATATAACAGTTATATCTTTCTTTAGAAAAATATTTGCTATTACTATAATTTTATATTTTTCCAAACTTTATATAATATAATATAATATAATATGTTGATATAATTAAGTGTATTTATCTATAATATTACATTATAAGTTCATATATATATATATATACAATTTATGTAAAGTATACATGTTATAACGATATATATAAATTATATAAATATATCATACCATATATTACGGTATTAATAATTTATGTATATTTCATATAGTACATGAGTCATGCTACGAATAAATATTGATAACATATATTATATCGTTTATTATATATATATATAAAATTAATTCCATTATATAATACTAAGCAGTTGCACTAGTGAGTTAGCTAGTGAGTTAGCTAGTGAGTTAGTTAGTTAATTAGTTAGTTAGTGAACTAGTTAGTTAGTGATATTAAATATATAAAATATGGATTGTGCGGATTATGCACCATAACCGCCTACAATTTAAATATAACTAATTATAGTATATCAAAATAATATAGTATATCAAAAACATAAAATACTTAAGGGGAGAGGTTCCCGTTCATCTAAACAATGATATTATAGCTATATCTAAAAACGCTAAGGATACATAACTATTTGAGATAATTACATACTTTTTTGTTTATTCAATAGAAACTTTCGTCCATCATATAGGATCTTTCTTTATATAATTGTAGTTAATTTAAAATTGTGTAAAAAAAATAGTCTCCATTATTTAACTATTTATTTTTTATTTTTTTTCATTAAAATGTATGTTTATCATACTTTATTTAATTAATATAAAATATAATAAATCCAACAGGATTCATATAGATGTATATGTTATACATTTACAGTAACAATTTCAGATAAAAATAATAATAATCAAAAAGTAGTATGATTTGCATGTTGTTAATAAGTGAAAAAGTAAAAACTTGAGAAAATTACATTCAAAGTTTAATATATAAAATTTAAGTTAATATAATACATACTTTACTATCAATTTCAAATAATTATTATATCGATTACGTTCATAAAACACTTTATATTGATATAAATATAATTTGAGAAATTTTACAAATTTATAAATAAGATATTAAACATGAAAAAATGTGATACTTTAACTGTACATTGTTGTTGTTAAAATATAAATATTAATCATATTTTAACTCGCACCCTTAATTGTAGAAATGATAAAAACAGATGTATTTAATATTTTATCTATACATTTAGGTACCCCCCACTCAGGTATGGCCGTATGAATGGTTACCATGGTATCTGGCTGAGAAATACTGTAATAGTCTGTATGTATGTTTGGTTAGAGATTAACAGAAAGGCTTAACTCTCAAGAAAGGGAGTTGATGTCTTAAATGAAACTATATGTTTCATAATATATATATATATATATATATATATATATATATATATATATATGTGTATCTTATTTAATGTAACATTATTTCTAAATAAATAAAACTATAATTCAATTAGAAATTTGAATTTTTAGCTACAGAAGAATCTATTAAATATTTATATAAATAATATATGATTATATAATATGTAATAATAATGTATTTTAATAACTAAATTAAAGATCTATAATAATATTGACCAATAAGTTGAAAAATTACAAACTGTACTTACTTTTACTTTTTTAATCATTGTATAAACTTTCATATTTATTCCATATACAATTACACATACAAATTATATATATATAAACACACCTCCATACACAATGATAGGTAGGATAACTGCTTGGAGGACCCTAGCTATGCTCTGCAATGTTTGATTGTTTCGAGTATCCGAAATGGCATTATACTTTAATCCGTAAACTGCACAATACCACATATTGATGGGAAACAGGTATGAACTAATATCCATTTGAAATCTCTGATATTATTTTATTAATTTATAAATATGACGTTAGGCTTAAAAATTGCCATATTTTAATTTCACTTAAAGCATAATATGCATGAAAATAGATTATCCATATTAATATAATATTATATTTATGGTATAAATAAATATGAACTATATTCATAACATTTTGAAATAATACTTATTTATACCAAAATAATGTGTTTTAATCAAAAAACGAAATATAAAACGAAAAATGAACTGTGACGTCATAGTAGGATCCCAAATATAAATTCTGGGATATTTGAATTTTAAATTTAAAAAATATTTTATTCAATTTTTATTTTATATTATATATAGTTAAATAATTGATAATTATTTCATAACTTTTGGATTCTATTTAAGTTATAAACAAACATTTAGATTTACAAAGGACAATAAAAATCGAAATATTTAGATAGGTTTAGTAATTTGAAATATAAATGACGTATAATAATCAAAATCAATGAGGCTGTGAATTGTTCATTTTAATATAATAAATGTAATGTGAATCCAAGTATATAAATGTTATTTCTATATTATATAATGTACATATATATTCACTAATATTAATAAGAATAACCTAATATATGTACATAATGTTATTAATTAATCAAATTACTAAGTATGATAAAACTTGAAAATATCGTAATTTGTATGACCTAAATATATAGGTGTATATTTAACTTCCTGATATGCATATTGCTTGCAATATATATTTCAATTAAAATTAGTAACTATGATCTATATTTAGATGGGAGTGACATATCATATATAATATTGTATTTATATATATAATTCTATTTACATAATTATAATTTTTTTTATATATTTCATATATATATATTATATGTGTATATTATAAACTCATGTGTATTATACATTTTATATAAATATTATAATATAACCAAAGATTTTCCGAAGGAAAGATATAACACTTACGCGAAATCGTGTAATTCGAATTTGTATACAAAATACCCCAGTGCCACCTATAAGCGGGTTACTTTTAGGAACTATTTGTTGTTTATAATGTAAATTCATATTTAACTATACACTTTTAAAATATTAAATAATATGCTATAAATTAATATTTATATGATGAAAACTAAGTTTTCATTACTAATATATAACAAACAAATATTATATGTATGTTTTAAATGCTATAAGTATATATTTAGTAAGTAAAAGCTAATTTATATTGAATGTAATTTAATAGAGCAATGAAAACATTGTTGTATGCAAACAGAGCCGAACCTAAATCTATTTCAGTGATTTCGATACTACTGCTAGCAGAGGCAGGGGATATTACTAAATTATGTTGCATGCATAGGGAGTGTTATATCTTTGCTTCGCAAAATCTTTGATATAACTTTATATTGTAATCATTTATTATTTAATATAAGAATTTTTACTATAATATTGTATATGTGCAAACATTACTTATATAACAGAGTTGTACAAAGTAATTATCCATATGACATTATTTAAAATAGATTTAATCTTTAGTTATATGTGAACTATACAATAAATTAGTGCATGAGAAATGCCATAAGACATATGGTTAAATAGTTTTTTAATCACAATTTATGGTAAGTAAGCTATATAATTTAAAGTAAACTTTGATATTTTAATGAAGGCGAACTTGATGAAATAGTATATAAATATATAGAGGATAGTGATAATTATACAGGATTAATTGGATACAAGTTTCAAAAATGACAAATCGTAATAGCGTATAACCAAGAATATATAATATAAGAATTATAAAATTCAATTTAATCGTAGAATATTTTCCAAGAACACAACAATTTTGCGAAGCATTTCATATAATATATAATACACTCATTCAACTAACAAAATTACAGAAATTTTTTTTTGTATGTTCAACATGAATTAAAGTAAATTATCAAATATACAAAAAATAGTAATATTATTAATAATTTATATATTAAAATTAATAGTATGTATAAGAAAAATATATAATATTGAAGATAAAATATATCATATTAATTTAAACTAATTATGATTTATATTGTATATTTTAAGTGGGTATCCCTCTACAAGTATTTCCGACAAATTACCGGAAATATTGTAACTTTAAAATGATTTTCTATAAAGTTGTAATGGGTACCCCCTTTAAAGTTACTATATTTCCGGCAATTTGCCGAATATACTAGTAGTGGGATACCCCTTAAAATATATAATATAAATATATTGTAAATCATAATTAGTTTACATTAATATGATGTATTTTTCAATATTATATATTTTTTGAAAATAATGAAATCAATTAATTTTATATAATTAAAAATTACATTAATTATTTATTTATTCTTAGAAATTATTAAATATATAAAATTAGTATAAAAAATTATTACATAGTACATTTTTAATATATTTAATATCATTTTTAATTATAAAGAAATCATTATTTAATAATTCCTGAGAATAAATCCATAATTAATGTCATTTTTAATTATATAAAAAATGAATTGATATTAATATTTACAAAAAATTATAAATATATGTATAATTTATAAATCAAAATTAATTAAAATTTATATGTTATCCCAAAAGGATGATATCATATAAAACTGATATAATGTCCACATGATATACTATTTAAATAGGTACATCAGTGTGCATACAATACATGCATTTACATGTTAATAGAATACTAGTAAGTACAAAGCCTCATTAAAAGATCATTTTATATACAATTTATATTCAATGATACATTTATTTTTGTAAAATACAGATAAAGCTACATTATATATATATAAAGCTACATTATTATGATTAGTTTTTTTTTAATATAATTTATTTCAAAGTATATATTATATATTTATTATTAAAATATGTCCACCTATATTGTCTCTTCACTTATATATATAATTATATTTATACAAATATTATATCATAATTTATTCATATACTTTTTGCATATAGCAAAAAAATTAGCCGGATAATTATGATATTTTTTTCATTATGTGCATTTACCAAGGTAGTGAAACTTTATTATTGTAAGAACAAAAATAAAGAACAAATATGTAAAACTAATAAAATATTATTAGTATCACAAAATTATATATTATATTAACATTAAAAAATAATGTTTATACTGTTTAATAACTATAAATAAATGCAAGTAATAAATTAAATTGTAAAATGTCTATTTAAATGTAAAATGTCTAATTTAAAATATAATATTCAAAGTAACATAATAATTTTATTTATTCAGTTGCAATAAGAGCTGTATCAAAGATTTCACTTCCAGTGTTATACATGGTGAGGGCTATCAGTACTAACTATATGGTACTAACAAAATGCCCTTCATGAAAAACAGAATGGAGATATAAATATTTAGTTAGTTTATAACTATATATATATTAATGATCTAAATGTAACTGGATTTTATTATTTTAAATATGTAAATAGTGTCATTATCAGATAATCAATATAGTAAGCATACACATATATATACTCATATACACATACATATACAGTTTATATTATACACATAAATACATACATTATAAATACAATATTATATAGGCATCATATGGTCTATTAATAGTCTTAGCCTGAATTCTACATTGAATACATTGAATACATTGAATAAATCTGTTTTTTTTTGTATTTACAATATAAAAAAACTGATTCAAGGAATTGAAATCTATGCACCACACTATTAATAGACCATATGCTGCCTATATATTTACATTATAAACTGTAAAATGTAGTATGAAGTGCATTGTGACATGCCTTCATATATTGTACACTACTTCCAAAGATTTTGCGAAGCAAAGATATAACACTCCCTATGCATGCAACGTAATTTAGTAATATCCCCAACCGCTGCTAGCAGTAGTATCGAAATCATTGAAATAGATTTAGGTTCGGCTCTGTTTGCATACAACAATGTTTTCATTGCTCTATTAAATTACATGCAATATAAATTAACTTTTACTTACTAAATATATACTTATAGCATTTAAAACATAAATATCATATTTGTTTGTTATATATTAGTAATGAACACTTAGTTGTCATCATATAAATATTAATTTAAGGCATATTATTTAACATTTTAAAGGTGTATAGTTATATACGAATTTACATTATAAACAACGCATAGTTCCTAAAAGTAACCCGCTATAGGTGGCACCAGGGTATTTTGTATACAAATTTGAATTACACGATTTCGCGTAAGTGTTATATCTTTCCTTCGGAAAATCTGTGCTACTTCTTTAATCTATAACAATTCAATATATACATATCTACTCTACAAATTATATTTAAATGGACAAATGTTCCATTTGTATTGACTCCCAAAGTAACTATAAATGTACAGAAATAAAATATAATAAATTAATTGTAGATCAGTAAATAGTGAAGGAATTCATTGAGTATGTGTAATTCACCAAAACGTTAAATTAATGTTAAATGTTCTACCCCATAAGATAAATTATAAGGAATTATTAGAAAAATGAGCCTGTAATATAGAAAATAGAACTTGTATGTTAAAGAATTGTAATGACTGTCCTAGTGTAGATATTATTAGTGATTATTTAATTTATTTATTTAGATAATTTGATTATAAAGATGATAGTAGGATTGTATACTATTAATTAAAACACTAAGTGATATTAAATTTCATTATTTTATAACTAAATCTCAATCTGCATATTTAAAATCAATTAAGGACAATTTAGCTTTAGATAATAGGATTATATTATTAAATTATAGTTTTATTTTAAATTATTAATTATCAATATAGTGATATGTTCTATATATAGAATATATGCATATGTCATTATGAGTATGTATATATTTATGTATGTGTGTGTGTATATACATATTTATATATATATATATATATAATATCATTTCTAAATGGGTGTACACACCGCGAGCGCAGGCGAGCTTAGGCGAGCGCGCACGAGCTTAGGCGAGCGCCAGCGTGCTAGCACAAAGTGGCTCGCTAAATGTTCTATTTGCGAGCCACTTTGTGCTCGACGATGCTAGAACGCTGGCGCTCGCCTGCGCTCGCCGCGATATGTATAATATACATTTTATATATGTATATATATATATATTGATTTAAAATAATGCAATGATTTATTAAAAATGTATATTAATATTTTGTTTAAAACTACATTTTAAAAAATGTATTGAACCATTTTCACCTGAATTGTTAGAATTTTAAAATTCGTACCTCGCGATCAATAAAAACACGAAAAATAAATTTGATTTCACTACGCTTTTTTTGAAATATTTTGTCGGAATTTTTTGAAATATATTTTAAATATTATTTGACATTTTATTAAAAAAATGTATACATTTATTAAAAATATTTTTTAATATTTTTAAATATTTATCAACTAATTTATTAAATATTAAAAAAAATATATTTTTCTACATTTCCAAAAAAAAAATATTTTTATAAATAACATTCTTAATAAATCAATTGATAATTATATCTACAAATGTAAAGCCCCAATGTATACAATTATTTATTAATTATAATTAAATATTTCCAAATAACAAATTATATTTTTATAAATAATTAAAAGTCTTAAATATTACAACTATTATCTTTATTACAGTCTGATTCAACATAATCGTGAATGGTGGTTAAAGTATCTTTAAAAGATGAGACGATTTCAATGTACTCAATACTACAAGATGAATTATGTAATGTTAGTATGAATGAACTATAATATATACCTCAATTAGTTATTATCTGTAATGATAAATAATTTAAATTATATCTTTATACAAATTAAAAAGCCCTCCATAATATAAAATTATTTATATTTTATTTTATTTACTAATTAATAAATAATTAAAAGCCCCTCATAAATAATGGGAATTTTTTTGAAATATATTTTAAATATTTTTTGATATTTTATAAAAAAAAATTATAAATGTATTATTACAAATATTTTAAATTATTTTTTGAAATATATATCCACTAATTTATTAAATATTAAAAAAATATATTTTTCTACATAAATAAAAAATAACAATTAATAATTTACAAAACATTTTTTTAAAATAAATAATATGCCTTTCTTAATAAATCCCTCATCAATTAATAATTATATCTACAAATGTAAAGCCCTCATGTATACAATTATTTATTAATTATAATTAAATATTTCCAAATAAAAAATTATATTTTTATAAATAATTAAGTCTAAATATTACAACTATTATCTTTATTATAGTCTGATTCAACATAATCGAAATGGTGGTTAAAGTATCTTTAAAAAATGAGAAGATTTCCCTATACTCAATACTACAAGATGAATTATGTAATGTTAGTATGAATGAACTATGTATGTATGTATGAACTATAATATATATCTCAATTAGTTATTATCTGTAATGATAAATAATTTAAATTATATCTTTATACAAATTAAATATCCCTCCATTAGGGTGGCTCGTCAGTCATTAAATATGTTGCTTCAGTAAAAACTATAAACATATAATATATATAAACAGTAGTGTATCAACTACAAATTGTGTTATACTCAATTGAGTTGTCAATATGATGTTTAATAACATTTTATAGGAAACATATTTGTTTTATAATTAAATTTACTGCGCATGCGTAACATTTATTTATCTTTAGTTTTACCTTGACAACCAATTAAATGATATCGTCTTTTACTTTATTTATATATTTAATATGCATTTAAGAGACTTAAGTATATTTAATTCAAAATATGGATCTAACAAAATCAGATTTTAAATTTTGTATAGTTAAAAATATTTTTATTTTTTTTAAATTAGAAAAAAATATAATATAAAAATGTTTTTATTGCATTCATCTCAATGATAATTAAAATTATATTATGGTAAAAAAAAATAAAATTGACTAGGTCGTAGACATTTTTTATTCATCTTTCCTTGAAAATATTTATTTTTTCTATAGAAATCATTAAAATTCAAATTATTCCTAGAAAAATATTTGAACACATTTTTTTTTATAATCACACAGTAAATATATATTATACATTTATTAAGAATAAAATAAACTTGATCTTAATTTTATTTTTGATTAAAAACAAAAAACCAAAAATATTCAATAAATAATAAACATAAAAAGTTTAATCCTAGAAATGATAAAATTATAAAGAAATTATTATTTAAAAAAAAAAAATGTCAGCTATTCTGTTAATAATATTTAATTCTAGTACATATATATCATATGACAAAATTCATTAATAGGAATATATTAAAAAATGTATTGAATTAATTTTGTATCTACTCCATTATAAGATTTCCTATCAATCCTATGTTAAAATTAAAAGTCATATTGACTATTCAATATTTTACGAATTAAGTTAATTTTTTTTTTATTGAATTATATTACATGTTTTCTAATATTATCTTACTGAAGCGATAAATTACCCTCCATAATATACAATTATTTATATTTTATTTTATTTACTAATAAATAATTAAAAGCCCCTCATAAATAATGAGAATTTTTTTGAAATATATTTAAAATATTTGTTGACATTTTATAAAAAAAAATTTATACATTTTAATAAAAATATTTTATAATATTTTTTGAAATATAATATCATAAATATAATAATATCATAATAATAATATAATATAATATCCACTAATTTATTAAATATTAAAAAAAAATGTATACATAAATCAAAAAACCTAATAATTAATAATTTCCAAAACAAAATATTTTTATAAATAACATGTCTTTCTTAATAAATCCCTCCAGTTAATAATTATATCTACAAATGTAAAGCCCTCATACAATTATTTATTAATTATAATTAAATATTTCCAAATAAAAAATTATATTTTTATAAATAATTAAAAGTCTTAAATATTACAACTATTATCTTTATTACAGTATGATTCATCATAATCGAGAATTGTGGTTAAAGTTCTTTAAAAGATGAGAAGATTTCCCTGTACTCAATACTACAAGATGAATTATGTAATGTTAGTATGAATGAACTATAATATATACCTCAATTAGTTATCTGTAATGATAAATAATTTAAATTATACAAATTAAAAAGATCTCCATAATATAAAATTATTTATATTTTATTTTCTTTACTATTATTAATTAACTATTTCCATAGAAAAAATTATATTTTAATAAATAATTAAAAGCCCCTCATAAATAATTAAAAGATAACATTATTTATTAATTATTATCTAATAAATATTACATTTATTTTTTAATATATTTATTACAGTCTGAACTAAGTACTTAAGAATGGTGGTTAAAGTTCTTAAATAGATGAGAAGATTTCCCCAATCGAAGTTTCGACCAACGATATTGGCCAGGCAATTGGAGATTTATTGTGGCATAGGTCTAACAAAAGACTTAAACCAAATAAATGTTTAAATGATGTAATGTTTTATTTCTATTTTCATATAATATATACGTAAACAAATAAGTATGTCTTCACTGTCCTCAAGACTCACTGTCCTTACTTCACTGTCCTCAAGACCGTCGTCTGTGTAGTGGGTTCCAATGTAATACTTCAATCACTTATGTTTCTCCAGCAGTGACCGGAGTACCTCAGTCGTTGTTCGCGTATTGTATCGGTTATTCTTGGAATGCTGCCTAGAACTCATTATTTGTTATGTGGTCTCTCCATGATTTGATTAGTTAAATTTTATATATAATAAACATAATATGAATGTAGAATTTACTAGTACAAGCTATGTAGAATCTATATCGAAATCATGTAACCAGCCACATAATATGAGTGTAGAAGCTATGTAGAATATATGTCTAAATCGTGTAACCAGCAACATAATATGAGTGTAGAAGCTATGTAGAATCTATGTCTAAATCGTGTAACCAGCAACATAATATGAATGTAGAAGCTATGTAGAATCTATGTCTAAATCGTGTAACTAGCAACATAATATGAGTGTAGAAGCTATGTAGAATCTATGTCTAAATCGTGTAACCAGCAACATAATATGAATGTAGAAGCTATGTAGAATCTATGTCTAAATCGTGTAACTAGCAACATAATATGAGTGTAGAAACCATGTAGAAATTATGTAGACAGTTATGTTGATAAATTGTCAGCTTTTTCTACATAAAATCTACATAATATGTTGATGGAACTACATAGATTCTACATGGTATCTACGTATATTATGTTGTAGCCGTATGTACCATCTTCATTGAATCCATGTACTTTTAACATAAATTGTTTGTAGGGTACATCATCTATGTGATCTTTGAAACAATCTAAACGTTATGAATGATATTTAGCATTAACTTTATCTTTCGATATTTAATATATTTCTAATATAATACTATAGTATTTATTATATATATATATATATATATATATATATATATCGTATATAATATGTATATAAAGCAGTAATAACGCATATGAATTTGTATATATAACATATCATAATATATTTTTTATTTATTATGCAATTATAAACATATCAAACAATAATAATATCACTAAAATAGTATTTAAAAATAAATAATATAATATTTACACATTTTACAAATACATAAATGAAATAAACACATATAAAAATGGAATAAACACATATAAAAATAGATAATACTTGTTGTTCATAAAAATAACAATATTCATGGAACATGTTTCATTCGAGTGGAGTCAGCGTTTTCTCTTTTAATTTTATTTCTAAATAAATATGTATAATATTACATACACTAAATTATGATAATGGGTTATTACTAGATAATTGTATACTTATGATACGTATTTATATATTTGTTAAAATATTTATTTTAACTTATTATATCATTTTAAAATTAAATAAATATTAATTATGATATATTATAATCTATATATATATATATATATATATATATATAAAAATATATATATATGAAATAACATAATTATAATATATTTAATAGTTACGTATATTCATAAATTATTATTATTATAGTTTTATACAAAGTTTGATTGGACTAACTTGATATGTTATGAGGTAGAATAGAAATTACTCGCGAATAATGAACTTTGAACTCATTATTGAACCAAACAATCGACGAATCACCTGTCACTCTGAGTTTAGTTTCAGATAGGTATAACGAAACATAGGAGTCTGTAAAAGTTGGTTAAGGAGCACACATTATACACTGGTATTACTATTATATATATATATATATATATATAAATAAAGTAATACAGTAAGATATCGATTAATATTCATCGAACCATACAATATTGTAAAATAATATATATAGTGAAACGTACGTACTTTGTAACGTATGTACATATAGAAGCGTCATTTAATTTATAATTACAATATTATAACCGTACAAAAAAAAGGACTTTGTATACGAAATATTAGATGAACAATTATGAAGTTTATACTGTATTAATTATAATTAATTAGTTATTAATTCATAA
The DNA here is from genome assembly GCA_964019155.1 of Osedax fenrisi. Classification (NCBI taxonomy): domain Eukaryota; kingdom Metazoa; phylum Annelida; class Polychaeta; order Sabellida; family Siboglinidae; genus Osedax; species Osedax fenrisi. The sequence continues at coordinate 41,820,961 of OZ025240.1, read as the reverse complement.
TTATATATTTAATATTGGTGAATTACACATGGAATAGATATAATTTATAGTTTATTTAAAAACTATCATGACATTGAATTTTACTTCATTTTATGTTTAATGTAGATTTGTTTATATTAAAAAATACGATTACTAAAATGATTATAAAATTTAGATATTTACCAAATATGGATGCTTCTCTATACACACACACATACACACACACACATATATATATATATATATATATATATATATATATATATATATATATATATATATATATATATCTGCGCAATCCTATATCGTCGTATTATATATTTTATTAATATTCCATAAATGTATAATCTATATTAAATAATAAGTACAAATTTACAATAATAAAACAAATTTATAAAAAATATATATAATAAAACAGTTATTGCACATTGAAAAATTGATATTTCAAAATAAAATAAATTATAGTCTTAATTTTTAAATCTCTCTGGCCCATTTTATTTTTGATAATAATAATTTTGTAAAACTAATTTTTAATATAAACTTAAAAATCTGTAAAATTGTCATCAAAATCAGAGGTGGTCATACGGGGACATTTGCTGATTTCACTTGATATGACTCATATATAAATTACGAGATTAAATATATAATTCATGCAAACCATAAGATAGTTATATGTATAGTGTACTTCCGATCTATAAATAGAAATATGACTAATAACCTTCCGTGTTACCGTTATAATCGTCGACTATACGAAATCTCGTGACCCACGTATGACCGGGCGATGACGACGTGTTGTTGATGTCCCGTCCTCCGATCGTGGCGGCGGCGGTGGCGGCTGCATTATCCTCGTGACGTCTCCATATCGCTTCCGGGTTACGTAACCGAACGCTGGCCTTGAACAAGGTCACGAAGTTGGGGTCCGTGCAAGCCCTATCGCATAGACCCAACACGTCGTAGAACTTTATCTCGAGCGGGTCGTTGAGGTCAGTCTTTACGCTGAACTCGCCTGTAGGTGTTACGCAACGGTTAGTGAATGCATGTTTGTTGCGTCATAGCTAGAGCTAACTATAGTTATGCAACTATAAGGTGATGTATTGCGTAGATACAACGGTAGCATTCCGTTCATCTGCCAAGCTGTTCATGTTACACATATCATAGCCTAAACATTACTGTATAGTTACACGTATACTATAAGTCGTACGGTATTTACATATACGGTATGCATTATAATGTATACGCAGCTATCTAGGTATGGGTTAAGGGTTAGGGTAACATGCAGGTATGTAAATATACACGTCAAGTGTCCTATAGGTATCAAATTATAGTGAAGATATTAAAACATACATAACTCATTAATTAAATATCGTAAAATGTATGCATACATATAAATATATACATATAAAAATAAATATATATATTGTATAAATATATATATATATATAATTATATATATATATATTTATTGTGATTATCAAGGTGAACATATAAATATGTAAAACGATTATTAATAAATAAATATATCAATTAATCAATGCAGATTATAATGTTACTAATATATCATTACTGCAATTATTATTATTGTTATTATACTAACATTTAAAATTTACTGGCGATGTAAAATTATCTTTAAATCTTTCTAAAAAAATATTTAACAGTTCCTTATCCGGTAAAGTAGTATAGTCTGTTAAGGTATTGGTTATGTATAATATAGTTAATATTTATTATATTATATATATAACAATTGATTATATCAAAAGTTATAATTTTTTTGATAATTATATATATATATTAAAATATGTTTAATATATACAATTAAATTTATCATTACCATATCATTTAATACTATAGTATTATCTATAGATAATATAATAACAATATTATTTAATTGAATACATTTATTATATATTAACCATTTTTACCATAAGTTTGTATTTTATCTAAGGAAATAATTTCCGAAAATAATTCGCCGAATTCTCCCCTGTACCAGTGCAGTTTGCCGATACCCGATATCCACAGGGATGAACAATCTTGCCACATGTGCAGCGTCACCACTCTATCTTCGGCCACCTATGTAATACGTGATATTAGTTTATTATTTGATTAATATTAATGAAAGTAAATGAGAATATTTATTACAAAATATATATATATATTAATATTTATTAATAAAATGGATTTATTTATTAGAAAATATATTAATGGATGCTATATCTATAAGTTAATATGCTTACGTATTATAGTGTCGTGTACACACTATTTGAGATATTAAATGTCCTCATTATATTTAATAGAGAAATATTACGAATCTCATAATATGTGTATCATTACGCTATACATATTTCACTAATTTGGTTTGCACGCCCGAATTACATGCGATAATTAGTATAAATATAAATATCAAATGAACATTCGCCGATGTGCGCGATTCTAATAAGTCACGTGCACATATCTACTCGAGTGTCGGTTAATCGTTACCGCGGTGATGATTATCTATTACGTAATATCTGAATGTGGTCGCACACCGCACACCGCACAATACTAGATCGCACCGAGCGAGGCAGTTAGCGGTCAATCGCTGACCTTGAGTTGTGCGCAGTCGCGTTGCAGGTACTTCGACCAGACGAGGTCCGGGTATCGCTTCTGTAGGATCAACCGGAACTGATTGTACTGAAGCGTTCGCAGGAACTTCACCTCGATTTCGCTATGCGAGATCTTCACTCTGTAGTAAGCTGTCGATTTCGAATTATCGGGGTTAACGATACATCGAGGTTAAAGAGTTAACGAGGTTATACATTTATCTAGGTTAAGTATACTTAGCTATAGCTATCGATGTTAACGATACATCGAGGTTAATTAGATATAACATGGATGTTTCACTTTAACCATTACGACATAATAGTATTAGTAAGCATAAACATACCCATGGGTAATAATATCATCATTGTTTATTTATTGTAAATCGATATGTTTAAAATTGAATATATTATCGCCATTTTACTGATATATTATTATGGTTAATTGATTTATTGATGTTTGTATGTATACATTAACTTATAAGCTAATTTATAATATAATATATAATGTTGATATATTTATTAATTATAAATTACGTTATTGATTATTCATATCGTTATTATTATGTTCATGATAATTAGTATTATGATTATTACTATTATAATTAGTGATTATTATTATTATTGTTATTATTATTATAAAATTTATCTTTTTATACCTAATAAATAATAATATTTGAAGAAAATACTTATCGAGTTCATTTTAATATTTGAATCCATAGGTGAGTTATTTAAATAATTAAATATTAATGTAGATACATTGTAGAATATGTATCAATAATGAGGTCGCTTTAACAAAATGTAGTATAACTGTATACAGTGTCTATAAACCTAATTGAAATAGTGAGTATTTACTAGAAGATTAATTATAATATATATATATATATATATATATATATATATATATATATATATTGAATATACAAAGTAGTTACATGTAATTAATACATTAATAAATAAATAAAACTAATGAATACATATATAAATAGAGATTGAAATATTATAATTAGAATCTTTTGAACTTATGAAATTAAATAATTAGACATATCTAATAATATCTTATATCCTTTATAATTCAAATGATTATAGAACTAGAGGACATTTTTATAAATAAAATTTATAAATATTATAATAATAAAAATATATTTTAAATAATAAACCAGGTATAAATTAATTCATCAGATAAGGAAATAATCAAATATGTTTCTGTTACATCTTTTAAAAATAAAATATATAAATCTATTTTAATAAACATTCTTTGACGTTATATATTATTTATTAATTTTGTATTATATCTTTTCTTGGGATTTTGAGTTAATATAATATTTAGTTTATATATATTTCAAATTTATTATAAATTGTATTATTGATATCGATTGATTATTAATACTATTACAAAATGAAATTAATAATTTACTATATTACATATTTTAAATTAAGAAGTATTATATTATAATAGTGGAAGTAACCTAATACGGACAATTTAACAATAAATGGTCTTAACATTTTATGACTCATTATTTGTATTCAAAAATTACAATATATTATTATTATATGATTATAGATATTATAATATAGTGTGATTTTACAAATTTATTTAATCTTTTAATTCCATAGATAACGGTGGTGTCCGTATTCGGTACCCATGTCCAATAATACGGACACCCATATACCACCAGATTAATTATATATTATTAATGAATCAATCAGACAAATCACAATTACATTATTTATAATTAATTTTATGAATAATTTATTATAATTTAATTAGTTATTAATTAATTTATTTTATAATTTTTTAATTAATAATACAATTTAAGTATCTAAATAATAAACAATTTGGATTTATCTTTATTGGTGGTATTAATATTATAACGCACGCGATTTTTTTTGAAAATCAGAATAGATCACACGATGTGCGCTGATTGGTTATAGGGTATCCGTATTAAGATATGTATAGTGTCCGTATTAGGGACTTATATGACCTCTAGATATATGCTTATAATGTAATGAATATTTAATAACAAATATAGAAATTATATATATAATGTTTAGAATTTTTTATTTTTTAAATAATATAGTGTTATATTTTATATCGATACATTTGTATATTCTTGAGAAGGTTTTAAGTTGAATTATTTTTCATAAATTTAAAAACTTAATAAAAAAATAAGTTTATTAGATATATCAGCAATATTTTGAATAATTAAAAAATAAAAAATACTTTTTTGGATATTTATATAATTATGAATATTTTATTCATTAAAATTTTTTTGTAGGATTTATGGTTTCTGAGATACCGAGAGTGTCCGTATTCGGTTACTTTCCTCTACTATAATAATATTTGTATTATTATTTGTTTATTTAACTTTTAAACATTTTTTGTTTTAATATACATTTTAATTTATAATTTAAATATTAAAATATAAAAAGTAATAACTAGACCTTATATACAGGTTAAAATATTAAGAAGTATCCACTTTATTTAAATTATAAGCGAATTTTACAAATATTCCGATTTTTCAACAATTTTTATATTTTCTATTGATTAGTAAAAAATTAAATTTATTTTTATTTTTTATTTTAACAGTAAACAGTAAATATTTTACATTCTATATTTTTTTATTTTATATTTTTCTTTATCTATTTCAATACCGAGTGTTATCATTAGCAGATATGTCAACGTTTTACTACCGTTATACTACCGCTAGAGAAATCATGCTATAGCATGTATTTACTTAAATAACAAAATAATCAATCGATATTAATATATATATATATATTTAAAAATTAAATAATAATAAACTAACACGATCTACTATAATTAATGAATAGAATATAATTAATGGATAGATTATAGCATTCCGTGTGATGATATAAATACATGTTTAGCTGATAAACCACTAAAGTCACACGTTACATACTAACAATAACAATAACTACAAACCGGTATCGATGACTTCCTCTCCTATTGTAGGTAGACGTGGAGTCAGTCTATTGTTGAAGTTAGCTGACGCCACATTCTTACATTTCGGCGGTTCTGATAATTCTGTAATCAACGTGTGTAAATGTACGTGTTATGTGCTATTTAATATATATATATATATATATATATATATATATATATATATATATACACGTATACGTGATATGGCAGATCAATACACACATTTACCTTAAAATTAAACGGAAGTAATACTTATGTGTGAAGTATGAAAATAAATTCAGTATTTATATACTATTATTATTTTATATATATATATATATTGTATTTCATATACGAAAAAAAAGCTCTATAATGTCTAAATATATGCTATATAGAATTAAAATAGCAGCATAGCAAAAACACGCAAACTCCATTAGAAATTAATAGTATTCCTCGTAATATGTTATTGCGGAAAGCACTCGAATGTATTCTGCGATATGTATTGGTCTCATATAAGTTTCCGCCAGTGTGTATTCAATGAAGTGTATAATTTTATTTTTATTGATCACATTAACCTTTAATCTGACTAATATTAGCATTACCTACATGTATAGTATACACCTACAGTTAAAGTATACAGTGTAGGTTAGTATACAGTATATGTTAGTATACAGTATATAATATATACCTATAGGTATAGTATAAACCTTGTGGTATAGTATACATCTATAGGTATAATATACATATTCTATCACTATAGGTATACTATACATATATAGTATAGGCTCTACTATACCTATAGTTATACTATATATATATAGTATACCTATATATAGGTTATACTATATATACCTATATGTATATAATATATACTTTAAAGTATTAATTAATACTTTAATAGATGTTCTTATATATATATATATATATATTATATTATTATGTATTATATATAATACTATATATAGTCTCTATAGACTATAGTCTCCACTAGTATTACATACAATACGAATACATATACATTAGTAATTATATACTATATATATAATGTATACATAGCTATGTATCTATCTATCTCTGTTAGGGTATTATTGTAGTAGAGCAGTTTGGCAATAAGTGGATAGTTGAATATGCGGTATTCGTAATACAGTTGTATAGTCTACGTATTTATCTGTGCGCACACAAATACATGTATTTATATTTATACGTGTATATAAATATAAAAAATTCTTCTTTTTTTATACAATTTATAACCGGATTTTACATGATTTTATACAGATACATGACGTTTTTAATACGTTTATAATTTATTTTTAGATTTAATCATAAATGATCGTGACGAACAAGTGGGCGTGTCAAATGGGCGTGTCAATATCTGGCCGGCGTGTGTCGTAAGTTACGACTCGTAACTGACTTAGTGATAGGTTGTCCATAATAAATACAGTAGATATATTGGGTAGATATAACGGTATATACCGTATATATAATATATATTATCGAACTGTCCATGTATCAATACTCACATCCTTGGTGACTCTTATTATTTTGTAATATTAAATTTATAGTTTACTATCTAAACAATAGTACATTATAAATTAGTGTTATCTTCTGTTATCAGTATAGAATTTAATTCGCGTATTAAGATTAATTAATAAGTTATATGTCTTAAAACAAATTTCTTCCCTTCCATTATAATATCGTTTAATATATGCTTATTAAAGACGGATGCGTACATAATCTATCATGATTATAGAAGTGTATGGGTAATACCTATCAAGTAATACCTATTAGGTACACCTAATGTGTATACATATAGGTGACTAACTTCTCTTAATATTGTATACCTTATTTATATAGTACAGTGATATATTCTATGTTAACAATACCATATATTATTATTATTATTATTATTAACATATTTGGGTGTTTACACCAGGGTAATTACAGAAGCAGATCTTATCAAGATAATTACCCTTATATGGTCATAATTAGCCTTATATGGTCATAATATAGTCACCATCATGTATTATATATAGCAGTATATATAATATATGTATATAACATCATATATGGAGGTATATCTCTTAGTTATATAATTGTATACAAATATTAAAACCTGTTATTAATGAAGAACATTTATACAAAAACATTCATTAGAATATAGAGTCTAATTCACGTTACAAAAGGATCGCTATTTCGACCATCCAATGAACGTTTAAATTGAGTCTAATGAAAGTTTAGTGTTTACTGTTTACTATGTTAATAATGCTAGAATTAGTTATTGTTCTTCCTGTAAATATTTAGGTATAACTATTGATGACAATCAATACTTTAAAAACATATTGGTGTGTGTTGTACTAAAGCCTATAATGTTATTAATCGTATATTTCGTTGCTTTATTAAAAATAATGTATATATTATAATATTCTGCTATAATAGCATATATCCTATAGTCTATAGCATAGGCTTACATATCCTATAGGATATCCTATAGCTATAGCTAGACCTCACATAGTATATGTATCTACAATATACTGTAATGTAACAGATATGGAATCGTGGTATAAAGTCGTTAGAATACATCGGACTTAAAAGACAACTTGAAAAAGTTCAAAAGTACTTTATAAAGTATACTCTTCGTCTTCTTGTTTGTTGTGAAATACCACTTAACAGTTATGGTGAATGCATTACATTTCTCGATATTGATTCCGTTGAAATACGCCGAATGAGATTCGACTTAATAATTGTATATAAACTTATTAATGGTTTGATTGATATACTACTTTTTACTTTCGTCGAGCTCTCGCTCGACCCAATTTTGACAGTTTCTTCCATTTACCACGATCCATCATCACAAAACGAATCTCATCGATACTCTCAAGGTCAGTTTGAAGTTTTAGAGCATCTACAAATGTAAGCTGCTGACGTCCTCTTCTTCTCTTTCCTCGTATAGAACTAGATTATGTGCCATCTCTTCTTTGTGACGTACACAGTGTCCAGCAAGATTCAGCATTCTTTCAGAGATTATATCTGTTACTTTAGGTAAATCATTATATAGTTTTTCGTTGTTCGTTTTACTTTTCCATGATATATTTTGTGACATACGTAGTATCATACATAGCATCCACCTATTCGTTTTATCAGCTTACTGTCTACGGTCCAGCATTGACTTCCATATAGCAGAACGGTTTCAACAGTTACTTTAAAGGCCTGGATCTTTAACTGATTACTCATGTTAGATGTCCATATTCGTTTCATTCTGTGCATAACCGTCCAAGTAAGAGTCTTTCTGATTTAAAAATCCTTTTCAGAACTTGAAATCCATGCTCCCAGATATTTGCAATTGGACACTTCTTTTATTGTTTTACCACTTATTGTTTTAATAAATAGGGATTGTTGAAGGTTATATCCGATAACTTCTGTTTTTCTAGTGTTTAGCGTTAGACCTATTTTTCCAGCTTCTAATTCAACTCTCTGTAACAGTTCTTGAGCTTGGAATAGTTCTTGAGATATCAGTGCTATATCGTCAGCATAATTTAGATCGGTTATAACGACTGCTGGTTATCTACTACATCTTCTCTCTGTTAACTTGAAACCGAGATTGTAATCATTTTCACCAAATACTTGACGCATTATGTAGTCTAGAGTTATGATAAATAAGAAGGGTGCTAGAGTGTCTCCCTGTAGCACACCCTTTGAAATTTTGAAGAATTCTGTTTCGCCATCAGGTTTTATAATTCTCGCTTCTGTGTTTTCATAGAATAGTGATATTGCATTGGTTATGATAGATGGTATACCATATGCTTCTAACATATTTAGCATTTTCCTACTATCAAATGCTTTTTTGAAATCAACAAAAATAACAACTGCTTTTAGGTCATGGCATTTAATTCCTTCAATTAACCTTCTCATTGCAAGGATGTTTGCCGTTGTAGATCTACCGGATCTGAACCCATTTTGGTTTGGTCTAAATAGAGGGTCAATATACGGTTGAATGCGATTTAATAGCATCTTGTTAATTATTTTTGCGATGACTGCTGATAATGCAATTCCTCTATAGTTACCAACTAATTCTAGGTTGCCAGATTTTGGAATAGGAACTATATCACATTTAGACCATTGCGCTGGTTTTTTACTTTGTATTAGTATTTTATTTGCAAATTCGAGGATTATATCATCAAGGTTAGTATATTTAAAAACTTCTGGGGGTATGCCAGAATTTGATTGATATAGATCCATCTTCAATCATACAAATCAAAACTACTAATATTACTAGAGACAACTATAAATGATTATTAATATATAAGGCAAGAATTGACTGCGGAGAAATCTATTGAAAAATATAGTATCCCCTGTATGGAATATATTGGATGAGAATATAGTTAACGTAAAAAGTTTCTGTATTCACATTAAAAATTAAAATTTAACATATATGTTCATTTATTATTTCCCGGTCTATATAATTCGTATTATAATTATTTACAATGTATGTATTTGCGTGTTTACGTTTTGTGGTCGATTTACGCTAACATATATTATCACACATATTATTATTATTTTTATTTATTAATTAATTAATTTTACTTTGTGTTCGTTATAAATTAAATTGGATTGAATTTAATATATGTATACATCTTTTTTATAAATAAATAATAATATTCCAAGTCTCTTGACTTTATTACTGAGTATTATATTTTATTAATCAACAAAATAACTGATTGTTTAGCTCAATTGAGTGGTACAAATGTTGGTATTAATACCAACATTTGTATACATATTCCCTCCCATATTATAAATTAAGTGAGTATTATAAATATCATATTTAATTTGTATAATTTATGTTATAGTTATAGTTAGATATATTTATTTATTATCTAATTAAATATATGTTAAATATAAATAAATATATTATATTGAGTTACAATTCAATAATTCTTATAATTATTAATTAAGTAATATAGTAATATCTCTATTTGTATAAAATATATATTTTTTTACATTTCATATACTATATAGTATATGTTTTGTTAAATATTAGATTACATATATTATTACATATATCCACGATATTACATATTGTCCATGGTATATAATATATAGTTTTTATATATATATATATATATATATAATTATACATATGTATTTTTTATTCTATATATATATCAAATAAACATATATATATGGTAGTGTTTACTAGGAATTACTAAAACATAATTATTGTATTAGATTACCTTAATAACATATATGTACACTGTATACGGTACAATAATGGAGGTATTCACCTATATGTCTGCATACAGTCGGTATGTTTACCTCAGTCACAACACATCCATTAGAAAGCCTTATAAACTACCCACAACATCGCACTTGTAACGGTGGAAGATGACTTATGACGTCAGGGGTATGTTTTATCCTCTCGATGATAAAACAGATCACGCGGTAAATAATAAATGTCGGCGTTGATATAGTCCACCATATCATGAGGTTGGTAACATGTTGTACACAATGTAGTACACAAAGACTAGTTCACGAGTCACGCAAATAGGACACCCCACTCACACGTGATAGTGCGGTACATCCGGGACATCGAGTACTGTTTCGTAAACATCAACAGAAATAAAGGCTTTTATCTCGACCTCATTATTAGTCGAATTATTTAGAAAAAAAAACATAATTTTCCAACAATATATCTGTATACATGTATGCATATATATGCATATATGCTCTTACAATTAAATATATATATATATATATATATATATATATATATATATATAATACTAGTATTATATTATTATACATACCTAACATACATTTTGTAAACATGTGTATGCATAGATTATATTTAGTTGTTAAATGTATACATTCTTCATAAATATATATATATATATATATATATATATATATATATATATATATAATTATAGTGCACACTTAAGTACATTATATATCTCTAAGTTCAATTTACATTATAACATAATACGAAAATATATATTCAACATATATTAATAAATAATGTACATTTACATATATATATAAGTGTGTGCCTAATAGGTACTGCCTATCTATATAATTGTAGTTATCATTACTATATTATTTATTATATATTATATAGATTATATATATATATATATATATATATATATATATATATTGTTATTGTTGTTTTGTTATTTTTATTTGGTGGAGTCCTTTCATCCCATCCAGGAACTTAGTTTTCACTTATAACTATATATGGGTCTAATGTCCCTTCGAAGCCGCTTTCATGTTAATGTATCCACGGTTTTAACGAGAGCCGATCATTTATTTATACACAATTATATAAGATCACTTCTAAATAATATTTTAAGACCCATTTTATATAATTAATTAATAGTCCGGACGAGGTTCGAACCCGTGTCCTACTGCTTGTGTGTCTGACGCCTTAGCCACTGAGCCACACAGGCAGTGCAAACACTGTCCTAGGATGTCATTACGTGTACGCCATCCATGTCCTTTCGTGCACTCACGTGCATACAACCCATCCAGATATCGCCTTACATGGATATAGTTGTCCTATAATTTCATTTGCTTACGTGTACACAGTCCCCATGCTTTCATCTTTTTCACACGCGTATACACTATATCATTACATTGCCTTGCATGTATAGTCCATACATATGTTCACATACTTCCAATAACCTGCATATATGTTAGATGTACGAACATCATGCCCTTGCACAATACATGAAATGTATACATGCGTCATAGATGACATCTTACATACGTCATATATGATATATCACATAATTCCATCGCATGTACACAAACACCCTATATTACATGTAATATATGTAATGTATACTAACCACTGAGCCACACAGGAAGTTAATAATATATATATTCTTTATTTATTCTATTATTAACAAGTTAAAAATGATATATATATATATATATATATATATATATATATATATATATATATATATAATATATGCATATCAAATGTACCTGCATTACTTATCTGTCTGCAAAGATCGTGGAAGTCCTCATTCAACCAGTTCATCCTGCCCTCTAGAGTGACCTCCAGTGGCGTTGTGTCGGTCAGTATCACTTTCTCCTTTTGTTTACTTTCCGATCTTAGATCTGAAATATAAATGTATATATATATATATATATATATATATATATATATATATATATATGTGTGTGTGTGTGTGTGTTCGAGTGGTGATGTATAACAATGTAAGCATCGTAACCAACGTTACGGCATACTGTGTACCTACCTGTATACAGTAGTATTAGCTGTGTAGGTATCTAATTACGCAATATATTTGATTATTTGTAACTTAATTATATATAATAAAGTACCACCATTATAATTCGTATTCGGAATATAATATATATATATATATATATATATACATATATATAATATATCAATATTTATCTATATTTACATTATATATATATGACTATATCATTATTTTAAATACTACTTAGTTATATCCTATTATATATAATAAGTTATAGGTATATAACTATAGTTTAAATAATCAGAAATTTAAATATTAAATAATGACACTATTAAGTAGGTCACAGGTTGCTCTAGATAATCTATAAATAGATATATCTATAGCTATACATATATACCCGTCGTACCATTAGCGCACTTATCTTGTCTATACACGGAAGACGGTCTGGTTCCATTGGTGCGGATGCTGTAGAAAGAATGCCGATTACACTGCCGGACCACACTTCCAAGGTCAAGTTCTCTGATGACGCGTAGTCTTACGTAAGCCGATGATCTACACTGAATGACGTCATGATGTGTTTCCGGTGTAATAATATAAGGTAGTCTTCGTGTATAGCTTTAATATAATATGTATACAATGTGAGCCTTTCACATGTACACAATATTATTATTATTATTATTATTTGTATTCTTATACATATTACAATAGTATTACATATACAATTAGTTAATATACATATACAATATATGTGTATACAAATTTGTGTATACTCATATATTATCATATATATAGGGTAATTTCTCGACAAGCAGCAAATGCTTCTAAAATTACCCAGGTACTTATACTTAAATCCGATAATAATAATAATAATAATAATACGTATTGTTATGTAATTTGATTTACGAATACATACATATATATATTAGATAACATCAGATGCCTGATTGTTCCAATAGGACAAACCGCAGCTATTGCTGTAATGTTAAATACACGAGTTGTGGTAATCTTATCACAATGTATTGTCTCAGAACGATAGTCCCGCAGTAAACAACGCGATACACACACTACACACTAAGTATTGTGCACCACGCGTGCGCACCCACCACGTGATTACATAACATCCGTTACGTAATGCTTACCTTGCGCATGCGTATAGCGATGTGATGTTTGCCCATCCACGGCATAGGTAGGTAATAAAGCGTTCGTGTGTGTGTATGTGTGTGTGTGTATGTGTGTGGGGGGGATCACATTCAATCGATAACGGTAATTACACGTATAGTGTACACAAAAGTGTACGTATACGATTGTTAGTATATGATTTATATACAAAAGATTACTAATAATTAATAATTCATTAGTAAATAAATTAAAAAATTATTATTAATTCTAAAATATTGGCTCTCACGACGAGGGTGCCACGTATGATTCTAACTGTGGGATATCGCGTGCTAGATATAGCTACCTATAGGTATGTGTTAGCACGCAAGGTATAACTACCGCAACCTCTCTATCGAGTTGATACCGCGGCAACGTATCGTATACACACTTTACTATACGTGTATTCCGTATACGATCTCAAATATCAATGTAGGATAACATTTTCATAATATAGTAACCTATAAATAGTAATCAAGATTAACACGTATTTATGTAATTATATCTTTACATATATATTGTATATATATATTATGAATTATATCTCTACACATATTAATCGCGCACTTAAAACACATTATAATTAACAACGAGTACATTGTCTATGTATGACTTACGATTATCATTACATCAGTATACGCGTACCGTTGAATAGCATTAGCATTACTAAACAATGCAAACTAGATACTCTTCTCTCTCTCTCTTCAATATAGCATGCATGTCATGCAATAATATAGATCTATTTTTAAATGAAACATCTATTTGCAGGTTCGTATTATACACCTGTCAATCGATATGATATATCACGGCAGAGTATACAGCAGCGATAACCGCGGCATTCTTGCAATATATAGGTGAGATGTACACATAATTCAATAGCACACCTGTACATAATATCCAGGTAAACTTGTTATCTAACGGTCTATTACATTTCATAACAAAAAATATTTATATTATTCGACCATAATATTTTATTAAAACATGTTATAATATACAAATATGTATAATATATATTTAAATCTACACATATATAGAGGAGAATACTCGAATACCGACATCCTAACAATAAATCACCATCACTTTATTATTTCTCAATTAAATATTTCCAAATTTTATTTATAAAGTATAAAGTAGGTATATACTAGTGATGTAAATGATGCTCAAATATAAAGCATCGATGCAGTCTCAGTCTCGGTTACCTAAAGCATAATGCAGTCTCAGTCCCAGTTACCTAAAGAATCGATGAAGTCTTAGTCTCAATACCTAAAGCATCGATATAGTTTCAGTCTCAATACCTAAAGCATCGATGCAGTCTCAGTTTCGGTTAACTAAAGCATCGATGCAGTCTCAGTATCAATACCTAAAGCATCGATGTTATCTCAGTCTCAATAAAGCTCTCCTAAAGCATCGTTTAAGTCTCAGAATGGGTTACCTACACCATCGATGCAGTCTCAGACTTGATAAAATACATTTCTATTAACATGCTTATTAAAGGCAATCATTTAAGATAATTTATATGGATAAATATATAATCTGTATATAATATATTTAAAATGTAACTTCAAAAAAGCATAATTTCGGCTCGATTATGTTTTTTAAGAGTCTCGGCTCGGCTCGGGCTCATTTGGCTAAAGCTCGGCATCATTTACATCACTAGTATATTAACTATTTATAAATTTAATCTAGTTTGTTTAACTCGAGATTAACTCAGATCTGAGATAACAGTGGTGTCGATATTATGTGAAATTAGGGTGTCGGTATTAGGAAAATGTATGTTGCTTAGGTAAAAGTTAATAATTTTGTAACAAATTATGAAATATACAAAATCTATTCGTCACATTGTAAAATATTAGACATATAAGATTTATTTTAAATATTTAAAATACCTATATTTTTAAATGATTGAGAATCGATATTATACTTCAACAATTTCATAAATTTACTTGTTTGAGTTGTAACTAAAAAAACAGTTTTTTGTTTATAATTAAAAAAATATAAATATTAAAAAAAAAATTATACTTATATGAATTAGAATTATATTGATTAACATTTCATACATACATTATTTTTTGATTGGAATTATATTTTAGGAGATATCTGTGATGTCGATATTAGAGAATTCTCCCTTATATATAATCATAATTATTAAAATATTCATTATATATATATATTTATAATTATATATATATATATATACATATATATATATATACATAATAAATGCAGCCTAATTTAATTATTACAGATGTGACATTGTACACCGAGACAAAAGTTATTGTTGCTCTACAGTGGGGTGATGAGGTGGGTGGGGATGGGTGTGGTGATACGGGTTATAGTAGCGGTAGGGGGTGGCTGGAGCTAACTTTAATGATGACGTCGAACTCGCTGCTCGCCGGGTCCTGGAAACAAGAGTATTTCTTCTGAAGTATCTCCAGGAAAAGCTCGTAGAACTTCAAACACTTGAAGTTAATGATAACCTCGCAGTTGTTCGCTTCCACCACGTAATTACCTAAGGGTGGAGGTGATCACGTGGTGTTGCTATTACGTCATGTTTGTGTAACGATTACGTCATTATTGTGTCATAATTATGTCACAATTATGTCATACTATTGCGCAATTAAGATGAATTGTAGTTCTTGAGTAGTTCTGCAGACTTCAATGTAGATATATCTTAATGATTAAACTAATAATGTAATGATGTCACTAAATAATATTAAATATCCATATTACACTATATTCATATATATATATATATATATATATATATATATATATATATATATATATATAGTAGTTAAACTATTATGTATTTTCAATAATATAGTTGTTATGAAATATAGTAATATTATTAATATTATGAACGATCTATTTAAATGAAGAATTATATTAGCTCCGATGATTAAGATAAATATCAGTCAGTTGTCCTTAAACATAACATATTTTAACTGTTATACTTATATGTTTATTAATTAATATTTAAAAAAATTAGTATACTTATTTAGAATCTCAAATGTAGTATCAACATATATATAATAATAATAATAAAATGTTTATTGACTCAGTTGAAAACGATGAACGTTTATATGCGTCAAGTTTAAATAATAAAAAAAAATAAATAATTACACGAATAATAATAAATTTTAAAAGAAGAAATTATAAAAATGACATATATGAATATAGTCGAAATTTAAAAGTAATATATGTAGTCATCTATATGTACCTGTATATGTAGGGGATACGACTGTAATATTAGAATATTCGAACCAGTAAATTACAAAAGATTTTTGAACCTTTAATAATTTATATTTACTAAATGTATGTTATGTTATATATACATAATAATATATACATTTATAGAATTGACTTACCAAATATTTTCAGTTAAAATTGTATTTATTAATTGTATACCTGTTTTCAACAAAGTTCTGGAAGTTAGAGGGGTGACCATTGTTCTGTTGGGAAGCACTTTAATCTTTGGTCTGGCTGTGATCACGAGGTTAGTTAGCATTATAGTTCTCACGTGATGGCATTATAATTAAGATTATATCACGTGACCATGGTCACATGCATGTGTACGTGTGCATGATCGCGAGTATATATATACTATATATTATATACTATCCTGATGTCGTTTATTTAAAACACTAATACAGACAAATAATACCTTCACTGGTGTATATATGTGTATATGTATACATGTATATATATTAATATTTATTTATCGATACCACAATATATATATATATGAAGTTACAATTCCGAGAATACCGATATCATTGCTATTACTACAATTGAATGTATTTCACACTAGTGTTCAGAGATGTAAAACAATACAACCATATTGTATTTTTATAGCACGCGTGTAACTCTGCATACCCCCCCCCCACTCTCTCTACAGGCACGTGTGTGTGTGTGCGCGCGTCCATTGCATACATGCTGTCACGTGTCACGTGTCATGTGTCACGTGTTCTACCTGTTGCATGCATGCGCGCACTCGATATGCTGTGTAATTATAACTTATCACAAGCGTATATACGGCTACATCCAATCTAGCAGCTCCGAATATCGCTTCTCATATTTCTCTCTCTCTCAATATATATATATATATATATATATATATATATATATATATATATATATATATATATATATATAAATATATATAAATATATATATATATAAATATATTATATATATATATATAAATATATATTATATATATATATATATATATATATATATATTTGTATATAAATATTTGTATATAAATATTTGTATATATATTTGTATATTATAATTATACTAATAATAGTAAATCATGGTTATTTTCTAGTAATATAATATGAATTTTTATAAGAATTTTAATTAGATATCTTAATTAATATGACTATAATATTAAATATATATATATGTCGACTTAGCTATCGCATGACAAGCAGCTGTCTCCACCAGTGCACATCGCACACCCACGCGAATACCAGGCACGAGAATACCAGGCACGCACGCCCGCTACGACTAACGTGTGGCGGTGGTCGCTCTGTTCGAGTAGATGAAGAACTTGGAACACCTGTTGAAGCAGAACAATATCGCCATTCCTATCACGACGCAGGTAGCCGCCACTCCGAATCCTATGGCGAGCTTCGATAGTGACCTGCCAGCGCGGTTGTGTGTGTGATAATAGGACAGGTTACAGGGAGGACGTGACCTCGATAGGACAGGTTACAGGGAGGAACTGACCTCGATAGGACAGGTTACAGGGAGGACATGACCTTCGATAGGACATGTTACAGGGAGGACGTGACCTCGATAGGACAGGTTACAGGGAGGACGTGACCTCGATAGGACAGGTTACAGGGAGGACGTGACCTCGATATGACAGGTTAGAGGGAGGACGTGACCTTCGATAGGACAGGTTACAGGGAGGACGTGACCTCGATATGACAGGTTACAGGGAGGACATGACCTTCGATAGGACAGGTTACAGGGAGGATGTGACCTCGATAGGACATGTTACAGGGAGGACGTGACCTCGATAGGACAGGTTACATGGTGGAAATGACCTCGAGGTCACCGTACGATTGTGGTCACGTGTGGTTAAGTACTAATACATATTACACGAATTAGTGAACACCTACTATTTTAATTTAAGTGGATTAAATGGTCATACTTAATATATATATATATATATATATATATATATATATAACAATAACATCAAGTAAAATATAATAATATTGCATCATAAAGAAAATTAATATACAATATATTGTTAACATATTTTAACAATATATTGTATATTAATTTCTTTATGGTGCAATATTATTATATTTTACTTAATTTTATTGTTATATTTTTGTAATTTTTATATAATTTTTAGATATTTGTATAACCTAAATATAATAAGCTGAGATAAGAGCAATAGAAATAGTTAATAGTATACCATCATTATGAATGCATATAATACACAACGTGTACTAAACATTAGTATCTGCTTAGTCATATCAGATTAATCATAGCATATCAAATCATATCAAATTCGATTCTACATATATTTACTTTTACTGCAACATATCATTTAATAATAATACAGAATTAATAAGTATTTATTAAAAATAATTAATTATTTTATATTAATGTAATGTTTGTATCTTCATTCTCGATACAAAAATTTAATACGCAATTTCTGAATTCCTGCAACCTATATATGGCTTTCGATTTTATGATGAGTAAATTAATTTAAGGGAAAATAACCGAATACGGCATTGTAACAATATATGATCTTAACATTTTTATATTCTTGAGAAGGTTTTAAATTGACATTTTTTTTTTCATAAATTTAAAAACGTAATAAAAAAATCAGTTTATTGGATATGCATTATATTGAATAATTAAAATATAAAAAATACTTATTTAAACTATTTATATAATTATGAATATTTTATTCATTACAATTTTTTGTAGGATTTATGGTTTCTGATATATCGAGAGTGTCCGTATTCGGTTGCTTTCCCCTACATAGTCTGAAATCCATTTTCACAAACTTAAGTGGATACAGATATAATTAGTATGTTTAGTGCTTCATATTGGGGAAAATGAGATAATGTTGACCTTATTTCTAGACATTAAAGTTGTTTAGCTGTTGATGACACTATAACTCACCATAACACAGCTATATCATAGATTATATACACTCATTTGTTATGTATATCATTATCATGATCTTCCATGATCTATAGATATATATCGCGAGTAGGTTACATCTGGATATTATATTAGTCGATAGTAGAACTATAGATCTAGATTTTTTAAAGATGAAGAATATTCTTTTATGTCGTATCGTAGCTTCTTTGTAAGTATATAGTCATATACAATCCTATTCAAATATAGAAAATACGATTCTTGTCTTCTTTATTACTTTCCTCTCCCATAGAGCGAGCTTGCTTAGAAAGGGTTTTATTTCTATCAGGTCATCGTGGTTATAGATTAAGAATATTCAATAATTCAAATATATAGACTATAGTCTATAGTCTATAGTATATCTATAGACATACCTTAACTTATACGCGACACTACTCTGAACAATTATCATCTTTAAATGTAGGTAAATGTAAATATAAATGTAAATGTAACCTATATACCTACACATTATCTATATTATATATTTGTGATATCAGGCAAAATTGTAGTTACACAGTGAGTTCTATAACAATAGCAAGATCGTGAAAGAAAGAGAGACGGGTACGTTAATGTATACGTATACTATTAATTATATTAATTGTATTACACATTTTATTATATAATTTGTATACAACAATAATAATAAAGTAATTGGAAAATAATAATTGTTACTATAGTAACGCGGATCTATATATATATATATATATATATATATATATATATATCTCACTTTGCCCATTCATAAAATGTTACCTTACCTTCATAAACAACAGAGAATTTCGTCTCTATAATATAGTATAGATAAGTTTATAAAGTGATAAAAAGATTAATCGATTAAGGAGTTAGTGTTCAGTTTTTATTGTAAGGTTGTTATAGATGTATTGATGGTGTTAAGGGATTAGGGGAGGAGTTAGGGGATTAGGGGAGGAGTTAGTTCCGGGTGTAGATAACGCATGTGTATATTTTCAAACAAATTAGTTTCAATATCAGTTCAGTCAGTACGATATAGTGTGTAGATATCGTAGGGTGCAATGTGTTGTGTGGATTGTAATTAGTTTATTAGGGGATTTAGACGGTTTACTAAATATAGATGAATATAGAATGGAATGAAATATAATGTTGGCAATTTTTTTGAGAATGGTAAGAAAATCGAGTTATCAGATCTTTGAAACTTGTAGAATAGTCAGCTTTCAGTCATGTATTTATATTCTAGATATATAAAAGATATTCCGAAGTAAATTGTTTATATTATTATCGTTAGTTTTATTTAAATTTTTATTTGGAGTCCTTTCATTCTATGGCATATCCAGGAACTTAGATGAAGTTTTCACTTATAACTATATATGGCTCTAATGTCCATCCGAAGCCGCTCTCATATTAAGGCATCTATTGTTTTAACGAGAGGTGATCATTTATTTATATACAATTATATAAGATCACTTCTAAATAATATGTTAAGCGTCTACCATTGTAATGGTTCGGACGAGGCTATAGCCTATATATATGACGGAGTTTCCAAGTTATATTCAAATTAATTTAGAATTCCCCACAATTTGTTCACAAACGTGCTCACATTAGATGTTTTCGAGGCTAATACTAAGTGATAATTACACAATTTGCTAATTGAGAAATCACAATATACACACAATGTTGTAAATATATCTCAGTTTAATGATTTTTTTTCAATTTACATATATGAAATATGTTCATACAATTTATATATAGTGATTTTCTTTCATTCCCTTCAGATAATATTCCATTTATCATTTTTGGGACATCCACCATGTATTAAAAATAACTAAATTAGATATTTGAATAGGTTAACTACTATTATACAATAATATAATTATAACCAATACTTTTTAACCATAATAATTAATTATTACACAACTAAAAATATTGTTATATGTTTAGTTTATATATTGTTATCTATTAATATTAGTATTATCAATATGTAATATTAACATTGATATATATATATATATGACATTTGATATCAGTATTTGTAATATACATTATCGGTATTAACATTTCATTACAAATAGTATCACTGCCTTTAAATATTTCATATATTTAATGTGTATGAACATGTTATGTGAAGATAGCATGATTTAATATAGTCATTTGCATATTAATAATGTATATGTACAAGTAAATATATAATAGATATATGTGTACATATTGAGCTATTAATAGTAATTATTAGTAATAATATATATATATATATATATATATATATATGTGTGTGTGTGTGGGTGGGTGTCTGTGTGTGTATAAACCACCACTGCCATATGTATACATACTGATTCTAGAATGTAATGATAATTTCCATATACAAATAAATACGAAAATATATAAATATAAATACGAATATATTTATATTTTTATTATTTAATCAATATTATTGATTTTATATAGTAAATTAGAGAGAAATTAGAGAGTCGTAAATTGTAATAATCATATATTTAGAATAGTATACATATACGAATAATGAGTATATACTATGTAATATAGTATACTACGTAATGTAGTATACTAAGTAATATTAGATTGCCCGAGGATGATCATTAAATGATAAAATTGTTATATAATTAAGAGACATTTAATTAGAATTTTCACTCACGTAATGGACTATAATATACTATAACATATGACATATTTTTCATACGATGTCATAATGTGTCATAAATTATGACTCATAATGCATATTAGTGTTAGGTGATCTCTAAAGGCTCGCATCTTGTATGTATTAACTTATAGGTTTGCATTATGCATTACTATTAGAACACGTGTGTGCATGCGTATATGTATTAATATGTACACGTATTACCTCTTGGCATTGTATGTACTCACATTTACATACACACACACATATGCACACACATACACACACATGTGTATGCATATGCATACACACATACACATACATACACATATACATACACACATATTTAAATACACATACATACACACACATACAAATATAACACATATTTACATACATATATATACACATATATATATATATATATATATATATATATATATAAATATATATATATATAATTAATTAAAAGTGACATAACCATAGATATAATGTAGTATATACCTTATTATATATTATATACTAGTAATATTATAGGTGTCAAATCATTATTATTATAATCATAATCGTCATCACCTTCATCTTCATAAATATATTGCCATCACTGGCATTCGTATATATATATATATATATATGTGTATATTAATATCATATTTTACACAATAATAATAAATAAATATATGTTATAAATAAATTAATATATTGATTATTATAATGAATCATGAAGTTAATATTGTTCGCTATTTTACCTGACAGTGTTGTGAAGTGGGTGATATATCATGTATATTATCATGCGATATATATGTATATATATATATATATGTGTATATATATAAATATATATATATATATAAATATATATATATATACATGTAAATATACGTGATTACGATGTACATATATGTGTAATGTATGATGCACGTTAGAGCCACCCATTTAGGTTACTCAGTATATGATTTATGAATATATTCAAGCCTATTTCAGAGCTATAAATGTATACTGCAGTGTATACACTCTATATAGGACATCTGCATATAAATATATATAAATAATTCCATACACCTTTTTAAATACAATATTTAGTATAATTAATATGAATTTTGTATTATTGAAATTTATTATCCAAAATTAATATGTATACAATCGTTTAATATATAAATGATACTAACATATGATGTTTGATAATAGGTTCTGTCTTCTCATTAAATATCTTTTTATATTTCGATAATGTCGTCAACTCGTATAAAGTTCTAGTATTTTAATATACGCTAAAATACATATTAGATAATTAAATATTTAAATATCAGTTATAATATATTGTACTTGAATGTTACGATTCGAGTCGTACATATCTATGTTTACTGCTGTTTACACTGCTTTTAGTCATCCTATTCGGGTTATTCAGCTCTAACAATAGTGAGACAATGAACTGTGTTTGTACACGTGCTTACATCACGATGTCACAAGAAAACCTCCTACGAATAAGAAACTGGGAAATGCATCTCTATTAGTTAAATGCGCGACAGCCATTTCTAGGATAACGTACGCGATATTGCGTGCGTTTAAATCCGTGATCTGCATGATGTCGTGCAGACACAACAATAGTATATCCCAGAAAACAGTAAGAGAAGCATAATAGCAGCATAACAGCAAATGCTAGAGCCTCAAATGTTTACATTGTGCTATTATGCTGCTCTTAAATGTATATTATGCTGCTATTATGCTGCTATTAATTTTAAAAGTATATTATGCTGCTATTATGCTGCTATTATTAGAAGAGCAGCATAATAGCAGCATAATATACTTTTAAAATTAATAGCAGCATAATAGCAGCATAAGGGCAGCATAATAGCAGCATAACAGCAGCATAATAGCGTGACAAATTAATAGCAGCATAATAAACATTTAAGAGCAGCATAATAGCACAATGTAAACATTTGAGGCTCTAGCATATGCTGTTATGCTGCTATTATGCTGCTCTTACTGTTTGCTGGGATACTATTTATATTGTTAATTATTTTGAACAATTGATTTCTTAGATGTTATGGTTTATGAAAAATAATTATCTGTTAATTGGTCAACATATTTACATAATAACTATACTAATAATTATAATATATATATCTATATATATATACTTTATACTTTAATAATAATACTGTACTATCATTAATGTCTACTAGAATATAAACATATGTTAACGTTTGTGTTTTATATTTTAATTTATACTAATTAAGGTTATGTGCGTGTTAGTTGTAGGGGAGAGTGCGCTAATATCAACATTCACGTAATATCCCTAGAGATCTTCTAAAATATAATTCCAATCAAAAAATAATTAATATATGAAATGTTAACAATATAATTCTAATTTATGTAAGTATAATTTTTTTTTTTAATATTTATATTTTTTTAATTATAAACAAAAAACTGATTTTTTCGTTACAACTCTAAATTTATGAAATTTTTGAAGTACAATATCGATTCTCATTCATTTGAAAAATTATATATTTTAAATATTTTATATACATCGTATAGAACTAATTATATTTTACAATGTGCCGTAAATATTTTGTATTTTTGATAATTTGTTACAAAGTTATTGACGTTTACCTAAGAAACATACTTTTTCATAATACCAACACCATAATTGCAGTAATATCGACACCCTTTAACGAATCAGCGTTATTTGTTTTTAATGTGCGTGCGTTATAATAACATTTATTTTAGGAAAAAAACTTATGAATTGCGTGTGTTAACTAAAAGTAACGCGCATTCAATTCTGATTGGATAGTGGATATTAAATAATATATAGTATATCTAAATATCAATATATTTAGTGTGTCGATATTATGTGCAAATGTGTCGGTAATCGAGGCAGTGCCTATAATATCAACACCCCTGTTATCTCAGAGTTAAACAAAATAAATTAAATTTTAAAATAGCTATTATATGTATATACCTACTTAGTACTTATAAATAAAATTTGGTAATATTTAATTTAGAAATAATAAAGTTATGGTGATTTATTACTATAGCACCCTATAGGGTGTCGGTATTCGAGATACACTCTCGGTATCTCAGAAACCATAAATCATACAAAAAAAATGTAATGAATAAAATATTCATAAGTATATAAATAGTCTAAATAAGTATTTTTTATTTTTTAATTATTAAAATAGTGCTGATGTATCCAATAAACTGATTTTTGTATTACGTTTTTAAATTTATGAAAAACAATTTTAATTTAAAACCTTCTCAAGAATATGATAATGTTTCAATATAAAATATATTATTATATAACAATATATTATTAAAAACTAAAGCATTCTAAACATTATATACATAATTTCTATATTTGTTATCAAATAGTAATTAAGTTATAAGCATAGGTATCCTATATCTAGAATTCAAACAAATCCCAAATACGGAGACCCTATAACCAATCAGCGCGCAGCGTGTGAATTATTCTGATTTTCATAAAAATCGCGTGTGTTTTAATAGTAATACCTAATAATGACAAACAATATTGTATTACAGGTTGCCAACTGAGATCAATTGTTGTATATATTTCATGAATTTTTATGCGACTTTATAGATCTAATATAGGGTGAGAGTGAATTATATAGTTTTGGGCCAATATAACTCAGTGCCGGGAATTAATTTTTGAGGGATAGAAGATGAGATGCATGGTTTCTAAGAGATGGAATGGAAGATATTTGTACTAGAGAAGCAGAAATATAGGAGGAGAAATTCGAAGAGTATATTGATGAATGAACGATATATAGTATTCGATAAACAGAACGTTTGTTAAATGGGAACCATGGAATTAAGTGTTGGTATGAAGAAGTAGAGGAATGAGCTCGAATACGTAGGTTATATGTTGTGAGGAATGCTGAACGAATAACTCAATGTAAGGGAGATATAGAGGATAAAGGACTATAGTCCATATATATATATATGAGGAGTGAGGAACAATAATATAGAGAGGACAAGGGAATTAACTAGAGTTTAAGTAAGAGATACAGTAATTGATTTTCATAATATTCTAATTCTAAATAGATGATAATTTGCAGATTTAGTGATTGCAGTAATATGAGGAATGAAGGAAAGAGTATAATCTAAAGTTCACCTAAGTTGGATGCAGTAGATATTACAGGAGATATTACAATGTTATCAATACAAAAGGAGGGAAGTAACTTGGTGATGGAGTAAGATTCATCAATATAGTTTTGGAGTTATTAAGGAGAAGATTATTAAAAATAAGCCATTATTTAATGTCATTAGCATAATTGGAGAATTGATTATTGATACCTAGTGATGAATTAGTTGGAAGAAACATATATGGTTGCATTTCATCTGTATATAGATGATAATAGATATTTGGATATTTAGATATTATGGATGGTATTGGAAATAGATAAATAGAGAAAAGTGAACAACCGATTACTGATCTCTGGAGAATACCATATTTCATAGGAGAAGGGGAATAACAAGAATTAAATATTTGTACATTGCTACTATGTTAAGATGGATATGAATCAACCATGATAGGGCAAGGTCTCTAACTCCAAGCAAGTGTAGACTGGATAGTATATTTTTGTGATCAAGCGTATCGAAAGCACTGAATATGTCAAGCATTACTAGTTGACAGTAATGTTTAGTATTAAGGGTAGAAGTGATTACATCAATTACGTATAGTAGTATTGTTTCTGTGGAGTTTCCTCGGCGAAAACCACTTTTTTTAGGAATATGGTGATTATTTGGCTGTTAAATAAGAGATTAGTTGACGAGAGACAACTCTTTCCAAAATGTTACTCTCCGGAGGTAGCTGAAAAATTGGGCGATATGAGAAGTGATTCGGGATCGATTGAAGGTTTTTAAAGAATCGGATTGATTATTGCTTGTTTAAAAATAGAAGGGACAGTACCGGAATTTAGGGAATATGATATTATATTACAGATAGTTGGATATAGATAATCGAAGTAAAGTTTAAAAATAGATAGTGGAAAATAATCGGAGGGAGATATCGAAGTAGGCGCATGTAGGAGTTAAGATATGAGAGATATATGTGGCTGACGAAAAAAACTTAGAAAGTAGAAATAGATGGGGTAACTATGATTGAACGATAGTTGACAGTATGGTTATTGTAGTTGATCTTTATTATGATGGAGTCAATCTTATAAGAAAATGTTTTGGAGAAGAGACATACAAATTGTAATGGAGAAATGTTAGTTACATATATATGGTTGTAATGCTAGATTTAGGGTAGATAATAACTTATTAGCCAGTCTGAAAAGTCACGGTTATCAGAAGCAAGGTCATTTATAACCCGAGTATAATAGCTAGATTTGGCATAGGAAATTGCAGATCTTTCACATTTATCTTCTCAATTTATAGATATTACGTTGCTCAATGAATGAAGCTCTAGAAGATGAAGATCTCAAGGATAGGTATATTCTTTCAGATTTATGAAGTTATCGTTTCAAGGATATTAGGTGGGAAATAAACCATGGGGTATCAGGATGTAGAGTACTGATATGGTTTTTAAAGGCGAATATTTATTCATTGAATGGGATAGTATGGAATTTAATATAACTGGAGAATAATAGTAGTCACTTAAGGCAGAATGTAAGTCAGCTAAGAATATCATAGAATTAATATTCTTAATAAGTCTGTATGTAATACGTGTTTTCTGATTAAGAGTGAATATAAAAGTAGATCAAGTCTAGAAAGTACTCACCATGAGTTCATAATGGAGAAAACTGGAGAATACAAGATCAATAATATTACCATTTAAATGAGTGGGGAACTGTACATATTGTGATAGGGATAATGATTATATTCGAATATGTTAAATTAGTGAATATAATATGTGGATTTGAGGTAGCATTATGATAGTTGAAATCACCAAGGATAATAGGGTGGTATGTGGGTGAACTTATGAGATCAGTAGCAAGATCGTTAAACTCACTTTAAAAGAGGCGAATTTGTGTATTTAGGTGAACGATATAGTTAGGCGGGAGTAGGATAAGTTATGGGATATGGATATACATGATAAAGGTAAATAAGCTTTTACAAGGAAGCCAACCCAACCACCATGATCTGATAATCGTGGCAATAAGAGTAATGTATAACCAGAATTGTGAAATAAGGCAAATATGTCGAAATCATCTTGAGAGATCCATTTTCCCGTTAATGCAATAATACTAAAATCTGACTTTTTAAGGAATGGTAATAAGAGGGAGGCAATGGAATGAAGAGAACGAATATTGATTAGGGCAATGTGTTCAGATAGTATTTCAGATTGAGTTAGTGAATATGAGTTATGAGAAGAAGGTTTAGATATATGATTAGATTTTAGTGAGTGAACAACTTGTGATGTTGGAACTATTGAAATCAATAGATGGAGTTGATTTTACAGGAAAATAAGGGGAGTTGGGAGTCTTATTATTATCATTGAGATGTATAGGAATAGGGGTAGCTGGATGAGAATAGACTGTAGTGGATGTATTTGATGAGATATTTAGAAGGCAAGAAGGACATGTAAATATGAAATTGGGAAAAGAAAAAATGGCAAGGGCATATGATAGAGGGGGACAATTGATATGAGTACATGACTTGGATATAATTTATGCTGGGAAGATGAAAACATAATGATAGAAAGAGTTACATGTAATCATGTACATGAGGCACATGGTAGACCAGAACTAGAAGTAGGTTCTTATATTATGTTCCGATATTCAGAGATTGAAGGCAGTGTAACGTCCGATATATAATTGATGGATCTGTATTTTGCAGATCTGTAGATAAATTTCTGATCTGCATGAATGTAAATATAGCAGAAGACTATCTAAATGTAATTTAGTAGCTAACCTCAGATGAAGGTTGGTAGATCCGGCTACCAAAAGCAAATTCCCAAGGGAGAACCAAGGGAGAATATCAGTTATACATATTATAATAAACTAATAATTTAACAATTTGATAAGAAATAAATAATTAATTTAAGTATAAATATACATAACAAGTATATATTATATTTGAATTATATAAAATAAATGTATATATATATATATATATTATATAAATATATATATATAAATCCATTAAAACAACATGGTCAATTATAAATTAATTTATAAATCCTATACAAAAAATCAAACATAACTATCAGTACTTGATATATATGGAAAGGAAATAAAAGATGAAATAATAGCGAATACATTTAATGAACGTTATATAAGTCGGTAGTAAATTAGCTAAAAACATTTGTTCACCTAATACATCTTTCAACCTTAAAAATAGTAATTATTATTCATTATTTTTATCTCCTATCACAATTAGTGAGGTAATTAAAACTATTGATAATTTGTCTCCAAAAATATCTAAGAATGAACTTGATATATCTATGAAACTCATAAAATTAATCTCATCCACAATAGCTGATCCTTTAACATATATTTTTAATCTTTCTTTTTCAACAGGCACTTTTCCAAATATGTTTAAAAAATCCAAAGTTATTCCCATCTATAAATCAGGTAACCACAATGACTTTAATAAATATAGACCCATATGTTTGAATATTCAATTTTCAAAAAGCTTAGAAAAATAGTTTTTTTTCAAGATTACTTTCTTTCTATGATTTTCATAAAATAATTAGTACTTCACAATTTGGATATCGGAAATGCCTCAGTACACTCCATGAAAACCTTCAAAAAGCTATTATTGATTCTATGATATCCAATAAATACTGCGTTGACCTATTTATTGACTTAAAAAAGTATTTGATACAGTCAACCATGAAATACTCCTAACAAATCTTGAATTTTACGGTATAAAAGAATTACTCTATCATGGTTATCAGCGTATATTAAAGACATAAGTCAGTTTACAAATTACAATAACTGTAGGTCTAGTACTAATAATATAGATATCAGGCCTGGTATTTCCGGCCTGCTCTATTAATAATACTTTTATACTATTTGCCGATATCACAAATATTATAAATAGGGATTGTTCAGCCAATAAACTTAAAAGTAAATTACAGTTGACACTTAATGATATAATGTTATGGGTAAGTGATAATAAGTTGACAATTAACATTGATGAAACTCACTGCATGATATGCAGTGCATTCCCTTTAGAAATTATATATAATTTGAAATAGTAATTGAAATAAGCCTTAAGTTCAAGTGTCTGAAACAAAATTCCTTGGGCTAATCGTATATAGTTCATTGAACTGGAAATCTCATTTTTAATTTCTAAAGAATATTATTAAAAATCTAGTGAATTATAAAAAAATTATCATTCTGCCTTAATGAATCTGCTATGATTAAACTTTATTATGAACTTATTTATCCCCATTTAATTTACTGTTTAGAAATATGGGGCATTCATATGAATCTAATATAGACTGTATTCATGTTATACAAAATAAAGTATTGAAATTAGTTTTTTCTAAACTTATTAATTTTAGTTCAAAAAAACTATTTACTGATCATAAGTTATTAAATATCTTTGATCTGTGTAAATATAAAACACTAATATTTATGTATAGAATATATTATAAAAAGTGTAGTCCATGTATTTATAAACATTATAAAATAATAACTAAAATAAAATTAATACAAGAAATACTTTTGATTTCATACAACCTTATAATAACTATAATTATATGAATAATTCTTTAATGTCATACGGACCAAGACATTGGAATGAATTAAATATTAATAAAAGAAAATTTTTATATATTTCCCTATTCAGTAATAATATTTTTAATTATTTGTTAATCTTGTGATTTTTTTGATCTACCATTATTTTCTATTTTCTACATATTCTCGTTCAATTTTTAACTTGAAAACTACCTAAATATTTGTTATTTTGTGTAGATAAGTTATAAATTTATTTTTGAATATTTGCCAATATACATATTTATTAATCTTTATATTAAATTATCATATATTTACACTGTTTTTAGTTTTTATGTAGTTTTAGTTTTCTTAATGTTTATTTTTTATTTTTATATTATATGATGATTTTTGATCATTGTGTTAAGTTGTTCACAAGGATAATTATTTGATACTAATCATACTTAGATTTAGTTATATATATATAGTTTATTAATTTTTTCAGGAATTTATTATTCCAATTATAATTGTATTTTTAGGACTTGTCAGAATGATAAAGGGTAATTATATCGATAAGCTCTGCTTCTATAATTACCCGGTTGTTAAACCAAATCTGATAATAATAATATATATATATATATAAATTTATTATTGTATCATATAAATATAATAGTTTTTTTAATTATATATATTGAAATGGATGTATTGTTGGATTATTATTAAAAGTTAGGATATATATATTTGACATATCATGAAGTATGTATATATTGTATTAATGTTAATAAAATATATGTATTTATATATAATGAATATAATCAAATGAAGAATTTATAATAGTATGAATATTATATATAATAATAATAATATTTATAATATTAATAAAACCATGATATCTCAAAATAACTAAGTATACTAATATATATGATTTATGTTGTGCTATAATGTCATATATCTAATATATAATTATAAATGTATATTGTACAATGAATATCTTATAGTATTGTTTATATAGTTAATTTTAATAATTAATTTTTTTTATTAAAAAACTAAGTTCATAGATTACACAGTTACTTATTGAGAGTTAACGATATCCTAAATGATATTCGAATATTTTAAAGGAACACAATTTATTTATAATTTAATTTTAAAAATAGCATAGAAATATTAATATAAATAGGATTTAATATAAATTATGTATTTAATGCCTATGGATTTAATTTAAATATAATTGTAAAAATATGAACAGTGTATAATAAATTATATTTACCATATTTCCCAATTAATTTACTACGAATGTTACTTCAAATTTTGTTTAATCATAGTGCACTAATTTGCTATAACTCATTATTATTTACTATTTACTTATATCTAACCCGATTTAATGAAGAAAATTCACGTGTTCTTGTATATCTAATAATTACATATTTCCTCTAACCTTACGATTATATATACATATATTTATTTATACTTCTTAATGCACTTATATTATAGATATATATATGAAAATAGTTATATATTACTGATGAAAATAGAGTATAACACAAGTCATAAATTATATATATCGAAAACAATACAATTAACGGATACAACTAGACTCATCTAGAAGTAATAGATGTATACATGTTATAAATAACCGTGAGAGGACAATACAAATAGGTAACTTTTAAAAAAAAAATTGTATTAATAAATAATTGTATATTAAGTTATTGATAAACACAAGAGAAAAAACAATAATTGCCTGCAGACTCCATGGAGTCGAATCCGGGATATCTTGCTTACTAGCTTAAGCTAGTGAGATCGACACTTCTACTGTCCCGCTGAACTATAGACCCCAGCTTATATATATATATATATATATATATATATATATATTGGAATCATAGAGCTAGAGAGAATTTTCTCTCTAGCTTTATGATTGGAATAGTCGCAATTTCAAGCTTACTAGCATTAAGCGAGATGGCCCGGGTTAGAATATAATGCCAATAATGGATTATTCTAAATGATTTTCATTTTTAAAAGTAACAATTGTAAATATATAAGAACTAATACATAATAATAATATGCAATATACTATAATGTAGAATAAACGATAAGATAATTAAATTAATATATGTTTAGAAACTAGCAATACTAATAAATAAATAATATCAATATGTGAATAGTCAACTAGTTTTATATAAAGTGGTATGTTATTCTATCACTTAGGGAATACATTTTTAAAAGAATATTCATATAATAATGACTTGGTATTCAGTTACAAAATTATCACGAAGTGTTGAAATTGATTTTTATAATATGTACAACAATATAATATTATATTAAATGCAAGTTAATGAACTATATTTGTATTTGAATTTGTTACATAACAAATTAAAATCTAGACTTATTTATATTCCATTTATTAAAAGTAATATTATAATAGAGTTACAAATGTGATGGAATATGCTGTGATGGGAATCAATCTTGACGCCTAAGTTATTGACTTTATTAGAGAGTGGAATCGTAGATAAATAATGATTTAAATACAAGATGACATTATTTTGGTTAGGAATGCGTTTGTGCAATATTTAAGGAAAAATAAATCAGATTCGAACTAATCGTGAAGAACACTAAGCCATTTAGAGATGTAGTAATATGATCAGTGATGATTGGATGACAATTAGAAAAAATGATCATATCATCTTCATATAAATGATAATGTATGCGGAGATGTGTATAATGTATTATGTAATAGATACACATGGATTACAAATATGATAGTCATGCGCTTATTAAATGGAAACGTCCAGACTTAGTATTCGGTTAGTGAATATACTAGGTTATGCCCTCCTATAGGTGATGGGAGGACATCTACATGAATTTATCATAACAGAAAACGATAGAAAAATAATAAACAATATAAAAAGGATAAATACTATGAATATTATGTATTCCTTGGATACTATTCAAAGAATATTTTAAACTAATACTCTAAGTTAGTAGTATATACTATGTATTTGCCGATTTATTATTTTAAAGGGGGTATCCAACTACAAATATTTCCGGCAACTTACCGGAAATATTGTAACTTTAAAACGATTTTCTATCAAGTTAACTACACTTTTTGTGGTAAACCCCCTTACTTGGCAACTCGACAGCAATACAGTATCCCTTTACAACTTGATAACAAATAGTTTTAAAGTTATTAATATATAATATTTCCGGCAAGTTGCTGGCATATCTTGTAGTGGGGTACCCCCTTAAGTATAGTAGACATGTAGCCAACTTTCATTGATGAAGGAACAGTTACACGAAGATTATGTTTGTAATGTTTACGATTAAGATCACCTTGCTATCTTTCTAAGTATGACAATAGAAATATAGTCTAAATGTGAGGATGTTTTAATGTTGAATGATAGTTGGGAAAGGTGATTACAGACTAGTGATGGTTATTTGTGCTGTAGTTATAATTGAATTATTAGGAGGTTTATAATAGTTAATCTCTTTATTGGTAAAAAGAGAAAAAGTGATGTATTAACAGAATACATCGTTATGGGTATACTTATAAGTACTACTTATCTATAGAAAACTAGTTAGTTGTATATATATATACTAATCAGTGTAAAGCATAGATCGTAAACTTGATTATAAGCGTTATCAAGTGTGATGAACTTGTCGATATAATATGCGGATATTTACTATATTGAAGCGGGTAGGGTTACCTATTTCTAATATTTGATAGTTTTGTGAGATAGGATGGAGATCGTAATGTGATTTAGAATTTAGATAAGCACATTATAGTTTTTAATATATTTCCTTTAATTCTTAAATCAACTGATTTTACTTATCATAATTACGTGTTCTTATTATATCTATAAGTTCATCTTTCCAGTTATCTAAATAAACAATAGACCAATATTGAACACCGATAAGTAAACATAATCGTGATACTAACAACATTAACCTGTATTGACCGCCGTGTTCACAAACATGGCTTAACTCAAGTTTAGATTATTACAAGATAGAGTAACAATAAGGTGAGTATGTGAACAGATAGACAGATATAATACACTATTTGGTGATTCGGGTTAAATTGTGTAAACAATATATTCATAATGTATTACTAAGCTTACATGTATTCATCTCGACGAATAAAGAAATATAAATAGTATATAGTCAATGAAAAGAGGTAGATATAAGTATTCTGATTATTAAGTATAATTATAAGATAGGAAAGATCATTTTGATAAATACATTTTTAATTAAACAAATTGTAGCTAATAAATATATATTTGAATAATATAATTCATATATAAAAAGTTTATTAGTTAATTATTTATTGACTTTTAGTTGTTTAATTAATAAAGGAATCCTAGTTGGGATAAGTAACCTAATACTTTTAATTTAACAATAAATGGTCTTATAATTGTATTACTCAATATTGTATTCAAAAATTATAATATAATTATATTTTATGATATATATACTATTATGATTTTAAAATTGTTGTATAATCTTGTTATTCAATAGATAAAGGGGTGTCCGTATTCGGTACAGGTGTCTGAATACGAACACGCTGAGTTATAATACGGACACCCTATATACCATATAATATACTATACATTATTAATGAACCAATCAGATAAATTTACATTACTTATAATTAATGTTATGAATATTTTAAAATATTTAATTATAAATTAATTTTTCTAAATAATAAGCATGAACGTATTACTACATGTTTGGTATTAATATTATAACGTATACGATTTTTATGGAAATTATAATTGTTCCCAAACTGCGAGCTGATTTGTTATATGATGTCCGTGTTAATACATCTAGAGTGTCCGATGTACACTGTCCGATGTACACTGTCCGTATTAGGGACTTATATGATCTCTAGATATATGCTTATAACTTATAACTTAATTACTATCTGATAACAAATATAGAAATTATATATGAATGAATGAATGTTTATTTATACACAAAAATAACGTTGGACGTTCTCTATTGTGTAAAAAAAAAATAACAAAATACACACACAAATATAAATAGTTAATTAGAAAATAATAAAATTAATTTTTACGAATTAATAACAATACATTTGATTTCAAATGAGAATAATTGACATTATTTCTTAGTTCTACAGGTAGCGCATTCCATAGGTCGGCTGCAGCTACACTGAAAGATTGTTTTCCATATCGCTTTAGCCTATAATTCTTCTTTTGTAATAATCGAGTAGACGCGTTTCTTAGATTCCTCTTGTAAACTTTGAATTGTAGGATGTCAATCAAATAACTCGGAAGACGATTCTTCAGTACATTAAAATTCAGTTTTAAATAGCTGAAAGTAGATCTCTGATTCATATTTAACCATTTAGAATTAACTAAGTGATAATTGACTGATTCATGGTCATATAATTTTACACGATGTAAAACTCTTATCGATTATCTAATGATTCTATCTAAGGATTTAGTAGAAGTAGCAGGAAGGCCATAATATAGAGAACAACAATAATTTATACATGATTTAACTAATGATTCTATAGAATATATTAACATTTTAGACATTCTAAAAGGTAAGAATTTCCTTATTGATCGTATTTTATATAATTGATAATTAGTTGATTTACACACATTAGCTATCTGATCTGAGAAATTTAGGTTATCATCAAAAATAAAACCAAAATTTTAAAACAATTGTTGCAAGGAACAATTGTGATAGAATCAATGATGACAGAAGGAAAAACTGATGATGTTCTAGATATATTTAGAAGTTGAGTTTTATTCATATTCAACATTAAGCTATTTTGTAAAAACCAATTTTTAACAATATTAATACAATCAATTATAGCTATATTATCAGATGAATTAGCTATTACTGGAAGCTCAATATACAACTGAATATCATCAGCAAAAATTTGATATTTTACAGATGGAAAATTAGATATAATATTAGATTAGATATAATATTTTTAAGAGGTAAGATATACAGATAAAAGAGTAATGGTCCTAATACAGAACCTTGAGACACCCCATAATACATTTTACAAGTAGATGAATAATGGTTATCAATTTGTATCGAAAATGTTCTTTCAAATAGGTACGATTTAACCCAAGCTAGAGGAATACCTACAATACCAATATCTTCAAGACGTTTAATTAAAATAGAATGATCAATAGTATCAATAGTATATATATATATGTATATATATATATATATATATATAATGTTTTAAATTCTTTAGTTATTAATAGTATACTGTTATATGTTATATTTATATGTATGTGTTTGAGAAGGTGACTTTAGAAGGTGCCGTGAGAAGGTTTTAAGTTGACATTATTTTTCATTACTTTAAAAACGTAATAAAAAAATCAGTTTATTGGATATATCATAATTATTTAAAAAAATAAGAAATAAAAAATACTTATTTAGACTATTTATATAATTATATATATTTTATTCATTACAATTTATTTTGTAGGATTTATAGTTTCTGAGATACTGAGAGTGTCCGTATTCGGGCACTGTACTTATTAGGATACTTTTCCCTATAATGTTCGAATTCAATGAATACACTGAGATACATATATTATATTCACCTATAAGTAGAATCATATAAAAACATATTAATAGAAGCATATAAAAGAGTGGATATCAACACTTAATTTAGTTTATTCATTTCTTAATTAATTGTATTATTATAATTTATAAAAAAAAATATATATATATATATATGAATTATTTATTCACGAATTATTGATTATCGTTAATTACGGTAGCGTTAAATTGTATTACGTCATTTTACTATCGGTTACATAATCGACTCGACTCCGTTATCAGCACCGTACTGGTTACGCAAGAGATGTAATACGCCCCCAACGAGGTAGACACTCCCGCAACATAATATATTCACGTGTCGGCCCCGAGTTACACCGAAATGTTCATCTATGTAGTGTAAAGATTCATCTGTGTGTGTGAGTGTGTAGATATAAGTTATAAGCTATAGATTAAGTGTATACAGTGTATCCCGGTCCATGTAAACCATACCTTATCAATAAAATACAATGTATGTATTACATTTATTATATGTTATTTTTTATTTACGTTTTGTGGTCGTTTTGCGATTAATTTTTTTTTTTTTTTGTAATCTTATATTATCTTATATTAATTAATTCGCAATAAAATTGAATTGAATATGCTTATTGTTGTGACATACTCGTATTGGTGATAGCCACGATTAAGCCTGTACAACTTACCGATACTATTGAATA
The DNA here is from genome assembly GCA_964019155.1 of Osedax fenrisi. Taxonomy (NCBI): domain Eukaryota; kingdom Metazoa; phylum Annelida; class Polychaeta; order Sabellida; family Siboglinidae; genus Osedax; species Osedax fenrisi. The sequence continues at coordinate 41,782,434 of OZ025240.1, read as the reverse complement.
CTCGGCAGTTCTTAGTAAACATTTCGTTCCATATAGTTTTATTACTATTGCAAACTTGAAGGCTTGTATTCAATGTAACCTGATAGTTTGTCTGATCTAATAATGATATTGATATTACTATTATTGTGTATATAAAGTGTATTATAATATATATATATTTTATTATTATTATTATTATTATTATTATTATTATTATTATTAAAAAGTTATATATATACATCTTACTACTATTACTTATATAAATATATTCAAAATAGTAATGATATCACTTGTTATCAAAAAAAGTATACTATAAATAAATATATATATAATGAAAACAAATAACAAAAATAATGAATTTTATAAATTAATTCATTAGAGTAGATGTTTATTAATGTATTTAGATATTCTCGATATATCTACATAATCAAATGCGAATAAAGTAACTCATTTATATATGTAACTAAATGGTTTAGTTAGCTGACTGTTTATTAGTGTAACACTACTATTAACTCAAGATAAATGATACATACTCAGGGGCGGATACAGGGGGGGGGGGCTAGGGGGGCTCTAGCCCCCCCCCCTCATGATTGTAAAATATATGATTTAAAAATATATAATATGGTTAAATCAGCAAAACATTCAATATCAATTATAGGTAGGGTGAATCTTTAAATGGCCGATTGTATATACCATTTATTTTTCATTTAAAAATTAATCACAATCAAGTTGGAAAAGGTGTCACTTCGTCCATGATTAAGTTTAAAGATTCGATTGCAGATTTAAGAAAATTTGAATCAATTATAGTTGATATATTTACCACAATAACTCTTTGGAAGAAAATTCTCGTTTTATTGCAGTGATAGAAAATAAGAAGCATGCTGCAATCAGCTATAATGCAAGTCAACAATAACATATCTAAGTAAATTTAATGCAACAGAGACAAATTTAAATCAATATTAAGGTGGTATCCCACTATACTTGTATATAAGATTTTCCGGCAACTTACTTGAAATATTGTAACTTTAAAAAATTATTATATCAAGTTGTAATGGAATACTCCTATAAAGTTATTATATTTCAGGCAAGTTGCCGGAAAGTAAGGGGGTTTCCCACTAAAATTGTAGTTAACTTGATAGAAAATCATTTTAAAGTTAAAATATTTCCGGCAACTTGCCGGAAATATTAGTAGTGGGATACCCCCTTTAGATATAATCAGTTACCTTGTGTGAATGTGAACGTTCATTTAACCGATTAAGTATATGTGATTATATTATTTCCAAATTTGAAATACGTAATCCAAGAATAATGCAATTGATTAATATATTGGATTAATAGTTTTTATTCAATAACATATAAAATATTATTCTATTTAATTTAATATAGTATTTAAATAAATTGAATATTATCATAGTAAATATGTCTTATTTTAAAAATATACTTTTATTTGAATGTCAGCCCCCCCCTTGAAAAATTCCTGTATCCGCCCCTGATACTATAGTAGAATAGCTAATATTATACGTTAAAGCATTGCTGTGTATGCCAGTAGTATAGAAGTAAAGCGTAAGTTAATGTAGATAGGCATTCAGACACTATGGCATGTATTTCTATAAACATTTATAAATGTATAAGTATACTTATATATACGTATACG
>OZ025240.1:41658301-41775801 GCA_964019155.1 Osedax fenrisi | reverse complement strand
TTCGCACGACAGCTGATGACCTCCATCACCGCCGGAAGCTGACAGACTGTGAAGGCGGGTACGTCGGGCTTCATTATGCCGGCTTTGTGCCAGGCGATCTGCTCGATACTGGGGCCCAGTAAACGGATGTGGTCGAAATCTATTGAAGTTATGCCTACGACCTTAGGCCGCCTGTTTAGTGGAGTAATGTTTAATTAATATAATGTATATGATATATAAATCAAATACCCCTAGCCATATAATATATACATTAAAAAGGTGCAGTATATTAAAATGTATTTAATATAATCTTTTTTATATTAAAATATATAATAAAAAATAATAAGATATGTTATGTGTAATCATATAATTTGATATATATAAAGTGAAATACATAAGAATTAAATATATAGAATATTAGAAATGTAAAATATAGAAGTTTAAATAAATTAATATAACAAAATAAATAATTAACTTTAAACTATGGACATTACTTACTTGGAATAATACTTTTTCTGTAGACACGCTTGCATAGTATATACTATAACACACAACGACAAACCTCTATATATACTATAACATACAGCGAAATGGCCTCTCTATATACTATAACATACAGCGACATGGCCTCTCTATATACTATAACATACAGCGACATAACCATTATGTATTGTTATAGATATGTTTATATATAATATTATTAAAAATGTAGATCAAAATCAATAGGAAATATGTCATCAGATTTTAAAATATAGCCATTTAAGCCTATCTTTTACATGTAATTCTCGGCGCCTCGCTAATATGGTAAGTACATACACCTACGCTTACCGAGTGAGTTTACTTTCCAGATCATACCACCACCACAGTACATATTCTATAGCTATGATGTTCAGCCACTATTCTAGTAATACAAATAAATGTTAATATATAACCAATTGGTTCAATATTGGTGACGCGTTTAAGGTTTGTAAAAAAAAAAAATTAACAAATATCTCGAAATTCCGTTACTCTTATGTAATTGTATTGTTTATGTTTATAAACAAGGATATTTATTTGAATTTTGTAAATTTTATTTGTATTTTATTGTAATGGATCTATATAATAATGAGTAATGTTCTTAAATATAATATTTTTCTAATAGATAACATTAATATATTTAGTAAATATTATCTTTAGTATCCCTAATTACAATATTAGTTCTTAGATAATTAATGTAAATAATTAAATAAAATCTAGGTCATTATCTAAAAATCTAAAAAAGACCCAATAGTCTCAACTAACCCATTACACCCACACCTAAAATAGTCTCATTCACGGGCAACGCCGGCCACCCACCCTAGTATATATATATATATATATAGTTAATATATTTTTATATATAAACAAATTTTTAAAAATTAGTTCACTTTGACTAATTATTAAAATTATAAATAGCAATTTTTTTAATTATAATACTTATACGTTATAACGTATTGTATACAATATTACATCTTAAGATGAGGTAAAACAAATCTTTAAATTTGTTAAGGTACCAACTCCACAGAAAAAATAGCCATTCATTGATGATTTTAACAAAATTAAAGAAATGTCATGGTAGTTATAATTTGTTAAGCAACATTGTTATATAGAGTAATTACTGAAATTTTTTATTATATATAACATAAAATTATCGAATATATAATAAAATTATGAGAGGTCAAATCAAAATTCTAGAAAATCCTATAAATAAAAAAAAATGTCTAGAAAATACAATTAATTTGGTTATAAATGTGATATTATTCATATGACTATACACTACAAATATTCTAAAAATGTCATGATTGTAGCTTAATTATAAATTCAGAAAAATACATATTTATGTTTTTTTTGGAATTTTCCTATCTATATATAGATTATAACCATGTTAAATTTGACGAGGCTGACGCATGTATAATATTTACCTAAAATAAAAATAATGTTGTTTGGGTATTCTCAATTCCCATATTTAAATGATCAATTTTAAGTGGTCGAATACATAATCAACAACATGTTAACATCATTCCTAACGCACACACACATATATATGTGTATACACATACACATTATCATACTAACACACACACACTCACGCTCACACATACATATATATATATATATATATATATATATATATATATATATATATATATATATATATATATATATGTATACAGTAATACTTCACTACGTTGTATCATTATCTAAATTATATCAGTTGGTTATTAAGTTTAAAATAATTAGTTAAGTTTAACCTAATTATGTTAGTTTTATCATATTCTCCTCCTACTCCGACTTCTATAATCGCAACGTCTACCTGTAGGTGTATATATATAAGTATGTATGTATGCGTATATTTTTAGACTAAATACCAATATATATATATATATATATATATATATATATATATGAACATACCAGATTTGGTTGACATTTCTTGCATAATATTAATCATTTGGTAGACATGATTATTTGGAGGACAATTTCGTGTCCACCAAATAGTTTAGGGCAATAATGTATCACTTTTGGTATAAATTTGACTTATAATAAAATTATATAATTAATATATAGGAAATAAAGTTGTATATTATTTATTAATAATTTAAAAATCAATAGAATGGGTAAGTTTAAATAATGATTGAATTTTCACTCTATATATATTGGATCCATAAAAATAACTGTTTAGTAGACACACCATTTTCAATGAAATACGTAGTATTGTTGGATATATGTCTATAGGGAATTGATGGATTTAGACTTTATATTACATATGGATCATATATATAAAATAAAAAAATAAAATATTATATTAATAAAAAATATACATTTTAATTAATTTATTATTTATTTTTATTATATTTTGAAATAATAAATGGAATGATTCATAAATACTAAGGTAATACAAGTATTTTTATTAATTTAAAATTTAATATTTAAAATTTAATAATCTTAAAATATATATTAATATTATTATTAAATATATACTTAACATTTAAATAGAATAATGTTTAATTGTGTATTCAATATATAATTATATATATCCATAATCATGTGGATCATGTGTATTAAAATATAAATATTTATAAATACTAAGGTAATACAAGTATTTTTATCAATTTAATATTTAAAATTTAATAATTTTAAAATATATATTAAGATTGTTAAATATATACTTACTATTTAAATATATAGAATAATTTGTAATTGTGAATTAAATATATAATTATATACATTCATAATCATGTGTATTAAGTAATTTATTAAGTAATTTATCGTGTAAGAAAAAAAATGTAAGATTTTAAATTTTACCAGGTAACATTTTTAAATATTCTATTAATAATTAATTTAATTGAATTGGGTTTTACCAATAGTAGTTTCTAATAGTACACATACTATTAGTTGTTATTGTAAACTTTATATGGATAGTTATATTCAATATACTAATTAAATATAACATTGCATAATAGGATTATTATAATTATTATTATAATCATTATTATATTATAATGATTATAGTCAAAATATAGTTTAAAAATAATCAACATACTAAAAGCCCACATACTTCATTATACGAATTAGTAATTACATAAATATATAGTATTCATGTCATTATATAATTAATATAATATTATAAGAATACTCGTGTAATTTAAATAATTCGAATAAACATGTTACGGACATAGACTCTATCAGTGATATAGTCTATCATATAGTCTGATACGTTAATATCAAAGAAGGCCGCCGATTATTATTATTATATTGTTAGAGTTCAATTTTTATTTTGGGGTTGTTTAATTTATTTGGTTTTGTTTTATTTTTCTGTATTTTTTAGCTGCATTATAATGAACTCTGACATTATTATAATAACAATCGGCGGCCTGCTTTAAGATAATTCCTATAATAGACTATATCATAGAGTATTAAAAAAATCACGATATTTAACCTAGTACCAGGTATATTATATAATATATATTATATTATAAATTATAATTTATAATATATAATAACTTATTAAATAAGATATACAAAATTGTCATACTTTTTTTTAATTTGTATACAACCTTATATTTATTTACATTTTTAATATAATTACTACTATATACTTCCACTATATATATATTATATACATGGGAATACGGACGTTAGGCAAACATTAAATAACTATAAATATCAAATGTCACAAATGTGGCCAAGGTGTATGTCAATCTAATTCATTATACGCTCTAAGAGCGTATAATGTACCAATAAAACTGAAAATAAAATCTTTATGAGAAACATGTATATATGGAATAATTCCTTTTGAAAAATATATTTATAAACCATTCGTATTAATATATATATATGATATTTACACATACGAGTAACATCCTATTTGCGTATTGATATTTGTGGGTTGTTTGATTTATTTTGTTTAATTTTATTCTTCCGTTTTTTTAACAAGCACGCCTTGTGCTGTTATAATATATAATATAAATAATAGCGCCACGTAATGTTGCCATTTAATTTTTACCTACCATCCGTATCTTCCTATATATATATTAACCTTTATATGTAATAACATATATATTAACAACATTTTTAGATTATTATATTATTGAATGTATTAAATATTAACAGGTAATGCCTTGTACTTATTGTTATATATTGTATTTATTTATATGCGACGATATTGTACATCTACGTGATATCAGCGAATATACGCATAGTGCCTGGTATCATAATGCACGTACATTCCTACCATCTCGCATGACCCCCCCCCCCCACGCGCAGACGGCTGTGTATATATAGCGGACCGCCGCTATGTATAATCACTTGAAGAATAAGTATAACCAATAAACATACATAAGCCTTGACGTAACATCAATAAGCGTCCAACCTCACGTCCAATGAATATCATCCTGCCACGTCAACCAGTGAGAGCACGTTAGGAAACATCTACCCCCACGCCCAATGACTATAAACAATCATGAACCCTACACCAACTCCTTCCTTCGATTGGCACAATGAAGATCGGCTAGACGAGCTGAAAATGTTGTTTAACATTTTATTTACGTCCTCGCCATTGCCCACTACATCCGGTATGATATCCTGTACACCCTCGCCGTCACTCATGACCTCCGTGACACCCCAGCCACTACCCACGACATCCGGTACGCTTTCGCCCTTGCCCACTATATCAGGTACATATTCGCTACGCCCCCGCTGTCACCCACGACATCTGTGACGCATCCGACATCACACATAATACCCGATATGTTCTCAACGTCACCCGTGACCCTCTCGATCTCACCCACAATATCCGTGACCCCCTCATCATCACCCCCACCATCCGTGATGCCATACAGCACCATACACAATGCATGTATTGCCATCCCCATGGCCACCTCCAACATGATATCCTTCTTCCATACGTGAGAAGAGGGAATGACCCCAACCCCTCTTCGATAACCAATAGGGAGAAGAGGGGATGTTATATATTTTATTTATATATATGCGTCGATATTGTACATCTATGTAATATCAGCGCATATACACCTAGTGCCTGGTATCACGACGCACGTACAATGTACGTTTCTGCCGTCTCGCATTACTGCCCCACGCTCAGACATCTGCGGTGGTCCGCTATATATAATCTCTTGAAGAATAAGTCTAACCAATTAACGTAAATAAGCCTTGACATTTTACTCCCATATATACACACAACTTAACAGTGTAATATATTAGTATTACACAACTTAGACAGTGATTAATACATAACAACAATTTATATATATATATAATAATTTTATATAATATATTATATGTATACACAAATATCCATGCATATATATATATATATATGACTAATGATCTCCTCTTCAACAATGATGGCGTACATACCGACCCCAAGTGTGATAAGTTAATTCAACAGATAACCTCACAAGATTCTCCGCAAGCCATTGATAATTATCATTATCATAATTATTATGCGATACCTATGAATTATAATTCATAGTTATCGCGAACTACATGTGGCCCTTTAATAAAGAACTGTCACACCTTACGATACTTCTATGTTAACTTCTTAAAAAAGATGTCTAATACCTAATATATTCAATAACATGGAAGAATAAATATACTACTCTATCATATTATGCGACAAAGAAGAAGATAACAATTCAAGTAGACGCTTCATACAATTACTTTGACGCCATCCTCCTACATCCATCCAACAAGACGAAATCCCCATCACCTTCGCATCTAAGATATTCAGCCCCGCTGAGACTCGTTATGTATATATCGAAAAATAAATGTAAGCCGTAATATTCGGAATCGAATGGTTTCACATTATTAAGTCTGACCACAAGTGCAGATGATCACCAGGGTTGGGGTCAAATACACTTTATCAAATACAAATACAAATACAAATATTTATTACATTTTTATACAAATACATATTATCAAATACAAATACAAAATACAAATATTAACACATTAAATATTAAATCATTTGATTTAATCATATTTTAAATCATATGATTATATTTTATATAAAATAATAATCCTTATCCCTAGATTATATATATATAGACATTGCATAGTTAGTGATTGATATGTATTGGATATATGATATTAATAGGTTAATTAAAGCAATGTAGATAGGTGGTATAATTTTTAAATATTAAGGAGAAGACGTAGAATTAGAGTAATGAATGGATAAATAATATATGAGTTCTAGAGAGAGAATCTAATATAAAATACAAATATTAAATCATAAAATAATAATTCCTATCTCTATACCAGATTGCATAATAATTAATTGAAATCTATTTTAATATATTTAATTCCTAAAGAAAATCAATAAAATAAAAAACTGTAAACAATAGACTGATTGCTTGGGATATTATAAGTTATAATTTATAACACATACATATTCTATATAGAATATTAATTTATTTATATAGTATTCATACAATTATTGTTCTATTATATTATTTGTATTATTTAATAAATGTATTCTTTAATATAAATGGTAAATATTTTGTTAATTTTTTTACATTCATAAATTAATTGTTTAAATTCTACATTCTATTAAATTATTAAATTAAAATATTTTTAAAAGTGTATTTGAAACTATATTTGATCAAATACACGAAATACGACACTCAAATACAAATACATCACTGAATAATTATTCAAATCAAAATATAAATACGTATTTGACCCCATCCCTGATGATCACCCAGAAATATTTCTTCACAGCACCAACCCGAGTCCAAAAAATGCTACTACGAGTGCAGCAGTAAGATTTCACGCTAATATTTTTAAAGCCAGGAATAGAGCTACGGATAGATTTTCACCTACAGATGCCAGTGAACACATAGACCTTGATGTCCAGATAAGCCATTGACGTTTGGGACACAGAAGATAGAATATTTAAAATTAGAAACGGGAGACGAAACCCTTCAAGCCTTAATTTCTTCTGTATAAGTAACCTCTATTGCCATATGACACACTGACGCACTCATGGCAATACCTAAGTATACATTTTGTCCACTATAACAATATCACGTACCTCATTATATTTGATTTTTATACTCAATTCCCATTCATATACACTATGAGTGCACCAGCGCAACCATTGTAGATCATCTAAAACATGGTATCCTAGACCGGTTACTTAGCGACAACGGAGGACTATATTCGTCACAAGCGTTCCGAATATTTGCATCCGAATGGGGATTCAACCACAGGACAAGCAGGCATACCACTTCCTAAGTAACGGCCTAGCCGAGGAACCATGCAGAGCTTGAAGATCTCTGAGAACTTCCAGATGTCGAAACTTCTACTATGATCTAAACCAGTAATTATCGACACAAAGCCCCACCGAACTGCTCTACAGCCACAAGTTAGCAAACCCTTTACCTAGCACCTACCCCGTAGACTTGTCGAATGAGAATAAATTATCATCCAATATGTCAACCACACGACACTAGTAAAAAACAAGACTCATTGTACCTGTCCAACATAACACCCCTCACAAACATTCACCAGCGTGACCACATATCAAAGACATGGAAGCCAGCTATGAAACTTCGGAGTTACAACATCCGCAGTATGGATTGTTCTACCTTCGGGAGAAATCTATGAGATATCCGCCTTACTTCCCCGTCGACGCCCTGTCAGGAGGTAGTACCAACACACCGAGATGCATCAGATAATCACTCAAGACCTCTTGCCCTACCCTCTACTCCACCGATACTCGGTTCAGATGTAGTTATTCCTCTCCGTAGTGTGTCATTACATTCTCATCCCAGGGATATCGCACTCACAACTAGTCCGTTGACACCCGGTCCTGATCTAGATAATCAAACCTCGTCAACCGTAGCGCTGCGTTGATCTAACAATAATGTACGATCCCCACTTTTATTATTGACTTGTAGATATAAATGTATAAAGGGGGTGTTATATGCTTACATATATATATAACTACTTATTATTATAATCTATATTTATATATATATATATCCATGTGCCTTCTACACATATGTATTCCTACCAAAGATATATATATATAATGTTAGCGCTCTAAATATAGATACCAAGCTATTATTTAATAGGAATTTATATTCGCCAAACTTATTATTGTAGCCTATAGACTGTGACACAGTCCGATACAGAATTATCTGTACATCTTATACACATCCCTAATTATTATATATATATATATAATGTCACATATTTCGACATGGCTATTGTTCACAATAAATCTCAGCATTATTATCCTCTCCTTCTTTCAAATATAATATTGTGTATAAACTAATGGATTTATTATACTTAATAATCAGGAGCCGGTTACTCTGGAAATAAAATATTTCCTATCACTATCCAGAGACAATCTCTGGATAATTCTCAGTAAATCGGGTTGTTCTGGACAAAAATACATATATTACAGCAAAAAAAATAGCCTAGGTTAGATAGAGGATGGGTTGTTCTGGGAATTTTTAGCTAATTTTATTCGCGTCGGACATTCGAGTAGCTCTCAAAATATATTTGTATAAAACTTGGACAATTTGATGGTACTTAGGATAACAAATAGGTGTCCTTATTAAATTTATAATACATAGGATCAAATATTAAAATATGAAATATGGGTTCTATATAATCCTATACTATATATATATATATTTATACATAATATAAAATATAATAATGAACACACTTAGTGTTTCGAAATAATTTCTAGTTAAATATATTTCATAATATATAATATTTTTAATAGATATGATAATAAAATATTAAATAATAATATTAATATTGAATGGAATTTTATTTGTTTTATGTTTTGTTTTATATATGATAAGTATGCTAATTATATAATGAATATGCTTTTTCTTGTAAAAGACTTTAAAATAATGTCTAGTAAATAGCCTAAATAGTGTAAATAGGGTAAATAGTAAATAGGTTAAATAGTATTATTATTTATATTAAAAAAATATATATTATAAAATAAAAAATATACCACCTGAGGGCATCGTAGCCAGACCTTCTGCATTGCATACAGCAATCTAACCACTATACTACCTATCGGATTTTATTAATTATGTATAATTACTAATAGTAGTATTAGTTTTGGTTTAATTATAAATATAATTAGAATAGAATTATTTTTCATATAAAATTGTACTTATTTTGTTATCATATCATACAAATAGTATTTATTATATCTAGAAACTATATAGATATCCTGTATAATTGTAATATTATAATTAATAGTATGCAACTGAATAACATAAATTGTATTAATTATTAATATTTACTTTAAGTAATAGTATTACTTAGTAATAGTATTACTTAGTAAATTACTAAGTAATACTTATTATAATTATTATAATTATATAAACTTAGTTTAAAACTATTATAATTATATAAAATATTCAACAAATATTATTTCGATATTGAATTGATTATATAATTGTACTTATATTATAAACTATATGATAGTATAATTAATTAACCCAGGTAACAATTATAGCCTCATAATAATTTAATTATGTGATAATTATTATCATAATAGCATATATATAATAGCCTCGAATGTTTACATTGTGTTGTAAATGTATATTTATTAAATAATATAATATTAAATATTTAATAATATTATATTATGCTGCTATTCATTTGTCATGCTATTATAATAATGATGGTGCTATTAAAAGTCTATTATGCAATTATTATGCTGCTATTAATTGCATAATAGACTTATAAGAGCATGAAAAATTAATATAAGCATAATTATTATGCTGCTATTATGATAATTTGTCATGCTATTATAATAATTATGGTGCTATTAAAAGTCTATTATGCAATTATTATGCTGCTATTAATTGCTTAATAGACTTATAAGAGCATGACAAATTAATATAAGCATAATTATTATGCTGCTATTATGATAATAGACATTTAATTATCTATTGATTATACTTGAAATTAAATGGGCTTTCCGAAACTATATAGAATTCTTATGTACATCCTTTAATAATCGAATTATAATTAAGTAATATTTAACTTAGGTACATAATTATATTTTGAATATTTTTAAACATTCAAAAATGAAATAAGGATTAGGAATATAGAAATATTGCTGAGCTTGATCTCGGATAAGATATGTTTACAAAATCCCAGAGTAACCCAATAATATCTATAAATAAGGTTTGTCCTTGTTGGGATTGTCTCTGGCCAATCTCAGAGCAACCAGCCCCTGGACCAGTTAATATGTGCCAACTTTCAACATAGCTTATTTTGAAAAGCCTTTCAAAATATTTTTGTAGGGTTATTTTGAGCATTTAAAAAAATTCAAATAAGTTGTTATTATTCATCATAATTTTCGATTTATATTATATAATTAATAACTATCATATTATATACTTAGTATAATACTATATATATAATAATAATCATACTATTATTTTGTATTCTTAGAATAATTCTATAATTTATCAATACTTTATTAAATTTGTGAAATATAATTATATTCTAATTCTATTTATAATTAAATCAAATCTAATACTACTATAAGTAATTATATATAATTAATAAAACTGGTTTGGTAGTATAGTGGTTAGATTGTTGTATGCAACACAGAAGGTCTGGTTACGATGCCCTCATGAGGTATATTTTTTAATATAAATAATAATAATAATTTTACTATTTACTAGAAATTATTGTAAAGCATATTCATTATATACTTAGCATACATATCATATATATAAAACAAATAAAATTCTATTAACTATTAATATTTTATATATGTAGGTGCAGATGTACCATAATGGAAGCTATTCTATCAATTCTTTTAATTAATTATATTTCCATAAATCTTCACAATTCGTACTTATAAAGTGAATCTGATTTTCTTCAATTATAATTATTTATTAATTAATTAATATTATATATATCTTGTTTCGAAAACAACTGTGTTCTTACTTTATGTGTAATAAACTAATATAAAACCATTTTCATTTCAGGTTAACAATGTTTTGATGATCAATTAATTATTTATTTTGTATTAAATTCTCACTAAATCTGCATACAGATTCAATTTATTTTTTAATAATATTTCGTAACACTATACAAGACCATATTTTATACAATGCTACTTTTAAATATTTGTGGAATATACATATTTTTCTCATTTTCAACATGTATATATTTTATTTAAATTAATAAACTTATATATTTCAATAAGTAATACTATATAGAAAATGTTTATTGATATGTGTTTAAAGGTACTATTCATTAGTTACATGTAAAATAACATCTTTTCAAAATGTATCCACTTATAATATTAAAGTTTTTGTAATAATTATTTAACAATCTTATTATAAATATTTATTTTAAATAATGATTAACAAATAAAATAAAAATGTATCACTAATTTACTTCATATATATAGAAATAATAATTTATACTGTTCATTTATTATTATTGTGAAATTTAAAGAAAAAATATTCAATATGTAGTTAATGAGATATACAAAATAATTATTCTGACTAAATCAAGTTTAAAGTTTTTTAAAAATTAATTTTTACACTATATATAGTTACTAATGTATATATTATATTTATAAATGATATTAAAAATATAATTATACATATACAATTTATTTTAATTATATGTTTGCACATCCTGCAGCATATGAATTTTCTTGATGTTTCATCTTCTTCTTCACCTTTGTAGCATCCAAGCATCGTAATCTGTCTTGTTGTACTGCATGTTCTGCAACCGATTATAATGAATATCCTATCAACCCATCAAATGCAGCTAAATAGGCCTGCATTCCAAAGTTAAATGTTCATACTGCCATTGTTACAGCAAATTGTTCTAGAATATTAAAATATAATTAATAAAATATAATACAAATTAATTCAACTTTTATACCTTTGAACATCGAGACTAAATCATATTATGAAAACTTTTCAACTTTTTTTACATATGGGGCTATATGGGGCTATACTTGTTCAATAAAAAAATCTTTATTTTAATCCTGTATAATTATTTTTATATATTATAAATTTATATACCCAGATTTAATATATATATATATATAATATATGAACCTTCATATTTTGCTTTCTTGTAAACACAATAATCTCCACATAATTTCAAAGTCAATAACGTAGCCGGTGTAGTCAATAACTGTAGCAAATAAATAAATTAAATTCAATTGAATTCATATAATATATTCACTAAAGTATTTGAGCAAAAGTTATTTAAAAAATAAATATAAAAAATAATCCATTGAATATGAAATTAATTATATTTATTATAATTTACTGATATTAAAAATAAAATACATGAAATTGGATTACGTAATAGAAATTGTAGACTTTAAATAGATATATAAAGTATGTAGTAGAAATTGTAAGTAAATAAAATAAAATATAGAGTATATACAAAAATTTTGCGAAGCAAAGATATAACACTCCCTATGCATGCAACGTAATTTAGTAATATCCCCTGCCGCTGCTAGCAGTAGTATCGAAATCACTGAAATAGATTTATGTTCGGCTCTATTTGCATACAACAATGTTTTCATTGTTCTATTAAATTACATGCAATATAAATTAGCTTTTACTTACTAAATATATACTTATAGAATTTAAAACATACATATCATATTTGTTTGTTATATGTTAGTAATGAACACTTAGTTTTCATCATATAAATATTAATTTAAAGCATATTATTTAACATTTTAAAATTGTATAAACAACACATAGTTCCTAAAAGTAACCCGCTATAAGTGGCACTGGGGTATTTTGTATACAAATTCGAATAACACGATTTCGCGTAAGTGTTATATCTTTCCTTTGGAAAATCTTTGGTATATATATAAAGATATTACATGGTTAGTGATTGATATATATTGAATATATCAGATTTATAGGTTAATTAAAGCAATGTAGATAGGTGGGTGTATACGGTAAGGGAAGATTAGTTGTTTAAATAATTAAAATAATAGGTATATAAAATCCTGTAGGAGCAAGATTTATCATGGATAAAATTGAAGAAGTATAATGTAGATAGCGAGGAGTGGATTGGGAAAGCCGAAGAGTGAGTTAATTAAATTAATATATTATACACATTTTTCTTAAAGAATCAAATATAAATACAAATATTAACACATTAAATATTAAATCATAAAATAATAATCCCTATCTCTATACCAGATTGCATAATAATTAATTGAAATCTATTAATTAAAATTTATTTGATATCTAAAGAAAATCGATATGATAAAAAACTGTAAACAATATACTGGTTGCTTGGGATATAATAAGTTATAATTTATAACACTTATACATAAAATATAAATTAAATTCATATATATAGTTTTTATCAAATACGAAAATCAAATACAAATACATGCAATTACTGGAATGGAGGCTTATAGATTGTGAACGGAGATTAAGTGAGGTAGGTAATAGTTGGTGTAGAAATGAGATAGGATATCAACAATTAAATGTTACAGGTTACATGGAATATGTCATATGGCGATTTGAATATCATATGTATATAAATTTGAATTTTTTAATAGATATTAAATAAATTGAACAATTTTTAATCAAAGCAAAATTTTATAAATATTAATCATTAATTTGATATTTTGAAATCGATAATATATAAATGTTACAAACTTTATCATATAGTCGATTTCTAGAATAGAATCCTGATCATTACTTTTATATATCAAAATATATTATTTGATAAATCAAGCTTTAATAATAAATTTCCTAAATCAATTCTATAAAGATTATATATTATTATAATAAAAAATAATGAATATATATTAAATAAAATTAATAAAGAAATAATACAGAATAATAAATAGAATAATACATTTGATTAGATATATAATTGAATATGATATTTTAATAACAAATAATGAATATACATATATTTAAAACAAATATATAAATAAACTTTTATTTTATATAAATACTAATAATGAATTACTAACATGTTTAAATAAAGGATCTTTTTTAATAATGTCTTGACCATCATGGATTTTAGTTATAATATTATTGAATTCTGGATCTTCATGATCTTTAGTGATTTAACTGGCATAGCTTTAGAGTAATTTCTCTTTAATTTGATTATAAAAATTCTTAAAATAAATTTACAACATTCTGTATTAATTTAATTGATTAAATAGGTAATTTATATAATTTAAAATACAAACCATTGCATAAGTTTGCTATCCTACATGTTCAATTAGTATGCCTTGAATACCGGCAGCAATCAAATTTGTATTATATTCCAACATCACTTTTGTTTTGACTCCAAAAAGACTTTTCTTAAATGTAATTATTCATCACCTGCAATTAATTATGATGATATTGAGTTTATTAGCACTAAAATAGGGTCATGTAGACCCCTTCGCTCGTGCGGGAAGAAAATAATAATAAAATAATAGTAATACGATAATAATTTGATAATAATATACATTCAATATACAACGGAAAAACAATAATAAACAATATAAAGGACTATTATATACTACAGTCTGCATTGATATGGTGTAGTTGTATATACTACAGACTGCATTGATATAGTATAGTGTTATATAATAATAAGATAATAATAATACAATAACGATTTAATAATGATATAAATTTAATATAACACGGATACAAATAATAAGTTGGATGATTTAATGATTATGGGTAGAGAGAAAAGAAGAAGTAAGATTTATAAATCTTTTGTGGGATCTAATAGAACGAATGGTAGGAGGGAGGGAATTCCATAGGGTTGGACCGGAATTTTTAAAAGCTCTAGAATTTAGGGAAGTTTTACTAGAGTTCTGGGAGATAAGTAGAGGAGCATTTTGGTAACGAAGAGAAGATAATATAGTACGTTTTTTAATTAGATCAGAGATATAGCTAGGGGTAAAAGAATATATTGATTTATGGATTATAGATAGTATACGTAATTTACACCTGAGGGAGAAGGGTAGCCACATACGAGATGATTGATGAGATGTTGTAGTAGAGTGATCCAGTCGAGTTAAACAGTAAGTAGTACGTATTGAGGAACGGATAATCCGATTAAGTGGAGCAGTAGCTTTAGCAGGAAGTAAATTCAGTAGGGAAGAACAGTAGTCAATACGTGAAAGTACAAGAGCATTAATTAGAGTTTTAGTAAGGTTTCTGGAAAGTGATGTCCGTATTTTTTTAATTCTGAAGAGATGAAAGTTGGATGATTTTGTAATGGATGATATGTGATTCTTAAATGATAATTTGTCATCAAATACTAATCCTAGGTTTTTGGAGGAATGAGAAGGAGAAATAATCATGTTATTTAGAGTAAAGTTTGGAAAGGAAGTTTCAGAAGTAGATATGTTAAGTACAGTAGTCTTAGAGGAATTAATTAGTAGTTTATTGGAGAGGAGCCATAATCTTATGGAGTTAGCACACTCGATTAATTCAGAGTTAATGGTATTATGAGAATTTATAGGGAAAAAGGTAAACAGTTGGATATCATCAGCAAAAATATGGTAGTGGATATTTGGAAATTTCTTAATTAGATCAGCAATAGGGCGGATATAAATAGAAAAGAGGGATGGACCTAGAACAGATCCTTGGGGAATACCGTGGTTAAGAGGAGAAAGAGGCGAGTAAGATTTGTCAATCATAATAGAGATATTCCTGTTAGTGAGATATGAAGTAAACCATTTTAATGCTAAGCCAGATATACCCATTAAAGTAAGTCGCGAGATTAATATGTTATGGTCCAGGGTATCAAAAGCAGATGATAGATCAAGTAGGATTAGCTGGCAACACGTGTTGCTATTTAAGGTAGATAATATAGTGTCAGTAATACGTAGGAGAGCTGTTTCGGTTGAATGACCCTTACGAAAAGCGCTTTGAAACGGGTCGAAAAGATTATTTTTATTTACATGGGCTATGAGTTGTTTGGAAACAATTCTTTCTAATATTTTACTTAATAAGGGTAGGTGGGAGATCGGGCGATAATTGCTAAATGAGTTTGGGTCTAAGTTTTGTTTTTTTAGAATAGGGGATATTATGGCAGTCTTGAGACAGGGTGAAACTTGGCCAGAGTTTAGTGAGTTCGCAATAATATCCAAGAAAATAGGAGAAAATAAGGGTGAAAGTTTGTGATATAATGATAAAGGTAGGGGATCAGTGGGGGAGGTACAGTGAGATTTCATGAGTAGGTCATTTACTTCATACAGTGAAGGAATAGTGAATGTACTTAATGAGTCAATATGACGGGTAATATATATGGTAGGATTGAGTATGGGTTGAGTAGATGCGCAAATAATATTATTAATGCTTGCAATTTTATGGTTAAAGAATTTTTCAAAAAGAGAACACAGTTGAAAATTTGACGTGTTAGGTAAAATGGGGAGGATTTTTTCATCTGGAGGAGAGAGAATTTTATTTGCTATTTTAAATAATTTGCGAGGATTGGAGGATATCAATGCTATCTTTTTGTTATAATAGATAGATTTTGAACGAGATATAGTAGATTTGTAATTTTTTCTAGCTAGTGATAGTGCTAATTTAGTTTCAGTAGAAGGATTTTTAAGAAATTTCTTCTCAAATTTTCGAACACTCTTCTTGAAGATGAAAAGTTCGTGGGAGAACCAGGGAGAAAAATGGCGGTCGGTAATTAATGTAGTTTTTGTAGGTGCATGTATATTGATAATATTTAGGAGAGTGGAGTTTAGGAGTACCGGACAGAGGGAAGTTGAAGAAGATATCTCAGTTTTGATATTGTTTACAAATCTTGGTAGGTCGATAGACTTAAAATCTCTATATGTAATACGTTTTCGTTTAATATTTGTGAATTTTAGATTTATAGAGAATTCAATAATAAAATGATCAGTTAGTAGTTCAATTTTTTGAAAGGAGTTAGGGTTTATACATCCAATAAGAGGACTGGATAGGGGTGTAAATATCATATCAAGTGTATTGCCACTAGAATGGGTAGGAAATGATATATGTTGGCACAAGGAAAGAGACTCAGTTAGGAATTTAAAGTCACCATGGGGATAGATGGGAGAATTATAGTGATAGTTTAAGTCACCAAGAACTATTGGTAGATAGGATGAAGATGAAGGAAGTTTATGGATAAAATCATGAAATTCATCAAAGAATAAACTGGTTTCAGGTTTTGGGGGACGATAGATAACGGTAAGATGTAGAGTTAAGTTAGGAAGCTTGAGGGTCAGCGAAATACAATCACTATATGAAAAGGGGGGGAATGAAATGGATGGAGATAGGTAAAAATCATTACGTATCATAAATCCTACCCCACCACCACGGCCCATTTGTCGTGGAGCGAGATAGAGTGTATATCCAAAGTCCAAGATGGAGGCAAATATATCAGAGTCATTATTAGAAATCCAGGTCTCAGTTAATGCGATTATAATAAATATTATATATTTTTATCTTATATATTATATTCCATATTATTAAACATATTTAATATTTGTATGTACATGTTTGTACATAAAAATATGTATTGGATACTACTGATTACAAAATAAATAAAGTAATATTAAATTATTGAAAATAAATTAATAAATTTATAATAATACAAAAATACACCAATACCAATAAAATAAATACCATGTAAATAATTATTAATTAAAATATTATTATTTTCAATTACAAAATGTTAATAAATAAATATTATTGACATGTCTAAAATATAATATAATTTAAAAGATATTAACAAAGATTTGGCGAATCAAAGATATAACACTCGCTACCTACGCAACATGATTAGTATTCATACATCCCGCTTCTAGCAGCAGTATCGAAATCGATTTAGATTTGCCGCAATTTGCATACTACAATGTTTTCATTACTCTTATTAAATGACTTGCAATATAAATTAGCTTTTACTTGCCACATAGATATTTATAGGATTTAAAACCAACATATCCTAGTTCTATATATTAGCAATAAACACTTAATAAAATAATAATTAAAAGCATATTATTTTTCATTTTAAAAGTGCATAGTTTGATACAAATTTATATTATAAACAACACATAGTTCCAAAAAATGACCTATATATGTGGTGATGTTGGTTTTTGTATACAAAATTTAATTACACGATTGAGTGTTCTATCTTTCATTAGAAAAATCTTTGATATTAATATGAAAAATTTTATTATCTAAAATTTGAATATTGGATGTTAAATAATTATATACAATTAGTTTATTAATTATATATTATTATTTGGTAACCAGTGTTCTCGTGCGAAGTGATTTCATGGGGAATGATATTATACGGATTGGTGATTTCGTGTGTAGTTTAAATTCTACTATTTATAAATAATTATTTATATATATTATCATTTCACACGAGATCATTCGCCACAAAATTACTTAACACGATATTATTGGTATTCTATTATTTAACTAATTATTTTTTATTATATTACACATATCATTGATTATATAATTAAATAAAAACCATTCGATAACTCCTGTTCTGTTTTGCACTTGATTCTAAAAGATTATTATCATAAAGTTAATTATATATTATATTATAGATTAAATATATATATTACGATATTTATAAGTTTTAATTTTAGCGTTATACTACTCTAAACAGTGAAATTAACAGATATAATTAAGAAGAAATTTACAAATGATAAAGAATACATATGTAATTGTAAATGTGGAATTATAAACTACTAAATACCAATACAGTATTAATATAAACTGCGAGATAATAATACCAAAGATTTTGCGAAGCAAAGATATAATACTCCCTATGCATGCAACGTAATTTAGTAATATCCCCAACCGCTGCTAGCAGTAGTATCGAAATCACTGAAATAGATTTAGGTTCGGCTCTGTTTGCATACAACAATGTTTTCATTGCTCTATTAAATTACATGCAATATAAATTAGCTTTTACTCACTAAATATATACTTATAGTATTTAAAACATACATATCATATTTGTTTGTTATATATTAGTAATGAACACTTAGTTTTCATCATATAAATATTAATTTAAAGCATATTATTTAACATTTTAAAAGTGTATAGTTAAATACGAATTTACATTATAAACAACACATAGTTCCTAGGTGGCACTGGGGTATTTTGTATACAAATTCGAATTACACGATTTCGCGTAAGTGTTATATCTTTCCTTCGGAAAATCTTTGATAATACCGTACAAATGTAAAATAATTATACAATATGCATTATCAGTGAATTATTATTTAAATATTACATATATATGTATTATATAATAGTGTTTAACATCATATATATTATGTAGTGATGTAAACAATTTGAATATTTAGATTAGAATATTAAAAAAGTATTCATGGGATTAAAGTAGTAGTATTAATATTTTTGTGTACGGTATTAGTATAGCAGTTATTTCATAATTGGAATTTTCAGTTTTCTATAAGCAATAAATATAGTATATTAAGTAATTATAGTATTATTTAATACTTTAAAATATTAATAATTTATTACTATAATATTAATAAATATATGAATTATAATATCATATTATAAATATACATAAGTATGTTAAAATGGTTTTCGCCGAAGATTACAAATAAACTACCCTGTTTGGTTAGAACGGACAAACGGCAATTTTATTTAAAACTATATTTATTAAATTACTTTTATTTCTATATTAACTAATGCTGATTGTATATTTTTCATAATGTATAACTATTATATTGTTAACAATATTTAATATGATATGGTATTATAATAATCATATAATATATATGGATACAGGAGAAGCAGACCACCGATATATTTAAGAGCCGCCCATCGATGTAAATATATGTTACGCTTTCACACGCTAAAATATTCCATATGAGTAACATACATACGTTGTTTATGTGTATTATCATATTAACACAAATATATATTATAATTATATACATATATATTATACATGTATAATAATATTAATAGTAACTGTACGGATTATGGTCAAAAGCTTCGCGATTGATGAGCAATTTGAATGCCCGCAAAATTGTTTATGTGAATTAGTGAATTTACAATAGCTTATGATTGGCCATTATAATTAGCGTATGTCTATTTATAGACTATCATACATGCAACGGCTTATCATTAACATGTGTGTGTGTTTTATAGGCTCACTCGGGATGTAATGCAGCTAAAAAAACCTAGCAATATTAAAAATAAACCCAACAAAACGAAACCAAACAAGTGAAAATAACTAAAACTAAAAATATTAATGTTTGTACAAACAATCATACGGCGTATGATTCATACGCTATTGTAAATTCACTAATTCGAATAAACAATTTTGCGGGCATTCAAATTGCGCATCAATCGCGAAGCTTTTGACCAGGTACCAACTGTACAATTAAATATTTTATTTTTTATTAAATTTCAATTTGTACTATTAGAAATTATAAGGTACTATAATGGATAACATATTGATGGATTATATTATACATATATAATATATTGGTTCTACTTGAAATTAAACAGACATTCTAAAACTATATCGATCTCATGTGTACGTAACATATTCGAATAATAATCGAATGATTTCTAATAGTTAAATAAATTAAAATATAATAAAAAATCAAATTTATTAACAAATATTTAATTTTACAATTACTATAACGGATAACTATAGATATATATATATATATATGGATTATATTATTATACATATAATTATAAGATATATTTGTGGATTTGTTTAATATGATATAATACACAAAAGCAGTTTATGTATGTTACTCGTATGGAATATTTTAGCGTGTGAAATCAAGCGTAACATATTTACTTTAGTGACATATATTTATTAATTGGGCGGCTCTTATATATTAGTAAGACCGCCCAAATTGAACTCTTAATTATATCGGCGGCCTGAATATATATATATATATATATATTCGGTACCTGGTCAAAAGCTTCGCGATTGATGCGCGATTTGAACGCCCGCAAAATTGTTTATTCGAATTACTGAATTTACAATAGCGTATGATTGTTTGTTGAAACATTAATATTTATAGTTTTAGTTATTTTCACTTGTTTGGTTTGATTTGGTTGGGTTAATTTTAATATTGTTTAGGTTTTTTTAGCTGCATTACTGTAAATGATTACATCTCGAGTGAGCTTATAAAACACACATATATAAATATATGGTAATTATAAGCCGTTGCATGTATGATAGTCTATAAATAAACATACGCTAATTATAATGACCAATCATAAGCTATTGTAGAACCACTAATTTAATACGCGAAGCTTTTGACCATAATCCATATATTCAATTAATAATATTGATCAATAATTATACTTATTTCAATAGTTTCATTTTAATATAAAATGCATGTTAAAATGTATATTTTAATAAATAAACACAAGAATATAATAATCTATTGATACTTGATAATTAAAGTTAACTTATGCTATCATAATACCAACTATATGATACATTTTCATAATTAAAATTTCATATTTTTATTTTGAAATAAAATTTACATTAGTTCGTATAGATTCTATAATAGAGCACGTTTTTATATCTAAGTAATTTATCTAATATATATTATAATTATGCTTACATATTATTTAATAATAATAATTATAATATAATTATTAAAATGTGACATGTGCTTTTTAAATTATCCGAAAAATTCTTATATAAACATAATATAAAAATAAAAGACATATTTATTTTATATAATGAAGATATTATATGATATAAATAATATATAGTTATTTTTAAATATAACTAACCATATATAATATGTTCGTGATTGATAGAAAAGGTAAAATAGTTTAAATTATCCAATATTATATTGAATATACGAATTTAATTTAATATGTATAAATATAAAAAGGTCATGACATTTGTCATTAATTATAGAACATATATATCAGAAAATAATAAAGTTGGAGCGAAACCTTTAAAATTCAGATTGTCCACAAAATAATTATTTTATGCATACCTTAATATTGTCAACAAAAGAGTTAGCTTATACATAATTTTTATTTGGTAGACAATATTTTTATATATATTTTATTATTCATTATTTTGAAAAAATAATTAGATATATTCAAAGAGTATATCATAATTAATTAGTATGTAAATTTTCACCTTCATGGCTATCTTATAAAAAATGGTTACCAAATGATTATATTTTGCATTGTCCACCAACTGGTTATATTACGACTATATATATATGTATTTTTATGTGTAATATTACAAGTGATAAATTATAGTATATAATTTTATATATATTTTTATTAATCATTATTATTATTTGTCAATCACATTTGTGATATATATATTCCTATAGGAATATATATAGGAATATACCTATGAATGTAAATCATTATTAGTTTGTATTTCACAGTCGTATAAACACATTATTTAGAAGTCATATATTCAAATATTAGTAACCTAATAAACTAGAGTTATTTTACTTAAAATATTACAAAAAAAATCATATTTATTATTTTATTACATTATATAATTAAACTAATATTTAATGAATATTTCATAACTGCACATTTTCAACACCCTGTATCACAGGGCGTATTGTACGTAGGTAATAAATTCCTTCTACATTCATTATATAATTATGATGGCTACGCGGGTGCATATATAGTAACATCTATTAGTGAATTAGTTTAAGTTTACGTGTATAGCAGTATAGGTTTAGAAGTATAAAAGGAATATTTAATATGGCTATGATGACTCTATAGGAAAATTAAAATCAAGAATACATAATTCTCAACACGAAATAAAGTAATAATATATGAATGATACGTTACATGATATCGTATACACATACAGTGTATTTATTTACTATTTTAAACCTTCGAAATAAATAATTTAACTATTAGAAAACGCTGTATACAGTTAACTATATATATAATATATAATTTAATACAAATAATACTATTTGAAACATTCGAAGTGTATTTATTTACTATTCGAAACCTTCGAATGAGTGACAAATCAGAAAATGTCCAACACTAGTATACACACAGCGTTTAGAGTTACCTTTTCGGCGATGAAAATGTCGAACACCATTATAGTGATCATGCAGAAATAAGTCACACGAAAGCCGGAGTGGTTCCCCTTGATTAGGTAATAACGAATATTATTATATCATTAATATATTAAATACATGTGTGAATTTGTACAATCATTTATATGTATCTGTGTAAGTGTTGATAGAATTTGAAAAAAATACTATTAGTTTAAAATATTTACTTTTAAATATTTTTATATTTTTATTAATTAGAATCAATATATCATACTATATTTGATCTATATATATTAATTATTGACATAAATTGTATATAATCTCTATTCTACTGTAATTATGCTTATGAAGATTTTATAATTATATATTAATAATTAAATAATAATAATTAAATGATATATTACACAATGATTACGCAACTATAATATAATAAGTGATGAGTCATCTTACTTGTCGGATAGAGTCATAACACTTCCAGAAATGTGAACTGAACTTCTGTTCGCTGATCAGGCTACCGTTTATTCGAATTCGGTCCCTGACTTCAACGAGATGCGGGGAACTATAGGGTATAGGGTATAGCGTATACCTACAGTATACTCTATATACACTATACATATATAGTGTATATACTGTATACAGTGTACAATGTCACGTGTACATGTATTGCGTAATGTGTTGATCAGACTAACTATGCAATAGCCGTTACGCTCGCAGATACTGTCATTTGTGTTCATAGATATGTTATTACATTAAAAAGTGTAAAAGTATTATTCATATATTTACATAAAATATAAATTATATACATATATATATAATAATTAAAATATTATATATATAATTTTTTTTAGATTAAAATAAATGAAATTCAATAGAAAATATCAAATAAAATATAAACTATTGTTATATTTCCTATCGAACTATGTGTATACAATATGTATACAATGTGTACATGTATACCTGTATTGAGATCACGTGTCCTAGACCGTATTACGTGACCTTGAGTACGATGCTAACCTCGAGAAGCCCGTCGTGTATCCGTTATGTCTAAGGATGCATTCCACGAAGGCACACGTCGAACCCTTGCCCTTTGTCCCGCTGATGTGAATCACCGATAGGGTATCCAGCTTGTCTAGCTGTGTTGGGCGTATCGATCGGTAATGACGTCATAGATCACCGATGTATATGTTACGTAATATTAAACCGATATACCTTATCGTGTACTAGCAGTAGAACAATATTATACTGTTATGTAATATATAATTTGATTTATATTACACATATTATTTATATAATTATATAATATTATACATATGAGTATATGTTACTTTATACGTTCTATCAAGGGCGATACAACTAATACTAGATATCTCTATAAACTGTATTGGTAATTAACAATGATTAATGATACTTCAAGTGTGTCGTACTACAAATACAATTGTCGACATATTTTCCCAGTTTTTGTTAAACTAAATGTATATTAACACTTGTGTTCACACTTATGTTCATACTACCGACATATGTCACGTATATAGGTATCCCTATAATACTACTGATAACACATCTATAGGTATATACATAGAGATAAGAAGCCCATATCAACAAAACTACAACATACATACCTACAACACTCATTCCTACAACATACCTACAACACACATACCTACAACACACATACCTACAACACTCATTCCTACAACACACATACCTACAACATACACACCTACAATACACATACCTACAACACTCATACCCATAACACTCATACATACAACACACATACCTACAACATACATACCTACAACACACATACCTACAACACACATACCTACAACACTCATACCTACAACACTCACACCTACAACACTCATACCTACATAGATACCTAACTTAGAGAACAGCACCGAGGGTGATGTTATTTAATAGCAGAATTATAGCAGTATTACCGAATGGTACATACACAGGCACAACACATTATGCATGCCATTCTAACTGTTACACCCGCTATTGATGCCAGCTCTATTGTTTCAGACATGCTTTTCTCTTTATTTATATTCTCCAATATAACAGAATTAGATTGCATGCTGTTCAATGTACTGATTGCATTCTGTATTATTGATATCTTTGTATGTTATGCATGTTAATTAATATGTATATGTTATTAAAGCACAAAAGTTTAAAAGGATTATTAACATATATATATATATATATATATATATATTTATAAATATAAATATATATAGGTTATATATACATTTAAAATGTAATAAATATATTAAATGTAATGTATTTAAAGAAACATTATGCCGTATCAGATTGATACTACAAATCAAGAGTCAAATAAAAAGTGTAATAATAATTTCGAACAATGAAATGGAACATAAAAATAACTACAGATAAAAACGATATAAAAATAGAAAAATAATAATGCATTAATAAATATTTATAAATAGAAAAGCATAGAGAGGAGATGAAGAAATGTAGTTGTGCCTGGGTTCTGTTGTATATGGTTATTAGAAATCTAAATATGGATACATTGCATGCAATTATAATTGGAGTAGACATTATTTTGGAAATGAATTAGAATTTAGAAAGCATTGATGCAAATGTAGTATATTATAAACTATACGTTAAAAGTAAACGTTATTAATTTTTAATATTTACGATAAAATATGACCTACTTTAATAAGAGTTTGTTAATTTTTAATTTATCTACAAAAAACTAAAAAAAATATTAAGTACTATAGTAATTAATTAATAATTAATAAGTAATAATTATTATAATTATATAATAAATAATTATAATTAATAATATAATATAATATTACGATTTCAGTTTGAAGAAAAAATACGGTGGAAAACGTGCTGTTAAAATATACTATATATAGTATTTATAGGTGTATATATATATATATATATATATATATATATATATAGGTATTATAGGTATATAATATAATAATATAATATAATATTACGCTTTCAGTTTGAAGAAAAAATACGGTGGAAAACGTGCTGTTAAAATATACTATATATAGTATTTATAGGTGTATATATATATATATATATATATATATATATATATATAGGTATTATAGGTATATATAGTACCTATGGGTATATTGTACTGATTTAAGAATATAATATAAATTAAATATATTGTAATTAATACTCTTAATTTACCTTAATTAATATTATATTACCTTAATATGAATACCTATATTATATGTATTTAAATATAAAGTTACAATATCGAATTACATTGGATTAATACGTTGTATGTATAAAACATAATTTTGTTTATTATATATATAGTAGCGTTTTAGAATATATAAATAAACATATATATATATATATATATATATACATATATGTGTGTGTATAATATATAATAAACAATGTGCATATATATATATATATATATATATATATTTAAATGTATAATGATTTGTATATATACTAATATTTATATTTAAATTATAACATATATTCACATCAAGATAAATTAGAATAATAATATGATATAATACATTTTGAAATAATTATTATAATAACAATAATTATAAAATAAATAAATATTATGTTTTAATCTTGATCTAATAATGATGTATATCTGGAAATGTATATATATATATATATATATATATATATATATATATATATATATATATATATATAAATGTACATATATGTAAATAACATATTATAAAGTATGACATTATCAAAATGTATTTATTATTATTAACTAATATATTAGTTATATATAATAATATATATATTATAATTATTATAACAATATTATTTATATCATATTATTCTAATTATAATTTATATATAAACCTCATAATTTTTAATTCCAATTGTACCGTTCATTTTTATGTTGGTTTCTATCGATATCCAATAAATATGGCTGTGTTATCATGAATTATTAGCCACGTAAAGCTGTAGTCTTCTTTTGAATTTCTTCTTAATCTCCTTAATCTACCTGATTTAAATTAAATAATATGTTATATGTCAGATATGATACACATCTATATATATATACCCATGACTAAATTCCTATACCAATGTATAGATAACTAAATGTCGATCTATGTGGAACTATACGAGTGTATATAGCGAATAATATATAACGAATACTGTATAATACGAAGTCATTCAAGAAATAGAAACAATAACTAGAGAACGAGATTAATATTTTCAGCCAATTATAATAAAGAACACATAAAAATAATATAATATTAAGATTTAGTAATACATATATAATAATATAATAATCTATTAACAACTATATATATAGTTATATGATATTATATATTATAATATATTAAACTATTTTCAATTTAATATATATATATAGATTATTATATAATTATTGAATATAATTTATAATTATTATAAAAGTTCAGTGGAATAATATGAAAGCTATTGTTTACACATAAAGTAGTGAACTTTATCATGTTACGTATTATCATATTTAATGATTTCATAATATTGTAACATTATCGAAAAATAAAAAATCATCTTGAAAAATGCCCTAATTATAATGAGTGTTTAATAATGTTGTATAACGATGCTCGTAACCCATAATGTCGAGTTAGCAACAATGTATACAGTGTACAATGTATACAGTGTACAATGTATACAGTGTACAATGTATACTGTATACTGTGTACAATGTCTACAGTGTACAATGTCTACAGTGTATAATGTATACTGTATATGTGTACAATTGTATACAGTGTACAATGTATACAGTGTACAATGTATACAGTGTACAATGTATACAGTGTACAATGTATACTGTATACTGTGTACAATGTCTACAGTGTACAATGTCTACAGTGTATAATGTATACTGTATATGTGTACAATGTCTACAGTGTATAATGTATACAGTGTACAATGTATACAGTGTACAATGTATACAGTGTACAATGTATACTGTGTACAATGTATACTGTACAATGTGTCAGTAACGTTAGTTGTGGGATTTATAATATATATTAATATTAAGTTATATTAGTAGTATAGTATTATTATTATTAATTTGTAAGGAAATACCACACAAGCTATAATGTAAATCTATAATCCTATTTTTAATTTATATTTACATTATTAATTGTTATCTAAATAAATGATGGATCTATATATTTAACAATAATTATAAATCTATCTATATATATATATATATATATATATCAAACACAATTTATGTATATATATATATATATATATATATATATTATATAAAATAACTAAATAGTATCTATTCCTATATGATATTAAATTATGATCAAATATAATTTATCATGATTAATTTTATTTATATATATAATAATATAATTATGAAATATTTTAATTATACATTAACATTATCTACACATATAATGTTAATTATATTATAGATTACATATATATTATATTCAAAAAATCGATTATTAATTTATATATTTAACAACAATTATATATAGAAATATTATTCATAATTTATATCGTAATAGTCACAAGTTGATCATTAGTATTAATACTAAAATAACTATTAAGAAAATAACAATAATTTAGATATTCTACATAAATAATAAGAGTGCAATTTGCAATTTTCTTAAAATTAAATAAATATATTACCAATAATAAGCACTTTATTTGACCTTTGTTAAAGTCAAGGTCATATACCATGCTCTAACCTCCGTGGTATTATTCATCTATAGATGCCGTTGTTGCCAATAACAACATGTTATTACCGTTATGAGTTATATAACTGCACTAAAGCTAATAAGTTATATAATTTTCCATTAATGCGTCATATTATATGATTCAGATAAACAACATATAATTATAAATCATAATAAATATTTGAAAACTTTATGAAATATTACATTTATTTTTTATTTTATTATAAATTCATCATTAATAATCGCCAATTGGCGGTTCACATTTGAATAAATATCAACGGATGCTTTCATCTCGGACTTTAAACTAATGGATTTATTACATTTATAAACATAATTAAATATATTTATATATAATGATATAGAGGATGGCAGCCTTTATAAAAGTCGATGACTTACTTGTAGCCTTTTGGAGAAATTTTTGTTTTTATTATAGCTATTATATTATTATTATTATGATTTGTTAATCAAACATATATGTAATACTCCAATAAATTTGTTTCATTCATTCAAATTTGTTTCATTCATTCATATACATTAATTAATATTATTTATTTTATTAATAATATCATTTTAATTTGATATTAATACATATATACATAATATACACAAATATCAAATGTTCGATACTTTATAATATGTATAACTGGTTGAATACAATAATAATACTGAATGTATTTTAATGAAACACATCAGTTCAAGTTATATAGTACTTCAGATGCACATACAAGTATCTATAAATGGTAGAATTGCTCAGTTGGCCAAGGCGTCATACACACAAGCAGTAGGTCGCGAGTACAAGCCTCGTCCCGACCATTATAATAGATATTAAGATAATATTTAGAAGGATCTTATACATTTGTTTATACGATAATGATAGAATCTCATGGAAAAAACCATGGATGCTTTAGCATGAAAGCGAATTCGAAGGATCTTAGAGCCATATATGGTTATAAGTGAAAACGATATATATGTTTCTTGATGGGATGAAAGGATCTTATTAAGACCCCCATTAGTCGACTCTACTAATATAACAAAATCTATAAATTAATATATTTGTTACAACTGTGTTATTAATATATACATTAATATACCTATGTATACGCCATTACGTTCAATACGATCCTAATATAACTATATATATTAGTATCTATACTGTACATATCATTATATTCTCGTCTCTGTTTAAACCATGATTCAGAGCTATTTTACATTGAAATTTATAATATCTTTAATAATATCTTTAATATCATCTATGATGAATATATTTATGGATAGTTTAAATTAGTTTTAACGTCCATTAACATATGTATAATACATAATAGGAACTAACTATTAATATAATTAGTAATACAAGTATTCATATATACAATTACATATTGATGAACACACGTATTGATAACAATATAGCAAACATAATAACTTTCTATAAAATAAGTTTATATAATAAGTTTAATAACTTAAGTATATAAATTTATATTTATCGTAATTTTAATTATCATGAAACTGCAGTAAAATTAACGATACTTATAAAAACATATTATGCATAACATAACTATTAAGGGTTGAAAACGAGTAGTAATCTATATTGTTCACTATTATTAACAAACTTTACATTTTCTGATAAATATTGCAACGGAAATAAACGATTACCAACATAAACTCGCTAATTTTACAATCTCGATACATCGACATAATTTATGCTAAAACGTTAATGTCGAGTTATCAGGTATATAGTATATATATATATACAAAAACATATATATTATTAATTAATATAATATATATATTGTTATATAGATACGTATAAAATGATTATTATATATTTATTATAATAGTTTATATTTAGCTCTGTAAAGCGTACGCCGTATAGGGCGAACAGGGTTTTCGCGTGTATAAATAGATTCGATGTTTAAGTGATATGCATTTACACTTAGATATAATATATTATACTATATATAGTAACATTTATAAATAGAGCTTAATAAGTCTTATTAAACAATCATTATAATAATAGCATTACGTTTAACAATTGTCTAGATACTATAAATAACATACAATTTATACAAAACTTTATAAGAATTATATTACGTTAATATTTATTATATATCAATAATATATATTCCATATTAAATATATATATATTCAATTGAAGTTAATTGAAATACATTAAAATTAAAATTGAATTAATACTCTATATATGTATTCAATATCTATAGATATTGAATACTAATATAGAAATAGAAATAATCTATAGATATGTATTCAATCTCTAAGTATGTATTCAATCTCTAGGTATGTATTCAATCTCTAGGTATATATTCAATCTGTATATATGTATTCAATATGTATATATGTATTCATTATCTAGATATGTATTCAATCTCTAAGTATGTATTCTATCTCTAAATACGTATTCAATCTCTAGATATGTATTCAATCTCTAGATATGTATTCAATCTCTAGATACGTATTAAATATCTAGATATGTATTCAATATCTAGCTATGTATTCAATATCTAGATATGTATTCAATATCTAGATATGTATTCAATATTCAATATATGTATTAAATATCTAGATATGTATTCAATCTCTAGATATGTATTCAATACCAGATCTAGTAATTTGACTTTATAGATAAATGGTGGTAAGTAATATATGTTTAAAATAGTCTATATAATATTAGTATACTGTCGCAGTATTATTTAGCAATGTACTTAATGTTTCATTAATAAAATAAAATATATTAAAACATAACTAATACATTAAACCATACATTGTTAGATCATTACCACAGATATAATATGAGAGGTATGTGAAAAATAAGAGAAGATACACAGGAAGGACAACGAGTAATGGTCTAAACCTAATGGACTATCCTGACATTTAAATAATCACTTTTTATTTTAATCTGATTTTAAAATTGTACCATTTGTGTTATGCTTATTTTAATGGATATTTGTATATGATTTGCTTATATTTATTATTTTATGTAGAGTATATAATATACTATATATATATATATAGATATTATAATATATTAATATATAATATAATATAATAAAATATAGTTTATTATTAAACTTAATTATATATATATATATTATTTTGAAGTTAGATATTAAATGTTATTATATTATTTAAATATAGGAATCCTAACACGTTAGAAGTATGGCTGCGTAGGTTTGTGGCTTTCGTTAGTATTTAAGCGTAGATATTCCAGAACTACATTCATATATCATATTTATTATTCGATATATAGACATATTAATCGATAATGTCCTAGAGCATTCATTTAGAACATATATATATATATAAATATGTTCATATATATCATTACATATATACGAGAGTGTATTACGACTATGAACTGCGGGCAACTCTATGTATGTTCCATGCAGTAACTGCGGGTAACTCTATGTATGTTCCATGCAGTAACTATAGTAACTTAATTCGGGAACTTTTAAATATATTACGTTATAGTAGTTATTATTAGAATAATTATACATTATTTTTTTATTTTATAGGCTGCAGTCTCAAAGTTGTAAAACAATTGTCCGTGCTACTATTTATAAATTAGTATTTTATGATACGATTTTTTTTTCAACCTAATATTTTATCTATTTAAAAATAAATTATCTAGACCTCTTTCTAACTATCTAAAATATACTCTATATATAACATACTACGGGTATTAATAACCTTCTCTATGTTAATGATTGTGTGATACATTTAATTGAAAATATATAAGAATAATATTATATACATTAACCACCTATTATTACACAAATTACCTATGTACTAAACATGACGATGATCATTTTATTTAAACACTAATTCAATCATACAATTATTATAGTGTGACAATACTATAGGTTAATACTATAACGAACAATATATACAAGTAATAATTAGTACTGATAAGTATAGTACGTGGCGAAAATGAATATGTTTGCATTTCATGAATAGGGAGTCAAGAGATAGAACGAATAAAGAATATGTGGTTAATTTAAGTAAAAATACAATAAATATATATATAGAATTGTAACTGGGAATAAAAGTAGGTATATTATTATATCTCATTATTTGATCTGTTAAAATAATAATATATTATTATTTAGGTTTAAAAAGTAATTTTAAATATGTTCCTTTATCTATAAAACTGAATTAATTCATAAAATATTTCAAATTATATTTATGGTCATGTGTTATCTCTATAAGGTTTTTTCTCTAATTAATTAGATAACAATTGTTGATAATATTAATGATTTCATGAACAAATAATAAATATATAAAAGTATGCATGTATTTTAAATTAAATGTATTATTGATTGTTTTGTTGTGTATTTCTATTATTTGTGTATAATTATAATAGTTATGTAATAGTTATAATATAAAAACATGATATTAATGTGCTCAGTATAAAAATATTGAAACTTCTTGATTTTTAATTATAATAGTAATTACTATACATATGTGTTTAACTTGCACTATTATTGAATATTAAATTGAATATATATATATATATATTACTACATTATATAATGTAGTAATACATATAAAACCTAACTCCGCAGGAAAATAAAATAATTTTTAGAAATAAATAATATAACGTCAATTGATTCTTTAAATCTAAGTTAGTATTAATTATAATTTAGTAAAACATGTCACAAATAACCGCACGCAATATGTATTTATAATATAAGTGTACTATAGATTATATATATATATATATATATATATATATATATATATATATATATATAATATTTATATATAATTATAATAATTATTATATAAACCAATATTATTATATAATAGATGACTGTATTAATAATCAGTATTAATATAAATTTATAGAGTTTTATTTACGAGTTTCATATTTCAGTGTCAGTATATACTACCTATAGGTTTGCTACAACAATACAGGTATTGTTTAGCTATACGACTATACGGCTGTATCACGCAGAACTTTTAGTATGACGAAACAATAAAATAAGATAATATATATACTGGACTCTTATGTAAATATATATATTATTTATTATGTGTATTTATAGTATATACGTTTTGTAATTGATTAATGATGCTCTACGAATATCTATTTATAGACCGCGAATATAGTTTGATACTAATTAACGTATGTCCACAATAACCATTAATGTACTACCACTACTTCCAATATTACAACCACCACCAATACCACCACTGCAACCACTACTACTACTACTACTACTACTACTACTACTACTACTACTACTACTACTACTACTACTACTACTACTACTACTACTACTACTACTACTACTACTACTACTACTTTTACTACTACTACTACTACTACTACTACTACTACTACTACTACTACTACTACTACTACTACTACTACTACTACTACTACTACTACTACTACTACTACTACTACTACTACTACTACTACTACTACTACTACTACTACTACTACTACTACTACTACTACTACTACTACTACTACTACTACTACTACTACTACTACTACTACTACTACTACTACTACTACTACTACTACTACTACTACTACTACTACTACTACTACTACTACTACTACTACTACTACTACTACTACTACTACTACTACTACTACTACTACTACTACTACTACTACTACTACTACTACTACTACTACTACTACTACTACTACTACTACTACTACTACTACTACTACTACTACTACTACTACTACTACTACTACTACTACTACTACTACTACTACTACTACTACTACTACTACTACTACTACTACTACTACTACTACTACTACTACTACTACTACTACTACTACTACTACTACTACTACTACTACTACTACTACTACTACTACTACTACTACTACTACTACTACTACTACTACTACTACTACTACTACTACTACTACTACTACTACTACTACTACTACTACTACTACTACTACTACTACTACTACTACTACTACTACTACTACTACTACTACTACTACTACTACTACTACTACTACTACTACTACTACTACTACTACTACTACTACTACTACTACTACTACTACTACTACTACTACTACTACTACTACTACTACTACTACTACTACTACTACTACTACTACTACTACTACTACTACTACTACTACTACTACTACTACTACTACTACTACTACTACTACTACTACTACTACTACTACTACTACTACTACTACTACTACTACTACTACTACTACTACTACTACTACTACTACTACTACTACTACTACTACTACTACTACTACTACTACTACTACTACTACTACTACTACTACTACTACTACTACTACTACTACTACTACTACTACTACTACTACTACTACTACTACTACTACTACTACTACTACTACTACTACTACTACTACTACTACTACTACTACTACTACTACTACTACTACTACTACTACTACTACTACTACTACTACTACTACTACTACTACTACTAATACTACTACTACTACTACTACTACTACTACTACTACTACTACTACTACTACTACTACTACTACTACTACTACTACTACTACTACTACTACTACTACTACTACTACTACTACTACTACTACTACTACTACTACTACTACTACTACTACTACTACTACTACTACTACTACTACTACTACTACTACTACTACTACTACTACTACTACTACTACTACTACTACTACTACTACTACTACTACTACTACTACTACTACTACTACTACTACTACTACTACTACTACTACTACTACTACTACTACTACTACTACTACTACTACTACTACTACTACTACTACTACTACTACTACTACTACTACTACTACTACTACTACTACTACTACTACTACTACTACTACTACTACTACTACTACTACTACTACTACTACTACTACTACTACTACTACTACTACTACTACTACTACTACTACTACTACTACTACTACTACTGCTGCTGCTGCTGCTACTACTACTACTACTACTACTACTACTACTACTACTACTACTACTACTACTACTACTACTACTACTACTACTACTACTACTACTACTACTACTACTACTACTACTACTACTACTACTACTACTACTACTACTACTACTACTACTACTACTACTACTACTACTACTACTACTACTACTACTACTACTACTACTACTACTACTACTACTACTACTACTACTACTACTACTACTACTACTACTACTACTACTACTACTACTACTACTACTACTACTACTACTACTACTACTACTACTACTACTACTACTACTACTACTACTACTACTACTACTACTACTACTACTACTACTACTACTACTACTACTACTACTACTACTACTACTACTACTACTACTACTACTACTACTACTACTACTACTACTACTACTACTACTACTACTACTACTACTACTACTACTACTACTACTACTACTACTACTACTACTACTACTACTACTACTACTACTACTACTACTACTACTACTACTACTACTACTACTACTACTATACCACCAGTAAATATTGTTTCACAGATATTATGAAATATATAACTCGTAAATTCGATATTTCATAAAAATAGATTTATACATAATTTCCGGTGTATGTTGATTTGTAGTATGATATAGTATAACTTATGTATGCCACAATACTACGTATGGGCAGAGCTAAGAATAGTTTACTTTTTATATATATGATAAATTATAAAATAAATATTATATATAAATAGATATATATATATATATTACACTAACAAATTCTTTATTTATTAATAATGTATCATTTGTATACGTGTGTGTACTACTTATAACATCTTTCATTATTCCTCGGTTTTGCGTCATTTCCTCATTAACTCTTTATGTACATATACACTTTTCTATATTAGGTTGTTCTGTATTCATATAAAAAAAACACTAAATTCTTAGATTAGTTCGTTAACTAGTTACACATAAATACCTCATATATTCAATTCAATCATTATATATATATATAATATATAAACATGGTATTATGTTTTATTTAACCTATTTATACTCATTTGTATTACATATATATATATTTAGGTTTGATATTTAATTTGATCTAATATATTTAATTAGTATAATACATATTTTCACAAATATCAATGTTAATATATATATATATACATATATTATCTTCAAATTATATACATATTTAATAATTAACATTCAAACGAAATAATATATATATATATATATATATATATATTAATATTATAAATAAAATAACATTATTTATATATGATTTTATTAAATTTTACGTATAATACAATTTAAGTTATGATAAAAATAATAATAAGAATCTCACATTCTCTCTATAAATGTAATCCACATTACAGACAATAGTAATTAGAGTGAAGCGAGAAGTAAGAATGAAATATTATAATAATGAATTATAATTGATTATTAACACTACTTTGAATATACATATATATATATATATATATATATATATACTATCGCAGTTATAAGATAATTACTTATATATATAATATAAATTAAAATATATATGACTTATAAGTGTTATTACAAAATAGCAGTATAATACCAATAATTATATAAATATATATATATATATATATATATATATATATATATATAATAAGAAATATAGACGATAGGGGTCGTGTAATAGGGTCTCAGATATGATTTATTAGAGATTGGCCGAGATGCGCAGCGCTGTCTCTCACTGAATCAGAGTAAGAAGGTGAATCTCTCGTCACCGGGTCTATTTATACGAACAATAAATCAATTGTTGTGTGTGTGTGCGTGCGACGTGCGTGCTGTAAATATAGAGATTTGGCGATGGAATTTTTATTCGCGTTTCGTCCAGTATGTCCTAAGGACGTCATGAGAACTGCGGTAGCTGATTATTATTAGTCGTCTTCGCTACCGTTGGCATTGTTAACCTAGGTATTGCCATGTGATACGAGCATTGTTTCGCAGTACTAGCTGGTAATAGGTACGTGCGAGGGTGGCGCCTTGAAAGTGAACGCTTTTTATTAGCGCACAAATATTCAACACGAATTCGAAAATAGAATTGGCATCGAAACAGAATAACGTATTAGCCGCTGAACAGACGCATATTAATGAGTGTTATAAAAACACATATTATTCAATAATAAATATATGATATAGTTTTTAATTTAATATGAATTACGCAATATGTAACTATAGAAAATTACATGCACGTTGTATTATAATCTTATCATTTATAATTATTAAACTACACATATATTTGACTACCTATATTTATTATATATAACATATGAATTCTAAATATTTTAGGTATTATGAGCCACATGTAATAGCTTATATTGTTTACAATATTATATTCAGTGAATTCTAAATACTAAAATAACTGTGGAGTAATAACGGTGGGCTCTATGCAGATAATATTACGTAATAATTATACGTATGTACCACGTGATATCTTCGGTAATATCTGTAGCTGGACAGATCAAGATATAAAGCTAATGATCGCATATATTATCATATCTCGACTATTACCATTATACTATTACTACTACTACTATTATTATTATTATTATTATTATTATTATTATTATTATTATTATTATTATTATTATTATTATTATTATTATTATTATTATTATTATTATTATTATTATTATTATTATTATTATTATTATTATTATTATTATTATTATTATTATTATTATTATTATTATTATTATTATTATTATTATTATTATTATTATTATTATTATTATTATTATTATTATTATTATTATTATTATTATTATTATTATTATTATTATTATTATTATTATTATTATTATTATTATTATTATTATTATTATTATTATTATTATTATTATTATTATTATTATTATTATTATTATTATTATTATTATTATTATTATTATTATTATTATTATTATTATTATTATGTTATTAAGGGTATCCTTAGTATAATCTAAATATAGCTTCTGGGTATCCCTCCGATTATTATAGCCATTATTTTGTAAAAATAAATGCATTCATTCATAAGTGTATATAAAGATTAATGAAAGCTACATATAGAGGATACGGGAGTCTGTGATGATAACTTGATGTAAACTATTTACTAGGAGTTTAACATTGCGATATCACGGTGACCATACGGTCGGGTGTGCATCACTACAGACATGCATCACTGAGGACATGCATAACTGAGGACATGAATCACTGAGGACATGCATCACTGAGGACATGCATCACTGAGGACATGCATCACTGAGGACATGAATCACTGAGGACATGCATCACAGAGGAAATGAATCACTGAGGACATGCATCACTGAGGACATGCATCACTGATGACACGCATCACTGAGGACATGCATCACTGAGGAAATGCATCACTGAGGACATGCATCACTACAGACATGCATCACTGAGGACATGCATCACTACTGCCATTGTATCACTGAGGACATGAATCACTACAGACATGCATCACTACAGACATGCATCACTAAGGACATGCATCACTACTGACATTGCATCACTGAGGACATGAATCACTGAGGACATGCATCACTGAGGACATGCATCACTGAGGACATACATCACTGAGGACATGAATCACTGAGGACATGCATCACTGAGGACATGTATCACTACAGACATACATCACCGAGGACATGCATCACTACTGACATTGCATCACTGAGAACATGCATCACTACTGACATTGCATCACTGAGGACATGAATAACTGCAGACATGCATCATTAATAATAATAATTGGAGACGACTCTACTATATTAGTAGAGAAAAAAATAGTAAAACATAATTGTGAAAGAGATACTCGTGGAGATCAGTTGTAAGAAGGTGCATGTATAGTAGTTTACTTATTAGACATAATTTCCCATACGATATGTATATGAGATATGCATTTAATATATATATATATATATATATATATATATATATATATATATATATATATATAGAGAGAGAGAGAGAGAGAGAGTGAGAGAGAAAGATAGAGAAATATAGAGATAGATAGAGTGATATAGAGAGAGCGAGAGAGAGAGAGAGAGAGTGAGAGAGGGAGAGAGAATGGGGAATGAATAGTTATATTGTGGTTATTGTTGTTAACTAAAATAGAATATATTGTGGAGATTCATAGTGAGTACATTTTCAGAACTCATTGAAATGTACTATACTATAAGTGACAAATAATAAACATTTTTAAATACATTATAACTTTAAATATAGTAATTTAAAGTTAAATAACATATTCTCATTTAAATCACAAAGTATATCAATAAACACTCTTATATACTGACTTATTTAGTAATAATAATCATCGAGATAACAGAATATATTATATTATTTTTTGAATAATTTTTCAAAACAACCTTGAAAAGAGAATCTAAATTATATTTTAATGAATCTACTGTACTATTTATATGAGTTATGTGACTATTCAGTACATTATGAAAGCAATGAAATATTAATGTTTTAAATGTGAATATATATATATATATATATATATATATATATATAACAATAAACATAAAATTAGTTAATAAACATTACTATCTATTCTCTCTTGCAATAAAAATGATTCATAGATTAGATAGGTTCACTATTATTATCTAAAAATAAATAAATATTACTAAATGAACCTTAATATGATTTATAAGAGGTATCAAAATTAATTGGATATCATAAGATATATATTATAAATAAGTATAGAAATTAATTTTAGTAGTCATAATGTACATTATAGACGTCTATTAAATAATATTATGATTAATTTGTTTTTCATTGTTAAATATAATTTAGCAGTGATGTGAATTATGATATTCTGTAATAAATAATTAATCTTCTAGATGATTCAATTATTTCCATCATTTGTAAAAGTTACAAATATGAGCATTCCAATGTGGGTATTGTAATATTAATGTGTATACATGTATTAAACACATTATTAATATACGGAATCAATGTGTATATTAATAAAGGGAGGGTTGGGAATTATAAATATTACACGATTGCACCAATACGTATTCCGGATAAATTCCTTTATTTTTATATTTAATTGATATCTATAAGAAATATTTAATATTTAATATATCATAGCATCATATATATATATATATATATATATATATATATTATGATTGTAATCACAAAATAACATATAGGTATATATATATGCAATAAATTCTCGATAACTCGATATTCCGGATACTTTCATTACTAGGTACATTACTACACCTATTTGTTGTTATGTTATATATATATATATATATATATATATATATATATATATATATATATATATATTTATTATTAGATTTGTATGTACTCCATATTAATAAACAATACAGCATATATTGAACTCGTCGTACATATAATATTAAATACAACTTCATATGATGTTAGTTATATCTAATCTATGCACATTTTTATTTATACAAGATAAGTTTACAATTTCAATTATATATATATATTGTTATGGTTTGTTAATATTATTTCATTTTGGTGGAGTCTTCTTCACCTCGTCCAGTAACTTAGATGAATTTTAACAACCATATATGGCTATAATGTCCCTTCGAAGCGGCTCTCATGTTAAGGCATCCATGGTTTTAACAAGATCCTATCGTTTATTTATACACAATTATATAAGATCACTTATAACTATTATTTTAAGACCTATTTTTATGGACCGGATGAGGCTTGAACTAGGGTCCTACTGCTTGTGTGTCTGACGCCTTAAACAACTGAGCAACACGGGTAGTTTTTTTAAATATATATATATATATACTATATACAAAGATTTTCCGAAGGAAAGATATAACACTTACGCGAAATCGTCTAATTCGAATTTGTATACAAAATACCCTGGTGCCACCTATAGCGGGTTACTTTCAGGAACTATGCGTTGTTTATAATGTAACTTCGTATTTAACTATACACTTTTAAAATGTTAAATAATATGCTTTAAATTAATATTTATATGATGAAAACTAAGTGTTCATTACTAATATATAACAAACAAATATTATATTTATGTTTTAAATACTATAAGTATATATTTAGTAAGTAAAAGTTAATTTATATTGCATGTAATTTAATAGAGCAATGAA
Organism: Osedax fenrisi; assembly: GCA_964019155.1. Lineage (NCBI taxonomy): Eukaryota > Metazoa > Annelida > Polychaeta > Sabellida > Siboglinidae > Osedax > Osedax fenrisi. Next base: position 41,733,452 of record OZ025240.1, on the reverse strand, counting down.
AACATTGTTGTATGCAAACAGAGCCGAACCTAAATATATTTCAGTGATTTCGATACTACTGCTAGCAGCGGCTGGGGATATTACTAAATTACGTTGCATGCATAGGGAGTGTTATATCTTTGCTTCGCAAAATCTTTGCTATATATGTAAATACTAATAAACAATTTATAATACGTTAAATATTAGTTTAATTGTGACATAATAACTAGCCCTGATATTATGTAATATACAAATGGGGATTTAATATAATACGTTTATTAATTAATCCTTTTATTAATTAATTAATAATTAATAATTATTACAGTTTTATTTTAATAACAATACTTAATATATATTACTCTTAGTATTTATTATAATTAGTATTATAAACTATATGCACCCGACAATAAATAATGATAAACTTTGATTACCAATACAAAATATATTATATCAAATATCCACTATAACATTCTACCTTTATAGCATTCTACTTATATAACCTATATCATTATATCATACTACTGTTATAAATAAGTATAATATTAATACATGCAAATTCACGAATCTCTCACGATATACCGGCATATCGTAGACGGTATATTTAGCGGGTTTGCTATATCGATAATCACGAGAAATAAACACATTTCGCCCCATCAAGTTATATGTGGCATAGCGTATATATATATATATATATATATATATATATATATATATCTGTTATTAATTAAATCTATATTATTATTAATTAGTATTATATGTATATTACTATTATTATTATTATTATTATTAATATATAACACTTTATAGTATTTTAATTATAAATAAACTATGTCCAAATATAATGATAATTGCTGAAAGTGTTAAGCTTACTTATATACATGCATCTTATTAATATATACTTATTTAAGATTGAATAAATAATGCATATTAATTGTGTGCTATATAATTTCCAATAATTTATAAATGTATTGTAATATATCTAAATTAAAAATGTAGTTATTTTATTGTATTGTTATTGTTATTGTTATTTATATTTAATTAATTAATTAAATTAAATTAATATTAAATTAATTAACATTAAATGAATATTATAAACCTGACTAAGTATTACTAATTTGTAATTGTCGATGTAATATTAAATACTAATTTAGATATTAAATTCATCAATAATGTATATTTTAATATATGTGTACATAATTAAGTAACGTATATATTTTAATAATATAATAGTTTACTCAAATATGTTACTGTAATAGATCAACCGAATTGATAAAGAATATAATACATACATATATATGATTATTAACTTAATATATATAAATTTTAACATATTACCAAGTAAGCTGTTAAAGTAGATTGGTAGAATAATCAGACAAATATTCACTAATAAATTCTATTTTTAAATAAGGTCTCGTAATTACAATAAATGACTGCATGGATGGCATGTTTATGCATTCATTATGGGTTGAAAAAGTCGCTAAACAAAACATTTATGCAATAACGATCTAGTGTAGAGAATTCGCATAATAAATTACTTTAGTCATTGGAGAATTAATAGTATTCGTATAGTGTTATTAAATTGAATAAGTGAAATATATATTGATTAATATAAATATATATGTTAATATATAATACGTATAAATTTAGTTAATATATAACATTGATACTCCCCACATTTCATACACAACGCAACGTACTATAGCAGCATCGCTTGAACCGATCGCTATACTCTGGTGATATCTTAACGAACCATTTTATTGAAGTTTGTTATTATAAGTTTTCGCTTAAAAAACACTATTCTACACAACATGTCACGTGATCTAAATTGATTACTATTCCAGCGTGGTCAGTGTTACGTAAGCCCTCGTACATGCCGCCACCCTAGGAGTAGTAAATAGCATCTCGTAAATAACACGCGCTATAAAAGAGAGAGAGAGAGTGAGAGAGAGCGCGCGTCTAAAAATAGAACTCAGTCTGAGATTTGGTGAAACAGCTAACTATAGTTATAAAGTATACTTTCGAAGCTAAATTTAAATGTACGCCATTTTGTTCGGCAAGGTCGTTCTAAAAGCGGTTCATTAATTGCTGCCGAATATAACTCTCGATTAACGTTTAACTCTATTTTTATTAACTTTAAAATCGAAATTCAATTTCGATGCGAATTTAACGACGCTGCGATTTCAGTCAATGAAATATTTCCTTTATTGAATGAGATATATCACATAATATAATGATACATATATGTATGCTATATATTAATATGTATATATCTATATACATATAATAAATATATAGTATTATGTTTAATAATTGATTACTGGAACTTAAAATAAATCATTTAATAATAATTCAAATAAATGATAATATATTTATAGTAATTGTTAATAATTATTAATATTAATACTTATATATAATTTAGAATTACTTTCTATTATTTTATAATCTACTACCGTGATACAATTGTATTCTTATCTAATATAATCTATATTGTATGTATCTGTATGATTATGGATTACAAATATCTTCTATTAGTATTGAATATCAAGAAATGTTTTCCAGATTAACAAATTAATAATAACATTTATTTAGTAACTTTATTTCTATAGTATTACATAATTTATATCTGAAACAGAGATACAAGAGTAACAATTTACAAATTCTACCAGACTAATAAATACTTTACCGTCAATTTACATTTCAACTCAACTCTATAAATAGGCTTGTAAAGTACTAATAGATTTGAGATTAATATACAATATAAGGGCACATAATAAATTAGTATTAATAGTAACAATTCTATAATAAAAGTTATTAATATCAATTTTATAATTATTATATTTAAATTTAAATACTCAATTATTACATTACTTTTATTTAACAATTGAAATATTTATTTTCTAAAACTAACGTGTTTATATTATTTATTTATTTTAACAAATGAAAGTGTTTTTCTCAATAACATTTCCTTATCTAACTATAATATAACTATAATATAATTATTATATTGGCTATATAATATATCTGGTATACATTAATACTTAAATACACCCCGAATACAAATGGTAGTTACATAATATCATATGATGAATATTTAAAAAATTAAAATTATCACAAAGAATATAAACACATTCTAAATTCTAAATTCTTATTGTGAAATAATATCACAATATATATTATATATTTATAAAACCAAATCAGAAGTGGTGTTTGGTTTATTCATAATAAACTTAATGGATTAATTTAATTTATGTATTTATGTAACCCCCTTTAAGTAACTCCATGAAATACAGTATTTCGGTAATATATAATCATATGCAAAATTAACATTTTTGATAACCTAGGTTATCATAGCTATGATTATTATTATGTAAAATTAAAAATTAAAAAATTGTGTTATCATCATTTCACTGTCGTTCCTCTTAATACAATATAAGGAGTAACGCAGTATTTAGTATAAGTAAAATGTATAAATGTGTATACTCGGGAATGTAATTAGAAAATGTTGATATATAAGTTAATAGTTTTACCATCCAGTAATCAGTGAATTCATTATCAACATAAAACGTACGTAGAAAGGAGTTTTATTATTCACTTGTAATCCTTATTATGTAGAATACATGCATAAATACCATACTAAACAGCGTACTAAACAGCGTGCTAAACAGCGTACTTTCTGCGTACGATGTATCGTAGATGTCAGGTACAAAAATCGAACATCATTTATACACGATTTCTATATTTTCTGTATATTTTCTGCAAATCAGTCTGTATACTATCTGCATACATTCTGCTTATTAACTGCGTGTTATAATAGTATATGGCTGTCGTATTTCAACTACGTTGTAGATCTTTCTTTCTCATCAACTTGTATTCATATATTGTCAGACGATGCGCTACCTAATCTGTGTTTAATATTTTAACTTTTATACATGTTATCAACTTCTTATTACTTCACCGTATAGATCACCGTTCACATTCATGAATTAATATACGACACATTGTTTTACTATATACATACAAAGTACTTGTTCATTAGTATAGTAACCGCCCATTAAAGGTACTTGTATATCATTGATCTTTTAACATAGTTCGAAGTTCTAGCACATCACCGAAAATAATGATTATCTTAAATATATATTAATAAGTATACTATTTAAATTAGTATGTGTGTATTATTTATTATTATATATATAAATATATATATATATATTATTTACCTAAATGTATATAGTACGTGTAATAATGCATATAGTTATGAAGATTATAATTATGTACATCTATGTGTATGTACATATGCCGATATGCAAATATGTTATGTAGATATTACGTTAATATTAAGTTTAATCTATGTATATAATTAGAGTGTACTTCGATGTACATAGTATGTATCGAATGGTCATATAGATAGTATATCATACTTATATTATACTTATATAAGTTATATATACATATGTGTATGTACACATACTGTACCTAATATCTATATTATCAATGTACTTTTCAAATGTATTATTTATTAATCTATAATATCTATTTTGTATATTTAAACAATGTTACTTTAAATATCAGTTTAGAGTTACGTAATAGGCTAATACAAATCTTTACCACCACTGCTAGTTCATGATATTGTTTCGTTTTCGAGTATAAAATTTACTATTTTAAAATACGAATTTTTTCTCAAATTTAAAAAAAGTCTAACATTGCATTTGTAAAATATTCTATATGTGTATAGGGGAAAGTAACATAATACGGACACTTTAACAATAAAGGTCTTAACAATTTATGACTCATTATTTTTATTCCAAAATAATCCATAGATAACGGGTGTGTCTGTATTCGGTACCCGTGTCCGAATACAGATACCTTATATAACAATAGATAAACTATATATTATTGATGAATCAATCAGACAAATTACAATTACATTATTTAAATTTCATTTATGAACAATTTATTCTAATTTAATTAGTTTATTGTTTATATATTTTTATTATTTTTTAATTAATAATACAATTTAAGTATCTAAATAATAAAAAAAATTAGATGTAGCTTTATTGTTGGTATTAATATTATAACGCATGCGATTTTTATGAAAATCAGAATAGTTCACACGTTGTACGCTGATTGGTTATAGGGTGTCCGTATTAGGGACTTATATGACCTATAGATATATGCTTATAATTTAATGAATATTTGATAACAAATATAGAAATTATATATATAATTTTTAGAATGCCTTATTTTTTAATAATATAGTGTTATATTTTATTGATACATTTGTATATTCTTGAGCAGGTTTTAAGTTAAAAAATGTTTTCATAAATTTAAAAACGTAATTAAAATACCAGTTTATTAAATATATCAGCAATATTTAAATAATTAAAAAATAAAAAATACCTTTTTAGACTATATATATATAATTATGAATATTTAATTCATTAACATTTTTTGTAGGATTTATAGTTTCTGAGATACTGATAGTGTCCGTATTCGGGCACTGTCCGTATTCGCTTACTTTCCCCTACTCATTAAGTAATTTAATATATATATATATATATTAACTAATTTAATTTTGTTGTAAAATGTTTGGTATATAAGTTAGAATAATCACTTAAATGTATTATATTTCGTATAGATTCCAATCAAAAATTAAGATAGATACTTACAATAATATTATATTATTGTATTTAGTATACAAATAATATGCCAATAGTATTCAAGTATAATTTGAATTAGGATATAGAATAGTTAACTATGTATGTATATGAATATAACTATAACAATATATCTGATCATTTATATTATTATTTAAGTTATGATATAAATTAAATATTAAGATATATATCACAAAATAGTAACTTATCTTAATGTTAGTAATGTTAATAATTATTTTAGTCACTCGCGAATAGTGTGCTATTTATAGATATATAGTCATATAGACAAGTACAAATAGGTAATATTTAAAACTATATATTAATATGTAAATAATTAATAATTTAAATAATTTGTATAATATAATCTATTCAAAATATATACATTTAATGACATATTTAAATTGAAAATTTATTTAAAAATAATATTTTAAAAGATAAACTAAATTAACTTCTAATAAAAGAAAAATATTATAAAATAAGTCTTAACATTTTTATTTTGGTGGAATTTTGGCTCGATCCCATCCATGAACTTAAATACAGTTTTTTTACTTATAACCAACATTCTCTAATGTCACATCGAAGCCCTTTCATGTTAATGTTACATAATTATATACGATCCTAACTATTATTTTAAGACCTATATTAATGGTGCATACAGGGATTTAATTGCACGTCCTACTGTCTAAGTCCACCTTTGTGTTTAATGTATTAGTTAACTGAGTCACCCAGCAAACAATTATAAGAATAGCAACATAATAGCAGCATAATATACTTTTAAAATTAATAGCAGCATAATAATAGCATAACATACTTTAAATAGCAACATAACAGCAGCATAATAGCATGATAAATTAAAAGGAGGATAATAGACATTTAATGACAACATAATAGCAGCATAATAGCACAATGTAAACATTTGAGGTAATTACATATGCCGTTATGCTGCTACTATGAGGCTATTAATGTTTGCTGGGCATGCATGCAGATAAATGTACTAATACACTTAATTAATCTGAACAATATTAGATTTACTCTATAAAGTAATATATTACAATACTAAGAATATGTAATGCTACATTACATATGGTACTCGTATTAAATCATTTGACATGTTTAGAATGGCGCCTACACTGCCGTGATGAGAGCATTTATTTACTCTATTAGAAAGCCGCATATCATCTTAATATTCGAAATTCATACCTAGTTATGAACACAACTATATACATAATTATGTATAACATATACAACTAGAAACTAAATGACGTTAACCTCAAGTTTACTATGTTTACTACCAATTCACTCCAATTTATTTAAGAAAATATATTCTGGGAAATTAGAAAGAATAGTTGAATATATATTACTTAGTATTTGAAAAAGTAATGCCCTATACTTTTAAAAATAAGGGTACGCTAGAATTCACAAATGGGTACAGTCTTTTTCCCTAATTAGTAAGCTTATGGGTACGCTATAAATCGATTTCGTGGAGAGTAGCGTACCCTTTACGATACGCATTACACGGCATATAGCGTACCCATTCCGGTAACACAATTCTTTCGTTAATGTATACTCTAAAATTCGCTATTAATACTATAGTATACAATATATAATTCTAAGTATAGTTTATTCATTAGTAATTGTTCAGTTTTACAATAAATCAACCTATGAGACAAATTATCTATAATATGTATAAATATGGATCAGTTATAAAATAGGATGATTAATATAGTATATTTTAAGAGTATTTTATCAATATCTTATATTTAAGATTATATTAATAAGTGCATTTTTAATGAAAATAGAACAAGAGAGAGAATATGATATCGAGTAGGTGGGGATTCATGGATTCATACATAGATTCATGCTATGTGGATATACGATTGATTGAATATAAGGATGTATATGTCTTTCATATGTATGAGTTAATCATGAAGACATAAAACATTATTTATACACATACCGATGTAGTATTTGTAACATACTCACTTTTTTTCTATATATATTTTTTACTATACTTTTTTTCTATATATATTTTTTGTTAATTAATCAAATATGATTTGTAAACATATTATCTTTATAATATTTCAATTAAATATTAATAATATATAAATTAAAAGAAATAATACTAATTCTGCATTTTTAGGATTAAATTATTTTAAGTTTTAATTTAATTCAAATTTATCATATATTTTAATTATAAAGTATCTTAAATTATATTCTAAATGTAAATTAAATTAATTTATATTACTTATATAATTACATGGTTTTAATCGTATCTAACATTATTTTAAATTAATTAATATATTTATTAAGTATTCGTTATTAGTATCTATATCAAATACTACCAGAATAAGTATTAATTATGTCATAAATAACAAAATATATTTACAGAATTTCAATAGAAATGATGTATTGATAATGTGTGATTTTACTTGAATAGAATTATATAGAATTATTCTACAGATCATATATGATTTATAGATGATATCATTAATTATTGTGTAAATCATTATGATACAGATAATTAAATTGCGCATGAAAATGTCTATATAATATATACTTTTATATAATATATTAAAGTAACAATTGATAACAAATGGCTATATTAGTTTATAAATATAAAAACAGCGATGAGTAACAAATGATCAGTATGCATCATATATATCACTTATTTATATATCATGAATTATATATTTAAATATGCATAAATATACATTATTATTTGTAATTATTTATATATATATATATATATATATATATATATATTCATATTGAACTTATATGTGATTGGATATTCATATGTTGTACTATAGATTGTACATTTTATGATTAAATGATCATCAACAAGTTATTGGTTCATTTGAAGGCTTGAAGATATTACTATTTATTCGCTATATATATATATAATGTGTTGCATAAATTATATAAATTATACTTGATAGGACCGCTAATAAAACCATTAATAATAAACTATACATATCGCAAACAGCGCAGCACTGGCTGAGGGTAGTTAGTATCTATGTCAAATAGTGAACGAGTGAGCTGTGTCAGCGACCTCGCTTTGACGCCATACTGAACTCTGGCGATCTATCGAGGTTATCTATAAATAGATTGTGGGCTTTATTTTGTGGCAGCAGAGTCTAAGGGCAATACGAGATGCGACGAGGGGCGTTTTCGTTACGCGTCGATGATCACTATAGATCTCGTGACTTGCAGATTATGATAAAAGAGGCATCGGCATGCTTTTTAATCATACTTCTTTTTGGACGCTTTACCGTAGTCGCAAAGTTGTATCTTGAACTCCGTTCCGCTAATTTGGGTGAGATATTCGTATAGCCACCATAGTGTAGATATTAGATATTATAATACATAGTTTATATTTCTTTGATTGCACTTATATACATATATTTTTGTCACATATTTGTTAAATTTATTTGAAACTGTATTACGATATCATTAAATGAATATCATTTTTGTAATCAGTATATATATATATATATATATATATTCATTTTAATACAATTATAATATTTTTAATAATACTTATTTTTATAATAATATATATGTATTCAGCGATATTATCAAACAATGTATACAATTGTAAATATGTATTTCTCGTTCGACAGTATTACCCTAAAAGATAACTATGGCTGAAAAATCCACTGAGATGTCTGTAGTACCATTTGACGATGACGAGAAGAAATCTATCGCCGAAGTTGATCCTAATGCATCTGATCCCTGGGCTTTAGTAGAACCTCCTAGGACCGGGAAACCATGGAGCGGTTAGTACATAATAGTAATGATAAACCTGATATAATAAATATTAATAATAACAGTTATATTAATATTAATAGTAATACTAATAATAACAGTAATAATAATAGAAATCGTAATAGTAATACTAATAGAAATAGTAATATTAATAGTAATATTAATATTAATATTAATAGTAGTAGTCTTAGTGATAGTAATAGTATACTATTAGTATACTAATTTTGTTTAATTTAATATATTAATTAATTTGATATGTTATACTTATATCTCCATTTATATATTTTATATTTTTGTTTGTTAACACTTAGAAAACATATTTCTATACATTTGAGTGTATAAATAAACCATGTGATTTGATTTGATAAGTAATAGTAATAGTACTAATAAAAGTAATAATAATAATAATAATACTAATAATAATACTAATATTAATAATAATACTAATATTAATCTATTTAGAAATGAACTGCTTTGAGAAGTTGAAGATGATATTCTTCATCATCGTGAAATGCGGTTTACTGGTTACACTTCTGTATACATTCGTGTGTTCATTGAGTACATTGTCTGACGCCTTCCGTCTTCTCGGAGGTTTTTTATCATCCAAATATACATTTTATTATTGATTAATTTAGTACATTTGTTAGCCATATATAAATAATGATTTACAACTTTATTAATATTACATAATTTATCGAGAGTAAATTTTAAAATTATTGCGTACCTATAACATTTTAACTTAACTTACCATCTCGATTAATGTTCGAAATTAAAATCAAATAGGAAAAGCTGCCGGAAAAGCTTTCAGTGAAAGTTCAATTTTATCTAACCCAATTTCCAACTTGATGATGGGAATTTTGGCCACTGTACTTCTTCAATCATCTTCCACTACTACCTCGATCATCGTATCCATGGTAGCATCAGGACGTTAGTAAATATAATATAAACATAGAGATATGTAGTGTAGTTATAATAATTAAACTATTTTATTAAATAAGTAAACTGTATACTTTCAAATATATAATTTTAGATAATAAAAACTCAATAATAATCTATAATTAATAATATCGTTATCTATAAATTATTTAATATTTCGCAATCACTGAATAGTTTTGAACGTACGTCAATCTATCTTCATTATCATGGGAGCTAACATCGGAACTTCGGTCACCAACACCATCGTGTCCGTCACCCAGATTAACGTACGAAGTGAATTCCGTCGTGCATTCGCCGGAGCCACCATTCACGATATGTTCAACTGGTTGTCCGTCATCTGTTTACTGCCAATGGAATGGGTCACTGGTTAGTACAGCAAGACAATAATCAGCGATATTAAGAACTATCTCCAATAATGGATGTAATTATTTAAAATCTATAACTTATCACATTCCTCAGGTGAATTCGGATCATGGAAAGACTGTGGTCTTATCTGCCAGATCACCCTTAAGGCTACCAGCCATTTGGAAATCAAAGGAAACTCCACCAAAGAAACCGAACTTCTTAAAGCTTTGACCAAACCAGTCACTCAACTTATTATCCGTCTGGACAAAATAGTTAGCAATTATATATTAATTATATATAATAATAATTGTTGTTTAATTTTAATAAATATATATAATAATAATTTATGATAATTAAGTAACGATATTCAATCCATAGGTATTGGGTCACCTCACTACCGGACACGAAGTTGCAAATGAGACTCTGGTCAAGCATTTTTGTTTAGAGGATGGATTTGTAGCAACTGCTGTAATGAAAGCCGGACAATGCTCAGTTGAAATGGTACCAGCTCAAGTTAAGACTCACTGTTAGTCATTAGACATGGTATTACTAGGAAAATTAACTACTGTTTAAATATTTCTTTATCAAATTTGTTATATTAATCGATATATATGGTGTGTATTTTATAAATCGCATTAACAAAATATATTTTGTGTAGGTCACTTCATCTTCGAGAGCTTCGCTCGTACCCATTCTAACACAACCGTCGGAATTATCCTGTTGGCCCTTTCCCTGTTCGTGTTATGCTCTTGTCTGGTATTGATCGTAAAGATCCTTCACTCCCTTCTCCAAGGAAATATTGCCATGGTACTCCGTACATTCGTTAACGCTGAATTCCCCGGAGTTTTCCGTCATTTAACCGGTTAGTAATTTACTAATAATTACAACTAAATGTAATTAATATATAATAAAATCTATAAGTAAATAATTTAAATCGTAAAGTAACCATTGCACTATATATTCATTATTTTAATAATCCTATATAATAGACATCCACATAGTAATTTACGACTGATTAAATAACCTTTAATAGGATACGTCGCTATTTGTCTCGGAGCTGGTTTCACTATGTTGGTACAATCATCTTCCATCTTCACCTCCGCTTTGACCCCTCTCGTCGGAGTCGGTATCTTGCATTTGGACCGTATGTACCCATTGACCTTGGGAGCAAATATCGGAACTACATTCACTGCTATTCTCGCTGCTCTGGCTTCTGACCGTAGAGTATTCCAGAAGACACTGCAGGTGCGTACATCAATATTGTATTCTATTTCTCATTATTAATTTTTATATTTTATAATAATTAATTAAGAATATTAAAAATTATTTAAACATAATTTCATAACAATTTAAAAAATCAGCTCAAGCTAAAATCCCAATTAATAAAATATACATACATACATATAATATTTATATACATCAGGTGGCTCTTTCTCATTTATGTTTCAACATCTTCGGTATCTTGATCTGGTACCCGATCCCAATTATGAGAACTGTACCTATCGGTCTAGCTAAGATCTTAGGAAGTACCACCGCTAAGTACAGATGGTTCGCCATTTTCTACCTGGTTAGTACACGCGCATCATTTCGTAATATATTCAGTAAAACTACCGCATTATTATTACGTTAACTACTAATAAAGTAATCATATGTACATTATGCACATTATTTCGATTCTCTAATTTATCAAACAATATAATTTATTTCTATTTTTGATTTTTTTAGTTTATCAAATATCTTAACTTAACCATTTCTAATAAATGTGTTTAATTAACAGGTAGTTATGTTCTTCATTATCCCCGCTATCGTGTTCTTCTTATCTATGGCCGGAACCCATTACCTGCTCGGAATTGGTATTCCTATCATGATCACCTTGATCTTGGTCGGTTTAATCAACTCTCTGCAAAGGAAGGCACCAGACTCTCTTCCATCATGTTAGTAGTGATAAAGTTACATACTTTAGCATATTTTATTTAGATTAGCGAAAATAATATTTTATTTAAAACTAATAAAGAGGTAATTTAATTATTTATTTAATATTAAAGGTAATTTAAAAAAATTGAATTCGCTATATACATATCTCTTTGCATATATTAAATGTTTTCCTTCCTATACAGTCCTCCGAAACTGGAACTTCCTACCCCACTTCATGCACTCATTGGCCCCATTGGACAAATGCTTCATGATGTGCTTCGGAAGATGCGCTTGTTTCGGTGATACTAACGATGAAGAATAAGTTAACCGATGATAAATCGCGAATATATCTGCATCCTTCTTCATAGAGGACGCTGTGATATTCTATTAGTTTTCTACCACCTATATTTATATCACCTCTCTCTACACATCTCTACGTGAACTCAGTCAGTCAGTATATCCCGAATCTATAAAGTGAGCCGTTCTCACAGTGTATATATCTAAGCAGCTCTACCAGCCACCCAACCACCACCAGCACCACTAACCCAGCCCCGATATTCGCCAACGTTAACCCCTATACTACCAACCAGACTGAACACCCGCTTAACGTATCAGTAAGTCTCCACACGATACACAACAGTTCGACGCTAATTATTGCGTCATCTCCTTTATAATTATCTTCCCAATATTTGCTAACATTTTCCTCGTTACCGTCTAGTAGTTCGTATTCAGTGAATGCTGCACTGTTAGATGTTAGCGCGCGTTACCTCGTTATTAATATTTTATTATATTTATTGTTACTATGTGACGAAGTGAAATAAAATGCAAATAATACAATTAAGTCATTTGTTCATTTATTTATAAAAATATAATGTTATAATATTTCTAATAATTGTTAATGAAATATGAATATATATGAATATTTGCTCTATATCAACAATTGATAATATATATTGAATATAAAACTAATTATAAATAGTAAAATGTAGGTATTATAAATAAAGTAAATCTGAAAATAAATAATGCTAATGTATACATATATGTATATCATATATAGATATAATCATTATTATAAATAATAAAAAATATAAAAAAAATATAATTATTTAGAGCTATATTATACTATATTTATAAATAAATATAAACCAATATCATATAAAAAAGATAAATTAATAATAAATATTATAATATATTTATTAACTATACTTATAATAAATATATTACATATATTAATTGAATTATATAATAATATATTATAAAAGAAATAAATTATATCATATACCACTGTTAACTTTCTAAGTTCAAGTGAGCATAATAAAAATATTTATATATACTATTTTAATACATTATATAATACATCTAGTAATTATATTCTATTTTCACTAATTCAATTTGTGGTATATACAATAAGTAAATATAAAAAAATTAAAAGAGCTGACTTAATTAGTGAGAGATATCTTATATATTATATAAAAAAGAGGAAATAAAACATCTATACCTGAATTTAAATTTTAGATATAAACATGAATTATATAATATTATAGAAGATAATATAATATTGCACATATACATTATATATAACTGGAAATATTTGTATTTACAGTATAGATATTATTTACCAAATCAATAAATAAAATAGTAATTTTCATATATAATTCATAAACGTTAAAATAATTTATTTATATATATATATATATATATATATTAAAATATAGAATCTGGTAATGATATATTTAAAGTGAATTAGGTTAATGTATTTTCATTTTTCCATAATTGTTAACAATAATATGACAATTAAATTTTTATTTTTAGATATTTAAAATAGTTTAAAATACCATTAGAAAAATATCGATATTAATTTAAAAATAATATATTAGAAAATCTTTAATATATAGATGAATTGATAATAAAATAAATTATAACAATATACATATTTATATAAGTTATATTATACGTATTCTCTCCAAATAGCTACCAGCAGTTTTTCGGGTTTTATAAAGCCTACCCGATTCTCCCGTATTCCACTAATTCCGTCTTCGAATAATAGTATTTGATTAGTATTCACTTAAATACTTTACTATTCATTTTTCTTTTAAATATGCTTATATCGATATAATATATTTATTTTCTATTTTATGTTCATTTAATAAAGTTCATAATTTACTTCTATTAGAAATATATAATTTGTTTATAAATATTTTTTTATTCATATACAATATTATTTCTCAAGTTATATTTATTAATTTTATTAGTATTATATTGTATATACTTTTATAATTAAACAAATAATATAATATTTATATACTGTAATCTGCTCTATAATAAACATATGTATATATATATATATATATATGTATGTTGTACATTTGTAGTTATGTAGGGGAAAGTAACATAATACGGACACTTTAACAATAAATGGTCTTAACATTATATGACTCAATATTTTTATTCAAAAATTACAATATATTAATATTATATGATTATATATATTATTGTGATTTTTAAATTTAATCTTTTTATTTAATATATAACGGGGGTGTCCGTATTCGGTCCTCATGTCCGAATACTGATACCCTACGTTATAATACGGCAACATATATACCACTAGATAAACTATATAGTATTGATGAACCAATCATATAAATTACAATTACATTATTTATAATTAATTTTATGAATAATTTAATATAATTTAAATAGTAATTCATTTATTAATTTTTATTATTTTACTAATTAATAATACTAATTAAGTATATAAATAATAACATTTTTAGATTTATCTTCATTGGTGGTATTAATATAATAATGCACGCGATTTTTATGAAAATCAGAATAGTGCATACGCTGCGCGCTGATTGGTTATATGGTATACGTATAAAGACAAATAGTGTCCGTATTAGGGATGTATATGACCTCTAGATATATGTTTATAACTTAATCAATATTTGATAACAAATATAGCAATTATGTATATAATGTTTAGAATGCTTTAGTATTAATAATATAGTATTATATTTTATCAATACAATTGTATATTCTTGAAAAGTTTTTAAGTTATTATTTTTTTCATAAATTAAATAACTTAATACAAAAATCAACACTATTTTTAATAATTAAAAAATATGTATTTATACTATTTATATAATTATGAATATTTTATTCATTAACATATTTTTATAGGATTTATGGTTCCTGAGATACCGAGAGTGTGGGTATTCGGTTACTTTCCCTTACCGTATTATGAGGTTTGTAATTTATTTTATGTATGTATGTTGTATAGAGGTATATTTCTATTTTTCCAATTGAACTATTTACAAATTATTTTTTTGTTTTTCTCAGGACCTATTCGATATAATTATAATTATATATATATATATATATATATATATATTATTAATATATTTAATTTGTATAATAATTATCATGAAAAATAAGTATATAATTTAATATATTATTTTATTAAATAGCTATTATATCATAATTAACATATATTATATCAATATATTTCATTATTATTAAGTTTATTAAACATACATATGCTTATTTATATTGATTACTAATACTTATATTTTATACATTTTCCTTATTAACCATATGTATTTTAATTAATAAGTAAACAATTAGATATTGTAATAACAATTAATTCAAAAGAGTTGTCACAAATTTATAATTAGCGTATAAATAGATGAATTTTATCATCCACCTTTTTAATTAATGTGTTTATATTTTTTCAAAACTACATATATATATTATTACATAATATATAACTAATATAGTTATTATAATTAATATAATTATTTACCAACATTGGCATTATTTTAAATACTGTTTTATTAGAAATAATGTATATGTATATTTGTCTTAATATTTAGAAATAAATTCGTTTATTATTCATTTTTCAATATATTTTATAATTAGATTTTATATTAGCTTTATTAAAATAATAATTATAATGTGTATTTTAAATATTAATATACTTAAATATTTACCTCACAAGAATGATGGTAATATAATCCGAACTATAGTTATATATAACTATATACGTATACGAGAGGCGTTATTACTGCAATTAATCACGATTCGTTACGCTTCGATGATTACTAAAAACCACGTGACTCGCAGATTATGATAAAAGAGGCCACGGCGTGCTTCTTAGGCATACTTCTTTTTGGACGCATTACCGTAGTCGCAAAGTTGTATCTTTAACGTCGTCCGATAATTTGGGTGAGATATTATTATAGCCACCATAGTATAGCCATTATATTTTATAATACCTAGTTTATATTAATTTTGTTTTACTATTTATACTATTTTACTATTTATAATTATATATATATAAAATAATCGTTTTGCAAATGTTTGATTAATTTATTTTTAGAATCTATAATAATATTATTAAAATTTATATATAGTTTAATTAATATAGATATGCCAATATATGAATATATATATATATATATATATATATATATAAACGAATTCATTTTAATAAAATTATATTTTTTAATAAACCTTGTTTTTACTAAAATATATATAGTTAGCAATATTATCAAGAAATGTATAAAAATGTAAATTTTGATTTCTCGTTCGACAGTATTATCCTAAAAGATAACTATGACAGAAAAATCCACTGAGATGTCTGTAGTACCATTAGAAAATGAAGATAAGAAATCAATCTCCGAAATATCCACTGAGGAGACTGTCACACCAGTAGACAATGATGAAACGAATTCTAACTCTGAAAATTCCACTGAGACGCCTATAGTAACATTAGAAGAAGCTGAGAAGAAATCTAATGACGAAAAATCGACCGAGTTCTCTAAGGTCCCATTAGAAGATGAAGAAAAAATATCTGATGAAAAGAAATGCACTAAGATGGCTGTAGTAACATTAGATGATGAAGATAGTACATCTATCGCCAAGGTTGAAATTGATGGAGCTGATCCCTGGGCTTTAGTAGAACCTCCTAGGACCGGAAAACCATGGAACGGTTAGTACTGCTTAATAGCAATGCTAAAACTGATACAAATAATATTAATATTAATAAAAGTAATTGTAATAGTAATAGTAATAGTAATAGTAATAGTCTTAGTGATAGTAATAGTACTAATATATCTTAATTTAACATTTTAATTATATATTATTATACATTATTATATTTATATGTTATACTTATATTTCCATTTAGATATTTTATATTTTTGTTTGTTAACACTTAGAAAACATATTTCTATATATTTGAGTGTATAAATAAACCATATGATTTGATTTTATTGGTAATAGTAATAGTACTAATAATAGTAATAATAATAATAATAATAATACTAATAATAATACTAATATTAATAATAATACTAATATTAATCTATTTAGAAATGAACTGCTTTGAGAAGTTGAAGATGATATTCTTCATCATCGTGAAATGCGGTTTACTGGTTACACTTCTGTATACATTCGTGTGTTCATTGAGTACATTGTCTGACGCCTTCCGTCTTCTCGGAGGTTTTTTATCATCCAAATTATTGATTAATTTAGTACATTTGTTAGCCATATATAAATAATGATTTACAACATTATTAATATTACATAATTTATCAAGAGTAAATTTTAAAATTATTGCGTACCTATAACATTTTAACTTAACTTACCATCTCGATTAATGTTCGAAATTAAAATCAAATAGGAAAAGCTGCCGGAAAAGCTTTCAGTGAAAGTTCAATTTTATCTAACCCAATTTCCAACTTGATGATGGGAATTTTGGCCACTGTACTTCTTCAATCATCTTCCACTACTACCTCGATCATCGTATCCATGGTAGCATCAGGACGTTAGTAAATATAATATAAACATAGAGATATGTAGTGTAGTTATAATAAATTAAACTATTTTATTAAATAAGTAAACTGTATACTTTCAAATATATAATTTTAGATAATAAAAACTCAATAATAATCTATAATTAATAATATCGTTATCTATAAATTATTTAATATTTCGCAATCACTGAATAGTTTTGAACGTACGTCAATCTATCTTCATTATCATGGGAGCTAACATCGGAACTTCGGTCACCAACACCATCGTGTCCGTCACCCAGATTAACGTACGAAGTGAATTCCGTCGTGCATTCGCCGGAGCCACCATTCACGATATGTTCAACTGGTTGTCCGTCATCTGTTTACTGCCAATGGAATGGGTCACTGGTTAGTACAGCAAGACAATAATCAGCGATATTAAGAACTATCTCCAATAATGGATGTAATTATTTAAAATCTATAACTTATCACATTCCTCAGGTGAATTCGGATCATGGAAAGACTGTGGTCTTATCTGCCAGATCACCCTTAAGGCTACCAGCCATTTGGAAATCAAAGGAAACTCCACCAAAGAAACCGAACTTCTTAAAGCTTTGACCAAACCAGTCACTCAACTTATTATCCGTCTGGACAAAATTGTTAGCAATTATATATTAATTATATATAATAATAATTGTTGTTTAATTTTAATAAATATATATAATAATAACTCATGATAATTAAGTAACGATATTCAATCCATAGGTATTGGGTCACCTCACTACCGGACACGAAGTTGCAAATGAGACTCTGGTCAAACATTTTTGTTTAGAGGATGGATTTGTAGCAACTGCTGTAATGAAAGCCGGACAATGCTCAGTTGTAATGGTACCAGCTCAAGTTAAGACTCACTGTTAGTCATTAGACATGGTATTACTAGGAAAATTAACTACTGTTTAAATATTTCTTTATCAAATTTGTTATATTAATCGATATATATGGTGTGTATTTTATAAATCGCATTAACAAAATATATTTTGTGTAGGTCACTTCATCTTCGAGAGCTTCGCTCGTACCCATTCTAACACAACCGTCGGAATTATCCTGTTGGCCCTTTCCCTGTTCGTGTTATGCTCTTGTCTGGTATTGATCGTAAAGATCCTTCACTCCCTTCTCCAAGGAAATATTGCCATGGTACTCCGTACATTCGTTAACGCTGAATTCCCCGGAGTTTTCCGTCATTTGACCGGTTAGTAATTTACTAATAATTACAACTAAATGTAATTAATATATAATAAAATCTATAAGTAAATAATTTAAATCGTAAAGTAACCATTGCACTATATATTCATTATTTTAATAATCCTATATAATAGACATCCACATAGTAATTTACGACTGATTAAATAACCTTTAATAGGATACGTCGCTATTTGTCTCGGAGCTGGTTTCACTATGTTGGTACAATCATCTTCCATCTTCACCTCTGCTTTGACCCCTCTCGTCGGAGTCGGTATCTTGCATTTGGACCGTATGTACCCATTGACCTTGGGAGCAAATATCGGAACTACATTCACTGCTATTCTCGCTGCTCTGGCTTCTGACCGTAGAGTATTCCAGAAGACACTGCAGGTGCGTACATCAATATTGTATTCTATTTCTCATTATTAATTTTTATATTTTATAATAATTAATTAAGAATATTAAAAATTATTTAAACATAATTTCATAACAATTTAAAAAATCAGCTCAAGCTAAAATCCCAATTAATAAAATATACATACATACATATCATATTTATATACATCAGGTGGCTCTTTCTCATTTATGTTTCAACATCTTCGGTATCTTGATCTGGTACCCGATCCCAATTATGAGAACTGTACCTATCGGTCTAGCTAAGATCTTAGGAAGTACCACCGCTAAGTACAGATGGTTCGCCATTTTCTACCTGGTTAGTACACGCGCATCATTTCGTAATATATTCAGTAAAACTACCGCATTATTATTACGTTAACTACTAATAAAGTAATCATATGTACATTATGCACATTATTTCGATTCTCTAATTTATCAAACAATATAATTTATTTCTATTTTTGATTTTTTTTAGTTAATCAAATACCTTAACTTAACCATTTCTAATAAATATGTTTGCTAACACCCGTGTTTAATTAACAGGTAGTTATGTTCTTCATTATCCCCGCTATCGTGTTCTTCTTATCTATGGCCGGAACCCATTACCTGCTCGGAATAGGTATTCCTATCATGATCACCTTGATCTTGGTCGGTTTAATCAACTCTCTGCAGAGAAAGGCACCAGACTCTCTTCCATCATGTTAGTAGTGATAAAGTCATACACTTTAGCGTATTTTATTTAGATTATTTTTTTATTTAAATTAATTTCGAAAATAGTATTTTATTTAAAACTAAAAAAGAGGTAATTTAATTATTTATTTAATATTAAAGGTAATTTAAACAAATTGAATTCGCTATATACATATCTCTTTGCATATATTAAATGTTTTCCTTCCTATACAGTCCTCCGAAACTGGAACTTCCTACCCCACTTCATGCACTCATTGGCCCCATTGGACAAATGCTTCATGATGTGCTTCGGAAGATGCGCTTGTTTCGGTGATACTAACGATGAAGAATAAGTTAACCGATGATAAATCGCGAATATATCGGCATCTTCATAGAGGACGCTGTGATATTCTATTAGTTTTCTACCATCCATATTTATATCTCTTCTCTATCTCTCCATATCTATACGTGAACTCAGTCAGTTAGTGTAACCCCAATTTATTAAGTAAGCCATTCTCATAGTGTATATATCTAAACAGCTCGACCAGCATCACCACTACAACCAGCATCACTAATCCAGCCCCTATATATTCCAACGCTAATCCCTAGACAACCCAACTGACCGAACTATCTAGTAACGTATCAGTAAGTCGTCACACAATACATAATATTTCGACGCCAATTATTGCGACATCTTTATAATTATCTTCATAATATTTGCTTACATTTTCCTCGTTACCATCTAGTTATTCGTATTCAGTGCTCTAATGCTAGATATTAGCTCGCAATACCTCGCTATTGATATTGTATTATTTTGTTGTTGCTATGTGATGATGTGAAATAAAATGCAAATATTACAACTACGTTATATATTCATTTATACAAATTTATAAAGTTATAATAGTTTCAAATAATTGATAATGTAATATGAATAAATATGAAGATTTGCTTAATATCAAATATTTATATATAGAGTCACTTTCCGATAAGTAGGACACGTAAGAGACCAGTAAAAAGTGAACTAATTAGTTATCAGAAATTTAGAAGAATCATAAATTCGTCATATTAAATATTCGTATTAATAGTTCAGTATTACAATATGTAAGTTATACAATTCAGTCTAAATAATAATTACAATCATGAAATATATAATGTAAAGTATAACAATAACAAATTAATGATATATCTATATATATATATATATGTGATTTATGATAAATCATAGATCATGTATACACATATAATGTATGTATGTTTATATATATATATATATATATATATATATATATATATATCATAATTAGATGTATTTAATATCGTGTGTAGTGTACAGTTTGCAGCCGAATATATTCACTATGTATATAAATAGATATTCCGATTAAAGGCATTGTTACTACTTTTATTGTGAGTGTGATTCATAATATAACTTAACTATTAAAAGTGAACATTTCTGATAATGTATATATATGATAAATGTAAATTATAGAGTTATAAATTATAGAATTATAGGTTTAATGAGTGTATAATATTTATAATTAATATGTATATATATATATATATATATATATATATATAAATAGATATTCCGATTACACGCATTGATATTACTTTCACTTCCTCTTCCTGGTTATATTTTACTAACAGAAATTTATATTTATAGTTAATAATCAGAAAAAATCACCAATAAGATAAGTCTATTGTATACTACTATATTACTATATTACTTATTAATATATATTACATACGACGTCTATTATTTAGAAAATTAACAATAATATTAATACATGCACATTAAAAGCACATTTATAAAAATATTACATAAAAATGTTCTGAAATCACTGATGCATGACATATTTAAATATTTATATTTACATTTTTTATATTATTTGACTTATCATTAAATTCATATATTGATTTATTCACATATTAATAAATTGGTAATCAACAAAATTCTCTAAAACTGTATATTTCATTATTTAGTAGTAATTACAATATTGGTAGTTGGTAATTAATTGCATAATATAAAAAAAAATCCTTCTAAATTATGTAATTTTTTTTATTTAATAGTATAATATTTGTTATTTGATTATAAATTTGTTATATTGTAATTGATTACATAATATATATTTAATTCATTTCTCGTATTTATTTTATTGTATACATAGTCATATATATTTATGTGATATATATATATATATATATATATATATATATCCATATATATATATATATATATATATATATATATATTATATTTGGATAATATCACCAATATCTAATGAAAAATTATTAAAATGTATTACTGAATTAACGAGTAAAGTAGATAACTTATCAAATATAGATACTTATCAAACAAAATTGATACAAGAATTTAAAACCGATAAGACTAACTTAAAATTTAATACATTCTGAATTTAATCTTAATAAAGAAATAATTCAGAAATTACCCATTAAACAAATAAATAATACATTGATAAAATTAGATAGAGATATAGATGATAATAGCAACAATTTTATTATATTTACTAATTTAAATAAAGAGGATAAAACAGAGTATACTAATTACGATAATTTTATCAATTTTATAAATTCAAAGCTAAATACAGAACTAGTTGAAGAATCATTATAGATATACAAGTATATAATAATAAGGATAATTCATCAGAAGAATTAAAATCTAATAAATATTTTATTAAATTAGATAATCAAAAGTCTGTGATAAATATACAAATAAATTGAAGTTAAAATATACTGATTATTATATAAATAAGAAACATTTTACTAATATAAATAACTTATTTTATAATACCAGACAATTATTAAAATCTAAACAAATTACTAATATATGGGTATATAATAATAATGTATATATTAGTACAGATAAAACAAATAAAATAATAATTACAGATATTACACAATTAAGTTATTATAATAAATATATTATTATGCATAACATACAAAGAAGGCAAAACTAATATATTTGTCAAAAATAAAATTAATACACTAATTGGTACATTTGAGACTCTATTGCAGACTATAAGATGGCGAAAGCTAATATGGTTCGGTCATACCTCTAGACACAATAGCATAACTAAAACCATTCTGCAAGGAATTGTTTAAGGATCAAGAAAAAGAGGTAGGACGAAACGAAAATATATAGATGATGTTAAATAGTAGACGAAAATGGAAATAGATGATATTTTGTTAGAAGTTGATAACTGTGATAAATGGCGAAGATGATGTTTTGTTGCCAGCAAAGTTTTGATTCCCCCTACGATTTCCGAGTCACGGGATTAAAGTAAAGTAAGTAATAAATAGAATTTAAATCTATAGGTTCATATTTTATTGCATAATTATTTTAGTTATATTTTGTCCTATATATTTTAATCCATATATTTTGTACATTTATTAATCCATTTATTTTATATTTATATACATTTTTATATTTTTACATTCTTTTACTGAACATATATAATGATAAACAATGTTAATTGTCCTGACATTAATGATATTGAATTTATATATATATATAATGTTTATAATAATAGAGATAATATCAATAATAATATATATGTCAGATGATTTTATGAATATAATTCCAAAAGTAAATTATAATTATTTAAATATTGATTCAATAGACATAGAGTCTAATCAAGGAATTTCTATTATACATATAAATGCACGTAGTGTTATTAAACATTGTGATGATATAATTTTTTTATTAGATGAATGTAAATTTAAATTTAATGTTATAGTTATTACTGAAACTTGGTTTCAAGAATAAAGATATTTATACAATTAATAAATATAATAGTATTCATGTAGTTCGAAATAATAATAAAGGTACTGTTATATATGTTATTGTAAATATCCGTTGTCACCAGGTTTTATCAATTAGCACTAACTATGAATATATATATATAACGACTCGTAAAATACGCCCACTTCCTTATATTAATCAATACGAACTTATCGATATATCTGTGATATTCAGCCACAAGGTTAGTGCTATATTCTTGATATAACAGGTACCACAAATAATAACGTTGGTGGTGGTATGTCTATTTTGATTCAAGATAATTTGAATTATAATACATTAGATAATTTATTTATATCAATGCCAATTTTTTTAGATATAGTCACTATATCATTAAATATAAGTAATCAAAATATAATTATTAGTGGGATATATAAATCTCCGAAATCAAATATAATTAATTTAGCGATTTTATATATAATAATTTTAATATGTTTTCAGTAAAGAATAATTTATTTTTAGTTGGGGATGTTAATATTTTAGATGTTAATAATAATTATAATAAACATTTTATAAATACAATTTATAGTATGGGATGTTTTCCTTTACTAACCAGACCAACAAGATATGGAAATACTATAAATTCATTAATATATATAGTAATTACTATTAAAATTAATGTTAATGAAAAGCCCATAAGTAACGTGATTATAATTAGTGATATTAGTGACCACTTACCTATTTATGTTATATATGATAATATTAATAAAAAAATGAAATAATACTTTAAAAAATATAAATTTATAAGAAAAATAAATGATAAATCGATATTAAAATTTAGAGAAAGTATATCTAAATATGATTGGGATTATATTTATATAAATAATAATATAAATTTAATATTTAATTAGTTCATTGATAACTTAATACAATTATATAACATTCATTGTCCTATGATAAAAGTAAAAGAAAAGAGTAAAAATAATAAACCATGGTTATATTTTAGACTTATTAAATGTATAAATAAAAAAAATAGAATTTATAAGAAATTAATAAAACATTGGATAACGGAAAAATTTTAATTTTATAAAAAATATAAAAATATTCTTACATCTTTATTGCGTAGGTCTGGATATTTATATTATTCATTTAAAATAAATAATTATAGTAATAATAGTAAATATACTTGGTATGTAATAAATAAATTATTATATAAAAAAAATACAATCTAATGAATAATTAAATACTCCTTCATCTGAAGAATTTAATAATTATTTTAGTACTATAGGTATAGAATTATCTGATAAAATAAAAACAAATTTATGTGATAATAACATATATACTTCAATGACAAATAATTATTATAATACATTTTTTTTTACCTACATCAAGTTTTGAAATTCAGGAAGAAATTAGTAATTCAAAACTTAAATATAGTAATGATTGTTCAGACATAAATATGTTTTTAATTAAAAACATTAGTATTGTTATTAGTCCAATTTTATCATATTTTATTAATAGAATTTTTTCTGAAAGGGTTTTTCCTAATATTTTAAAAATAGCTAAAGTAGTACAATTATTTTAAAAAATCTGATAATTCTAAACCAGAAAATTATAGGCCAATGTTGTTGTTACCACAATTTTCTAAGATTCTAGGACAATTATTAAAAAATAGATTATTACAATTTTAGATAAATTTAATATAATAAGTAAATGTCAATATAGGTTTATAAATAAAATTTCAACATCAGATGCTTTAGTAGATGTTATTGAAACTGATTGTGAAAAGCTTGAAAATCTAAATAAATGTGCTATATTATAGATTGACCTACGTAAAGCTTTTAGGTATTTCGTTAGACCTTTTAAAGAGTTATTTGTAGAATAGGATGCAATATGTATTTAATAAAGATATTAAATCTAATTTAAAAAATATTAAGTGTGGAGTTCCACAAGGATCTGTATTATGACCTATTTTATTTGTATTATATATAAACGATCTATCTAATAAATCCTCTATATTCAAACCTATTTTATTTGCAGATGATACCACCTTAATTTTTTCGGAGACATCTATTTCAAATTGAGAATATAATTCAATGTGGAATTAATCAATTATATGTATGTCTAAATATTAATACATTATAATTAAATATAGATAAAACTAATATTTTATTATTCAATATAAGAAATATAAATGATAATGTTAAATTGATAATAAAGAAATACGTAGAAAAGATAAAATTTCTGGGTATTATCATTGACAATAAATTAGACTGGAATAGTCAAATACATTATGTATGCACAAAGTTATCAACTTTTAAATAAAGTAAAATTAAAATTAAATAGTAAAGCAAAAATGCTAAAACTATAGTTTTACTTTATAATTCTTTTTTTAATTCCCACTTATATTACTGTGCCCATATTTGGGGAAATAAAACCCACTTATAGTTAGAACCTTCTAAAAATTAATATTTTACAAAAAAGAGCTTTAAGATGTATATGTAATAATTAATTGATGTACAATACATTTTATTTTAAATATAATAATTTAAAGTTTGATGATATTGTTAAATGTAATACTGTTAAATTCATGTTCAGGGCCATAAATTATTCTCTACCCTTGAATTTACAGAATGTATTTAAAATAAAATCATGACAATCTTTTATTTCATAGAATAAAATAAGAACGCAAAGAAAATATTTTTGTATATCCAATATGGGACCACAGTTATGGAATAATTTAAAAAAGTGTTAAGAATAAAAAATAATTTAAAATCATTCAGTACAAATTATAAAAAAGTGTTGATAAGTTTATATAATAACACTTAATTGCATAACTTATATAATAACACTTAATAGTGCATTTTACAATTGACACTTTAAAAAATTATAATTTTTATTTTATCGCTTTTATTTTCAATTTGTATTTACTAATGATATATATTGATTAATGATATTATAATAATACTCATTATAATGATTATTATGTATGACTATTGATTGTTCACTTTCTATTTTATCTATATTATATTTTATTATTTATTTTATAGTTTTTGTTTTATACTATATATTTTATATTGATGTTATTATCATTTTAATTTTTATTATTTTATGAAATGATGATTTAGATTATGAGGAGTTTTTTACTATAATTATTTTATCGCTGATGTTTTTTTTAATTTATTTACTTTTAATTATTTAAGGAAATAAAATAAAAACAAAATGTGTTAATACAATTTAGATTATTTTTGGATGTGTTATATTGAGTGGCATTATTAGCGATAGTGGTATGTAGTTGGGAGTAAAGGTGCATTTATTGGCGGTAAATGTTGCCAGTATTCATGCTTTTGGCGCAATTATGATCCTTAAGGCATAGGAATTGATGAACCCACACCTTGAAAGTTGAGACGCCATTATAAATATGCGTGTCACCAATATCAATTACATTTAAAATTGATACTTAACAAAATATTTTTTTTTGTTTAATTTAAATGTTGTTTTTATTTAATTTTGTATTAATTGTTTGGTGTAACTATTTATAATATACTTGTTTTTATCTTATTAATTATAATGTTATCCTATCGCCTTATTTTATTTATATTATGTTAATATAATTATCTATTTTTCTCCTTATAATCTATTGGATGAAAGACTCGACAATCCATGCTTTTTCTTTCATACATTGCCAATCTGGTATTATTATTATTATTATTATTTTTATTATTATTATTATTATTATTATTATTATTATTATTATTATTATTATTATTATTATTATTATTATTATTATTATTATTATTATTATTATTATTATTATTATTATTATTATTATTATTATTATTATTATTATTATTATTATTATTATATATGTAATTACAAAATATATTAACCCAAACAAAATGGAGTGAAATATATACAAAACAAATATTGTGGAAAATAATTTATGTAAATCAATTTTATATCTAATATAATTAATGTAAGCATATTATTATAAAATTTTATTTTATTAAATACATCTATACCGTATATTCTATTTTTTATTGTATTAATATAATATTATAATTTTTAAATGTCATATATATTATATATAAAAATGAAATATAATAATACTAATATTTATTAGAAGAATTTAAAAAAAACATACATATATGCACATACACATATACATACATATACATTAATACACACATATATACATACATATACTCATACATATTTTTTACATATAAATTAATTATGGTTATTAAGTATGTTATTAATGTTTAAATTTTTCACATATATATACATAAATTTAATTTATTATTAATTTATTGGTTCAATGAGTATATTTTAGTTTTTTTTATATTGATTTTTATTTTTTATATTTTTGATATTAATAAAATAATATGTACATTATTCCATAGTTTAGGTCCGGTTATTAGAATACTATTTGAACTACTATATGAATTATTAATATATATATATATATAATAAATTGATATTATTAATTTCAAATATTATTTAATCCGATATTATGATATATACCATATTCCATATGTAATACTCTTGTCAAGAGTATTTTATTTAATTATAAGCTCATTATTAATATTTAAATAACATATTTGATATTAGAAAAAAAAAGTATTCTATAATAAATTTGCTTGATATTATTTTAATTTGTAAAATAATATTCCTGGGCAATATCCTCTAAATACAATACCCACACGGGTTACTTACAAATGATTATAGAATTATCAATATATTTATAGAAATTTAGTTTTTAGAGATTTACCAATAAATAAGTATCTTAGTTTATTTACATTATCTGATACAGGTTAATATTATGATGAGGTAGTAGTAGTACATACATTAATTGATAACATAATATATATATATCGTATACGATACAATACAATTATTAGAAACTACGGATAAATATAATGTGTATATTACAAATATCCATCAATTATTAAATTTATTAAATTTAATAAATGTAATTTATTTATGGATTTAAACAGCGCGTGTACAAACTTTTATATATTTAAAGATAATTAAAATTAGTGTTATATCAGTAATAGTTTAATTTAATTATTAAAATGAAATATTTCGAGTAATCAAGATCAAATGGAATTGTATTGTATAGCCAATGATGGATGATAGTACAAACTAATTTATTAATTTTTTAATAAAATTAATTGGTGAACATTCATATAAACTAATAAGATTTATTAACTTTTTTTAATGACTTTTCATTCAATCTTCATACAATACAGACGTTTTTATCAGTTTAGTAATTTTCTGCAATTTTTACATCGTGTAAAATGATATGACCATGAATCAGTCAATTATCACTTAGTTAATTCTAAATGGTTAAATATGTATCAGAGATCTACCTTCAACTATTTAAGACTAATTTTTAAGCTACTGAAGAATCGTCTTCCGAGTTATTTGAATGATATCCTACAATTCAAAGTGTACAAGAGGAATCTAAGAAACGTGTCTACTCGGTTATTACAAAAGAGGAATTACAAGCTATCGAGATATGGAAAACGTTCTTTCGGTGTAGCTGCAACCAACCTATGGAATGCACTACCTGTAGGACTAATAACTAATGTCAATTATTCGTATTTTAAATCTAATTTATTGTTATTAATTCATAAAAATTAAAGTTATTATTTTCAACTGATTTATATTTGTTGTGTATTTTGTTCTTTTTTTAATCGATAGAGAACGTCTAACGTTATTTTTATGTATAAATAAACATTCATTCATTCTTAACGCCTACAAAATCAGTTAATTAATAATGTTAATGAAATAAGGGACGTGTTAATAAATAAACACAATAAAATACTGCCAGGTATTATAGAAATATATAAATTAATACGTACTTAATAAGTAAAACTGATCTGTAATATCATGCCCGACTGAACTTCAAGGATGAGCGAATCTTGCAATATTGACATATGTCATAGATAACGTAAATAACACATGCAATATCGTATAGTTTATAGTATTCAAAATAGCAGAATATAGCGCTATGTATTTGATAAGAGATACATTTATAAACGTAAATGAGATATAACTTTATCGGAATTGACGGATATATAATTAACTATTTTGGGGAATTAATTAAGTACATATAATAAGTACATATAATAAAGAAAAATCCAATAGATTTAGCCAGAAACCCATGAAATATACACAACTAAATAAAAATGTAGAAAATTGGGCAGAAGTATGTATTTGTATGTAATAGGAAGGACCATAATTCGAAACATTACAAGTAGATAAATGAACTTTTTTATAGTTATTGTAAAACGGGGCATATTACAACATAATAACGTACGACAAGAACGTACAACTTACGACGTACGTCGTATATTCTTGTAGATGTATAATACATATATATACCCATATATATATATATATATATATATATATATATATATATATATATATGTATACAATATCGAAATAAAAAATGAGACCACCAAATGTAAACCTTTAGGTTCTTGTTAATTAACAAGAACGTTATAGAGTGTTAACCTAATTGTTATATATATATATATATATATATATATATATATATAATATAATATAAAGTATAAGCTGTATTTCAACAACTCTAGAGACTAGTTGTACACCATGTATGTTACAAATTAATACGGGTGCAGCGGTTTCTATAATATCAGAGGAAACTTACAATATATTATGTAAGAATAAATAAACGAAAATTAAAGTTTTCAAAAATTAAACTGATAAATTTATACTGGAGAATTAATTTCGATACCGGGAAATATTGAAGTGATCTTAAGAAGTGGAAAAATAAATATGTATATTGTTTCTATATGTATGTGTACCTTGCATTGCTGCTGGTAATATTATAAGTCATTTATAAAAAGAGTCATATGCTACATACTGTATGAATAAACTGGATGGAAGAACTGGTATTAAGAAGTGGTGCACCTCATGAGGTATTTGAAATACCAATTGGTACGCCATTCAAC
The DNA here is from genome assembly GCA_964019155.1 of Osedax fenrisi. Classification (NCBI taxonomy): domain Eukaryota; kingdom Metazoa; phylum Annelida; class Polychaeta; order Sabellida; family Siboglinidae; genus Osedax; species Osedax fenrisi. The sequence continues at coordinate 41,702,011 of OZ025240.1, read as the reverse complement.
TTAAGTGTCAATCAGATGTTAAGATGTTTTCATAAATTATTGGGAATGATGATAAGGCTGATATACTAAATGTAAGGTAAGGTAAGGCCACTACAATTTACAATAAGAGAATATATGAATGGTGAATTAACGCGACTTGAATAAAATAGAATTATTGAGTCAGTGAATTGATGATAATACTAATATTTTCCATAATCAAGAAGGATATTTCTAGTTATATTTATGGGGATTATAAAGTGAACATAATCGAAAGGTACAAATTATTGTGAACATCGATTTACCAACTTTGTAATGGTAATATTTTCAGCGCATTAGATTTATATAACGCATAACTGTAAATTCCTTTACGCGAGGATTCCAAGATTCTAACAATTATAAATATTCTAAAAGGGGTGTACAGATAGGCTATGTTTTGAAATGTCTACTGATCCAACTATATTTCATCAGGTAATATATTCCCTTGATAATGGTTAAGTATAGTATGTAATTATTTATATGATATTCTAATTGCGGAAATAAATAAGGATTATAACAGTTATACTGTTACGGCGGTATAAGAAAGAATAAACGATGCAGTGATTATACTACAGTCAGATAAATGTACATTTGAAGAGCACAATATAAATATGTGAGATATATTAAAGCATTGAAGATGTATATTTTTATTATCCTATTAGGAAAAAGGTGGGAGCTATAATGGACACTAACAAATATCACCGAATTAAAAGAATGTTTAGGTATGATTAAATAATATGATAAATTCTAGATAATATATCGAGTGTATTTTGACCTTTACATGTTCTCCTGAAGAAAGTTAATAATTGGAGATAATTAGATGAGTGTAAAAAAATCATTTAAGTAAGTTATAAATAATATATCGTTCTTATTCTTTGTAAATTTTGATAGTAATACGGGAACATTCCTAACATGTGGTATAACATATTTGTATATGTAAAAGCGACAAGGCTTATTTAAAAGGCTTCTTTTAACAAATACCTATAACATCGAAGCAGTATTGAACATAATGATGGAAACTGGCAATAATATACCCACAATATTTTCATCAAGAACATTAGCATATGTATAACAAAATATTAGAATATTATTTATTTTATTTATTTTAAAATGTTTTATTGACTACAAAATCACGTGGTGGTTATGGGCGTCATGAGGAGGAAACAAAAATAAATAAATAAAAAAACAAAAAAAATGAAGGAAAAGAGAGGGTAGGTTACAATGTTAATAGGTACGCGGAGAGTTTACATTTAAATATTGACAGGGATTTTAAACACCTACTTTCATATGGAATAGCATTCCAGTATTTTGGAGCTACCACAGAGAAAGCAGATTTATAGTGACCAGAGATAGTTGAGCGTTGTACAATTTTCATCATGTGATATTTCCAGTTAGCTCGACTAAGGGTTTGAATACTGATAAAGTCTGCTAGGTACTCGGGAGATCTAAAATGTATCACCTTATGGGTGATGCATAGCAGTATGTACCTGCAGAGATACCTAAACTTAAGCCAGCCGAGTGATCGCATTAGGGTCGATATTGAACTTCAGTTTATATAGGGTGCGTATAGCACGTCGTTTTATAATCTCAAGTTAAAGTATACGCTTCAGGGGTAAGTTACATAGAAGTGAGCAGCAGTATATAAGTCTACTGAAGACTAGCGAGTGTATTAGACTTTTAGTCATTGAAAAAGTCAATTTATTGCGTGTTTATCTAATATTATAAAGACAATAGTTGGCATTGCGAATCATTATAGATATGTGGTAAGAGGAATCTAGGTGGGAGTTGATGGTGAAACCAAGAGTTGTTATGGATTGTGAGGTAGGGAGGGATAGTAGAAAGGGAATGGTGGTGTTTAGGGGGTAGGTAGGTCTGGAGATGATTATGGTGTCAGATTTGATTATAAAGAGACTTATATTTATATTTTTAATAATATTTATTAGATTTCAATTAATATTTATTAATAAAATGGACAAATATTATGTCCATTTAAATTACCTCCATTTTAACGTAAGTTCATTCTATGGAAAATTCTATATATCGAATTGAAATAATAAACATAATGATGAAAGTTTTGGAATATTATAAAAATAAATCTAAACCATTGTTTTAAATAATAATTGTATTCGTATAAGAGTCAATAATTAATAATTGAAAATGCTAAAAGAGCGGTTATAGAAAACTATGATAAACCCTTCCAGCCATATGTAAAATATATTACAAAATATGTTTATTGGCGTAATAGCAAAAAAAAACGATATAATTGCAGCCATACTGGTACAACAAATTGGAATGGATTCATTTGTGTGGTGAAAAGAAAATAGTATTGTGTTACTATTGTATTACAGATTATAAAAAAATCTAAACGTGATAATAATCTAGTATTTATAATTACTTTTCATTTAAATTTGAAGAAGGCAATGGAATTATTTACTAGTTATGAAAATATGATATGCATCGTATGTCAATGGAAACAGAGAATAGAAATAGTAATAAAGATGTAATGATTATACATAATAAAAAGTACATATATAATACAAAATATTGTTTTGAGAGCTATATTTAATTCTATAAGATACATTGTTCAATAAAATATAGCTTTTAGAGGTAACATACATTTTGAGAGTAAATTCCTAAATGTAACTATTAAATTAAGATACAATGAAATTCCCCAATTAAATGCATGGTTTAATATTGTAACTGATAATACTAAGACAATACATCTAATATAATGGCAAATTCAAATAAGATTCTTGAGTTATTGGTCTTAAGAAAAATTATTGAATAAATAGATGGCTGCTACATATACTGTATAATGTGTAACTTCTAGGGGCGCTAGAACGATTTTGTATGTAGGGGGACCAACCAATCAAAATAAATGTTGTGGTAAAAGTGGTGGGGACCAATACGTATGAGGTCCCCTAGATTTTATAGTGGGGGACATATCCCCCCACTGTTGCAGCGCCCCTATTAACGGTACACAGGACATTTCATCTAATTAAAGTTTTATATAACGATTATAATTATTATAAAGTAATAATTAATTATATTACAAAACTTTTCAAGAAACGAACAAGAATTGTAATATATTCGATATGTCAAAGAAAACCTTGCAGTTACATACATATGCGTGGGTCTATATGAAATATCTAATACAGAAACTATAGAAATTATTCTAACATATGCATTGATAAGATTGTGTTTTCTGCTAGAGAATTTAAGAGGTCATTAATATGATGGAGCAAGTAATATATCTGGCAGATACAGTAATACTTATACTGGTTTTATTATGTGAGGATCAACAACTGCTATATAATACCCATTGCACAGCTCATAGAGTAAATCTGGTTGCTCAATATGTTAACGAATCTAAGCCTATTATATCTATATTATCTATAGATAATTAAATATGAATATTGTACTATAATTGTAAAATATTTAGAATTAATATTACATCTTGTAAATTTAATACATTATTTCCAACTCTTTGGAAAATAAGAAAGGTCGCTATAAAAGATACACTCGAAAATTACAAAGAAATGAATTCGTCTTTAGATGAAATGATACATAGAAAGGATATTAACTATAATCTATCTAATAAATGCAGATCAATTTTGAGTAAAGGAATATCTAATAGACAGTAAAACTACATGGCTCCAGAAATCCTAAAATACGGCAACTTCGATGACTCATGCTCGAGTTCTCTAACAAGATACTCATACGAACACAATACCATCGCAATGGCTAAAATGCACCATTGTTCCATTTCCCAAATCCCGTAATCTTGAAGAAGAGGGAACTACAGAGGTATATAACTATCATAAATATCAGCTAAAATGACGAATAAAATTATACTAAATCGAATTCAACCATACATAAACCCTATACGACATCCCAACCAGAACGGATCAGACCTGGAAGATCTACGATATCACACATATTAGCTCTCAGACGCTTAATGTGAAGTAACAATTGAAGTAACAATCTTAAGATTATTATCATTTTTGTCGAGTTCAAGAAGGCATTCGACAGTATCAACATAGAAATTATGCTCCGCATACTAGAATCATACGGTATAATTATGTCTATAACACGGTTAACCCACAACATTATATATAATATATTATATGTATACAAGCGATCGAATTAACGTATAAATACACTTATGCAAAAGTTATAACACATGACGGAGATAACGACAACTTTCAAATAGCAAAGGGAATCTTGCAAGGTGATACTCTGGCGTATTTTCTCTTTATTATCACAATGGATTATACCATGCGACAAGCCATTGACAGACGAGAAGTATAATTCTGACTCGAAATTATACAACGACCAGAGAGACGACATCCAGCAATACAGCTAACAGACCTTAGTTACGCAGATGATATAGCACTTGTATCATAAGAAGTCTAACATCCTCAGCAACTAATAATATCCATTGAAACAGAAGTCACTAACATTGGTCTTCAACTGAACTCAAAGAAAACCGAAGTTATGACGTTTAATCACACAATCCTGGTCAACATTATACTAGAAAACGGTGGCACGCTAATAACAATATTACAAATTTTAATTATCTGGGGTCATAGATTGTTAGCTCACAAAGGGATTTTAAAATTCGCAAAGCTTTATCATGGTCAACAATACACAAGATGAAATCAATTTGGAACTCAAAATGGAAAACAGTCTGAAAATAAGAACTTTCAAAGCTACAATCGAACCTATATTAGTATATGGTAGCGAATTTGGATATTCGACTCCACAATGCATAAGAAAATCGATAGTTGTTATACCAGGTTACTTAGAATGGCCACAAATATATCATGGAAATATAAGGTAAAAAATACACAACTGTACAGGGGAATGTCAAAGATATATGAGGTGATTAAATAAAGAAGATTGCGACTAGCAAGTCACTACATAAGGATCACCGATAAACTAGCGCTTAACTTAATATTATGGAATAGAACGGCATACGAATCAGCTGTTTAAATTTAATTTAAATTCTAGAAGGAGACAATCCACGACTGTTATAAACATCTTATATGACGCCCCGTATTCGCTGCATGTAGCAAATGGACTCGTCGAGTTATGCATGTCATGCTTGACCACCTATCTATAGGCCGAGTTTCTATATAAAGACACTCATTATATAGAGAGACACATTATAATAAGATAAATAAATATACATAAGCATTAACGCTTTATTTCATATATATAAATATATATATATATATAACTATATATACCATACTGACAGTACTAGTATAACCCAGACTCATACAAAACATGCAATAAACAGTCCAATTCAGCCCATACCATTAATACATTATCATCCCAGACGACAATACGTACATGACCCTAATTTACATACTAAATCCAACTACATAACTACCCAGACAAACGACCAGTCATATACAATAAACTGTAATATAAATACAATTACCAATTACCAACAAAATGCTATAACGACTTCCATAACAAGATTAATTGAATATTTCCCTGCTAACTTTAATGGCCTGAGAAATTTTCCAAAATTAGATCCAAAAGTTAGAAAAAATGAGATCAAAAGACCTTAATATAGCGATTATACGACCACATTTCATATCTAGAATTGTAAATGAAGTAACCCACCTTTATGTAATACCCATATTTTCCCTAAGTTAGATGCAAGATCTGGATATTTGGCTGTGTTACTGGATGAACACTCCAGCCGTCTCAAAACATTTAATACACACATGGAACATTACAAATTCTTTAGACTACCGTTTGGTCTAAGCAGGTCTCAATATGTCTTTCAATAATACATGGACGTCCTACTTTACTCATTACAAGTGAGTACACGAACCTACTGACTGGGTATAGAGTCTCGTGTACAGCCGTAAGGCTAACGGCAAGATTCGCATGTGTCTAGACCCGAAGGAACTTAATCTCGAAATTAAAATACCGCATTACGCTACGCTGACCCTAGATGAAGTAACACACCACTTAGGCAGCGCTCGGGTTTTCTCAAAATTTGACGCGCACTCAAGGTACTGGTCGGTCAAACTCGGCTAGCCCTTTAGTCTACTAACCACCTTTGATAGATACCATTTACTCCGCATACCCTTCGGACTGAACCTCAGCCAAGATGTATTCCAGGAACGTGTGGACCGCATACTCGAGTATTACCCAGTAATGATCGGAATCGCCGATGATGTAGGCGTCTTCGGAAATGACGAGCAACAACATGACGATAACCTCCGTCATATAATGATGACCGCATCACGACACGGCGTCTTTTTCAACGAATCGAAATGCTCGATAAATACCGACAGCTTTACCTTCTTTGGTCTCCACTTCGACAAGGACGGCGTACATCCCGATCCTGAGCGTGTAAAATCGATAAAACAGATGACTTCACCAGATTATCCGCAGGCCCTACGATAATTCCTATGTATCGCGACCTCCATGGTACCCTTCCCAGCTAACCATAACAGTAGATTTAAATACTTATTAAATCAGTTTAGAAAGCAATTTATTCAGATTTTCGAACATTGAATCGAACAAATATATGCTATATACTAATACTCATGATATTATAAATAAAATGAATTTGATAGAATGTTTACCTACATTATATAATACATATGAGATTATATGCTTAGTTGAAAAAGGGGGGTAGGAGTTAATGGTGTGTAACCAACACATACTGTCTAGTGCTGCACTCTGTATCTAATAAAGTGGTAGACAGTATGTGCCACACAACATTAACCTATTCTCTTGCATTCGCACCAACACAAGAACATATCCAGGTGCACACATCAATAGTGATCATGACCTTATACTATGTAACATGAAACTCAAACTGAAGGTGAATAGAAAAACAAAGACCACACGAATACGATTCGATGTCAACAATCTCACAAATGGAAAGACTGCAGATAATTACAAAGACGAATTGGAAAAACTACTTAAAGAGTTAGATATTCATAAATTTGACCTTACCACATCTTATAAGAAAATTGAAGACATAATCATTGACTCAGCGACAAGAACTATAGGAAAATATAAAAGAAAAAAACAACCATGGATCACAAACGACATACTTGATCTGTGTGATGAAAGACGATCTCTTAAAGCAGCTAAAAATAAGAATAATATAGAACTTATTAGCAAATATAGAAAAGTAAATAATAAAATACGCAAAGACATAAAGACAGCAAAAGATCAGTGGATACAGATACAATGTAAATCAATAAATGAAGACATGAAATATGGACGACATAACAAAAGAGCATATGAAACTCTCAAAAGTCTCATAAAAACGCCAGCAAGAAGCAGTTCGATAATAGAAGATAAGAACGGACAGCCGGTAGCTGAAGAACACTCTATTTTAAAGCGATGGACAGAATACTGTCAGGACCTTTTAACTATCCTATCAAACCTGATAATAGCGTCTTAATCAGTCAGAACACAGATAATGTAGATGAACTACCAATTTTAAAATCAGAAGTAGAAGATGCTATACAAAAACAAAAAGAAGATAAATCTCCTAGCATTGATAACATACCTGGTGAGTTACTAAAATACGGAGGAGACGCATCGTTAATGTTTTCACAGAATTATGTCAATTATCATGGTATAAGAAAGAATGGCCAAAACAATGGACAGAGTACGAATTCCAAAAAAAGGCAATCTCAGAAAGTGTGAGAATTATAGAACTCTGAGCCTAATATGCCACTCAAGCAAAATTCTATTGAGAATTATATTGAATAGATTAATCTCGCAAGCTGAAGAAGTACTTGGAAGAACAAGCTGGTTTTAAGAAAGGAAGAAGTACCACTAAGCAGATATTCAATTATAGAAATCTAATGTAAAAATACTTAAAAGCTAAAAGGACTTATATCATAATTTCATAGACTTTAAAAAAGCTTTTAATAGAGTTTGGCATGAGGGACTCTGGTCAACTCTCAATAAATATGGCATCGACTCTAATATAACTTTAATGATTAAATCATTATATAAAAATTCCACAAGCGCAATGCTGTTTAATAGTATCCAAGGTCAGATGTTCAAGACAACTGTTGGTGTGAGACAGGGATATCTACTATCTCCTGTGCTCTTTAATCTATTTATTGAAGAGATTATGGATGGAATTCAAGATGAACATATATCTACAATATCAATTTGTGGCCGAAATCTATCTAATCTCAGATTTGCCGATGATATAAATTGATAGCTGGATCAAACGATGAACTTCAAACACTCACAAACAAGCTATCAAATAGTGCTAGTCGGTATGGAATGCAAATTAGTGCAGAAAAGAGCAAGATAATTATTAACAGTAATAACAGAAATCTTCATCTTCCAACATTCAATTATATGGATAAAAGCTAGAAGAAGTAGACCAGTTAAAATATCTCGGTGCTACAATTACAAAAGATGGCTCAAGCGACTCTGAGATTAAAATAAGATTATGGACATCGGCTATGTTAAGGCTAACTATAATCTGGAATAGCAAAGATATCCGTTTCAAGCTTAACTATAATCTCTATCGCTCTCTAGTACTGTCTATTCTAACTTATGGGTGTGAATCTTGGACTATAAATGCTATTTCCACACAAAAAATACAAGGTTTCGAAAACAAATCACATAGAACACTTCTTGGAATTACATACAGAGAAATGAAGACAAACGAGTACATCAATTATGTGATGATAAGTTTAATTTGTACATATGAACAAATAGTACAGTACATCCGACGAAGAAAATTAAAATGGTACGGTCATACAATTAGACATGACAACCTTAGAAAAACAATCCTCCAAGGTATGGTTGAAGGTAATCGTAAATGTGACAGACCAAAAAGAAAATGGATTGATGACATCAAAGAATGGAGTAAGTTGAATCAGTCCGACTTAATGGTAAAGCCACACGACCGCAACGAATGGCCACGTCATTGTGTAACAGCCAGCTAATTGATTTCCCCTACGATTCGCGAGTCAAGGTAATATAGTAAAGTAAGTACCTTCATTATATAATACATATGAGATTATATGCTCAGTTGAAAAATGTTAACAATAGATGATAGATACTCTCTATATTTAATTTTGGGAAAATAAATAAACTATGTAAATACGATACATCAATTTATAGAGTAGATTTACGATTTTTCAAATCTAATGTATGTCCTGTTAGGACTTTTATTTCAAATATATATGTACAATATATGTATTTAAAAATGAATCCATAAATTCTATTTAATATTATATGTTTGTATATACCTACAAATTGTAATATAATATGTCATATAAATACATATATGTAGAATATGTATTATACGAAAAAATATACTAATTCATGCATAGTGGTAAAGATTTAAATTTACAATATTTAATTTTAAAGAATATACATGTCCTACTTACCAACGAATTATATTTAATTTAACATTTGATCATAAACAATTAGTGTTTACAATTAATTAATAAGCCAACTCTTAAAAATAATATAAATTATTTTATTTTAAATAATGGAAAAAATTACTATATTAAAATATTAGTAACTATTTAATAAAAATAGAGATATATTAGATAAAAACAACAACTGTTCTATTTCATTTAAATATAAATATAACAAATTATTCAAAAAGATTTAAAAATCAAATAATGTTGATTTTAATGATGATAATATAAATTGATTAAATTTGATCTTTCTAGATTTAATTGTTCGATATATATATATATATATATTGGGTGTATTAGGGATGTAAATTATGCATCGGGGAATAAGGATATCAGCGTTTACACCCCTGGCAATGGTGTAATCCCTAATGATATAGGATTTGGAGCACCCTTACCTGAAATTTGATGTTCTACGCATCCTGGGTATACTCGGTGGCAATGGTATTATCCTTTGTTGTACTTAATAGCAGCCTTATATCTAGTATTATTTTAAATTGTTTTAAATGTGTGTTTATTTATATAAAAAAATGTTTATTTCATTTATAATAATTTAATAGTATTATAGATTGATTGTTTGTAATATTTTATATTATATACACTTTATATAATACATTTTTAATAAAATATTATATTTTTATATATTTTTATATATATATTTTATTTATATATTATCGTTTACTAATATACTTCTCGTAATTTCATAAATAGGTTAATGACCAGACAAGCTTTTGCTTTTTCATTCATCTAGGCTTTTAAGCCAACTCTGAGTATTACAAAAAGTATATATATATATATAAATTCAAATGATCATACTATCAATACAAAATATAATATTTTAATAATGTTTTAAATAAATTATGTATATCAGATTTACCTTAATATTAATAATACAAACATTATTATTATAAAATATATACTGCGAATTCTGAATATATTGAAATAGAAGAAAAAAGTAAAAATGTATTTAAAAAATCTAAAATTAACTTGTATCATAAATATAATTGGGTAGAAACACAATAAATGTGAGAAAATGATTATAATCATTACATTACAAGAAATATGAATGCGATAAATTCATTAAAAAATATTATATAAAGTTTTATAAATTTATGTAGAATTTTTTTTTTAAATCTGGGGTTTCTCTTCTAATTAATATTATTATTATTATTATTAAATTTTATTTTCATTTTATAAACACTTTTTAAACGGAAAAGAAACGTTAACAAATGTGTGTAAACATTCATAAAAAATATGTGATTAAATGTATTAAATAAACGATGGAAAATAAATAAGGGTTAAATGTATCATTCATAAGGTGAGAAAAGGTGAGTTTTTAATTCTCTTTTGAATTCAGTTCTTGATGTGGTGCACAGCAGAATATTGGGAAGTTCGTTCCATGCCTTTACTCCATATTCGACGAATGAGACAGTATTACTGTATGCTGGAACTTATATAGACTTTACTCGGAATATGTGACAAGAACGGAGACTCCAATGTTACTGAATTACGGATATTAACAGGCATAAATAATCAGGTGTTCCATGGTGGATAGCCGCATGCATGTGCATAATTTGTACACGATTCGTTTCTTTACCGGTAGCCAGTGTAGATCGCACATTAATGATGTGATGCTGATGTGGTTATTATCAGCTCTGTGTGGTATGTCGTAAATGATAAGGACGGCATAACGCTATAGTGCTATAAGCGGCTTGAGTGTAGATATAGGTGAATGGCATAGAAGTGAATTACAATAATCAAAAACCGAAATAACTAGACTTGTCACTACAATTTTACAAGAAAAAAAGTTAAGACTTTTCCTAATTTTTTGTATACAATAAAGTTGGTGGTTTATTTTTTCATATCAAGCGAATGCTCGAAAATTACGCCGAGGTTAGTAATAAATGGTGATGATTTAATGGATGTCGTCTAACGTAAAGGTGAATGGCAGTGGCTTACTGATCTTATTCTGACTGATATAAATTATTTGAGTTTTCGTAGGGTTGATTTGCAACGAGTTAATCGTGAACCAGGTAAATAATTATAGTATACTACTAGTTAGACGTGCATGCGCAGATATGTCGTGTGTATACATTTGAAAGTCATCGGCGAACGTGTGGAACACTATCGTTGGGTGATTTAAGAATATTTTAAAAATTGGAGATAAGTAGTTATTAAATAATATCGGTCCGAGTACTGAGCCTTGGGGTACTCCGTGTGTGTGGTTTTGAGCATTATGATCCCATTTTTACTTATCTGAATCTATTGTGTATGATTTGAGTAAGGATAGCGCTTTGGCTCGGAAGCCGATAGCAAATAATATATTGATCAGTGCATCGTGATTTAATGTGTCGAATGCTGAAAACATATCTAGTAATACAAGAATCGTCCCATGATTATTCATTTGAATGTCGCTGACTACTTTGCAAAGTGAGGCTTCAGTGCTTTTGCATGGTGTGTATGTACTTTTATGTGGATATAGAATATTTTAATCTTGAGATAGGACACTATTTGATGGCTGAAGCAGCGTTCGACAATTTTTGAAAAAATTGTTAATTGCGAAATTGATCGATAGTTTTTGAGATCATTGGGATCGGACTTAATTTTTTTGATTTGCGGGGTTATAATAGAATTTGTCATGCTATCGGGAAATAATGCAGTTAACAGTGATCTACAGATGATAGATGTAAGGTGAGGAGCTATTAACCGTGCTAATTGGTGTAAAATACTTATAGGCAGAGGATCATTTAATGAAGTCGATTTGTTAGATTTAATCAACTTTATGATGAGATCAGTTGTTGGTGGGATAAATGTTTCGAATAAGCAAGTATTGTCATATAATGAGTGTGGTGTCGTAAAACAATGTGGTAATGAGTTAATAATAATTTTGAAAGATAGTTTTCTATAGCTGATGTTTTTCTTTGCTTGTGATAGTTTGATGAATGTATTAAAAACATAATAAATAGCATAATGATCTGAGAAAAGAATTGATTGCTCAAAGTCTGATGCTATAGTATTATTTGTTCTATTAATGATTTGATCGAGGATATTTCCACATGTATGTGTGGGAAAATCAATATGTTGTTTCAAATTGTTATTCTCCAATAGGTCAAGGAATTCATTACTTGACGCCTAACTGATTTTGTTGACGTGGATGTTGAGGTATCCGAGGATGATTGTATTTTTAGTTGTATTTGGTGTTACATGTTCTATGAAGTCACTTATGAAATTTTTTAAATCGAGGTTAGGAGGTCGATAAATAATGAAAACTTTGATGGCTGGATGATAACTTCTTGTGATTATACAGATAACCAATTCCATAGATTTTGTTACAATATGTTTCAGTGTAGATATAGTGATAGTTGAATGATATCATATATATATATATATATATATATATATATAGAATACCTAAACCACCACCTCTACCGGTTCTAGGGAAATTAACAAAATTATAGGGTGGTGCCGATAGTAGTGATTGTGTAGGCTTATTGATCTCTCGCATCCATGTTTCGGTGATGAAGGCAATGTCGATAGAGTTCAGATTACAGAAATTTAATTATAAATCTGTTTTGTTACATATTGAGTGGGCATTTATGAGTAATGCCTACATTAGTCGTTCTTTGGATTGTGCGGGTTTGTAAGTTTGTTCTGATTGGTTGGCTTGTACTACTATCGTTTCGGAAGATTGTTCATATTCGTTGGATTGTACCGGTTTGTCTGGTACTTTTATCGTTGTGATATAATGGTTTTTTGAGATACGATTATAATGTATAACATGTTTTAATGTTGAGTCTTCATTAGCGTTATTTAGTTCAGTTGCTTCATCTCTTAGTTTTTTAAGTTTAGTTTGATCTTCGAATGTTAGATCATCGGCTATTCTGATTTTCTTAAATTTTGAGGGCGTGGTTTTAAGTAATTTTAGTGAAGATGATATTTGTGCTTTATCAGTGTATGACGTATATCTGATCCTGATTAGATTAGAATTATTTATTCCGGGGGATCCAATGCGTTTTATGCTTCTAGGCTTGATGTCAGTCTTTAGATGAATTGAAAAAAGTTCTTTGACAAATTCATCTCCGTTTATCAAGTTACTGACGCCGTGTATTATATGATTCAGTTACCGGTAGTTTTTTTCTTTATTATCTTCTGCTACTTTAATTTTGTGCATGGATAGTTAAGATTGTACGATTTCTGAGATAGTGATTTGCTATTTGCGACCGCAGACGTGTCGGCGAGATTAGATAGATAGCTTTTAATTGATGATAGTTTTTCATTTATGTCTTCGAAACGCCTATCAATATTTTCGCGATTTTCAGATCGACAACTTAAACCTGTCCAAGTTATACCATCATTCGTGTTAGATGATAGGAACTTGCCTGACTTTAACGAAAGATCCGTGCATTTAAGGCATACCCAGAAAACAATTTATCGACGCTTTTGGGCGCTTTTGAGAATTTATGGGCGCTTTTTCGACGCTTTTGGGCGATTCAGTTCCGAATCATATTGAATTCGTCGCTAATTCGACGATTTTGGGCGCTTCAGTTCCGAATCGATATATTAGTCGCTTTTTCGACGCTTTTGGGCGCTTCAGTTCCGAATCATATAGATTCGTCGCTTTTTTTCAATATTTACTAAATAGATGTATATATATATATAAACTATAATTATATAATATATAATATAAACATAGGTAATCTTAGATAACTATAGATGTTTTTGTAGTTTATATAGGTTAATAAGTAACTGATTATTATGTATTTACATCGACTAAACATATATATATCATAATATTTACATCGATATTATATATTTAAACATTATAATGTAAAGTATACTAATTAGTATTTATATTAATATATTATATTATTAAATATGTTATATATAATGATATACTAAAAAATATGCATATATATTAACTATATATATGGCCCAGTTTGCTAAGGCGTCAAACACACAAACAGTAGGATGCGAGTTCAAGCCAGTTCCGGATCATTAAAATAGGTCTTCAAATATTATGTAGAAGTGATCTTATATAATTGTGTATAAATAAATGATTGGCTCTCGTTAAAACCATGGATGCATTAATATGATAGCGACTTCGAAGGGATATTAGAGCCATATTGTAAGTGAAAACTTCTAAATTCCTGGGTTGAAAGTACTCCACCAAGTTAACAGCAACATTATATTGTTATAATAAAAACTATTAAATATTTAATAATAGAAAGTTTATTTATATTGGATATATTTCCATTTTTTCAAGATAAATAGACTGCTTTCATAATGGTAGAGGTGAGCTACTAGATCTGGAAATGAGTAATTTTGCGCGAAATGATCTGGTATAATAATGATCCATATATATTATAATTTGGCTATCTGAAAATAAATAAAAATGTGCCATACTCAGGATTCTACTCCTGGTCACTATTATTGCATGTCAGTATAGTCAATCACTCTAGATGACTAGTCCAAATCTAACATTATATATGTTAATTATAAACTAGAATTCATAACTCTAGTTATTGTTATATTATCTAAATTATAATTTCAATCAATATATTTATATTAGTGTAAATATTGTAAGTCTCTTAATGGTTAACTAGGGATGTAATGCAGTACAAACAAAACAATTAAATATCAATCAATAATATTTATGTTGTCTCAGATTGCACAGAAGCACATACTGCGTCGCACACAAGTGATAGCTAGTTTACTTCTATATAAAGATACGGAATTGATCGTAGATAAAAAGAAATACACAACAAACTTGACATACAAATATAATGTGCCTCATATTATTATTCACCAATTATATATTAAATATACACTTATATTTATTTGTCATATAACTAGTAGGAAAAGTATTATTCTAAGATCTAGCAATAGCATATAACTTCCCACGAAACCATTTTTTTCTAATCTAGTAGATCGCTTCCAATTATAAGATTTAATAGAATGACTATTTGAAATATAACTTGCTCTTATAATAGAACTAAAATAATCCATCTCGTATAATAGATGACTATACTGTACATTATTATTATCATTACTACAGTAAATATATTTGTATGATGATTATAATATATATGATAAGAAAAGTAATCATACTAATAATGAAAAATATATTATATTATAATAGTTATTTATTACATTAAAAAAAACAATAATGAAGTATTTATGACGTATATAAATAAACTATATTAAACGATAATAATATATCACATTTAATATTGATAAAATATAATTGTACATATAGTAAACCATAGAATAAATTGTAAGCATTATATATACATTAGATAATTTACTATTAAAGATGCGTGATGCAGGATTTAATTATACTAAGACTGGGCGAACATTATTGCAAACATGTAGTTATAGACGCAACATAGTATCTAAATCACATTGTAAATATTACTATTTTAATTTAGCAACAGTAATTTCCGAACATTTATCTAAAAATGCAGGTGATAATTGCGATAATATTCCATTATCTTTAAATATTGATGGGTTGCCACTTTTCAAAAGCTCAATTAATGGAGTATGGCCTATTTTATTAAATATAATGGACTCTATATATCATATAGCCATAACATATGGTAGAAAACCAAAAAAATAGATTGTTTAGAAGATACGATTACCGATTTAAATGAATTATTAATGAATGGGATATTTATTAACAATAGTATACTATAGCTATAGCTATAGCTGTAATATTTTTAATAAAAAAGCTACATTTGTATTAAAAAATATAGTTTGTGATGCACCAGCTAAAAGTTTCGTAAAAGTAACTAAGCAATTTAATGCTAAATTTGGATGTGATAAATGCATTGTTATGATACTGTATACGCATACATAGTATATAACATATATATCCCGTATATATATATATATATATATATAGGTATACTATGTATTTATATATATCAATTCTATAATGTATATGCTTATCGAAGCATACATCGCGTGCGTTATCTCCATGCATATACAACCGCCACGCGCAGCGCGCGCATCGGAATGTGTGCACCGAGAATGCACTGTAACGCATGGCGCACTTATAACATTGCAGACGATACTAACACATTAACATTACTTATAATAAACATATATTTTGGAACACCGTCTTATTGAATTAATACACATATACACATTCGTTGAAAGTTGTGGGATAACACACACATGTACAGGTATATTGTACATATTATTACATGCATAATAGCAAGTGTAAATGTTGAAGGCACACCAACATACACATAAACCATATTTGAAATGCGTATCGATAGATCATTTATAAATCAATCTAATAAAGATCACCATAATGGAGTAACTCCATTCTTACAATTAATCAATATTGATTTAGTTAAAGTTTTTAATGTAGACTACATGCATTGCGTGTTACTCGGTGTTGCAAAAAATTATTTAAAATATATCTATCTAAAGACACCGCGATAAAACCAAAATATAAATTAAATAAAGATGATATAGATATAATAAATGCAAGAATTATTACAATACAGTCATCAATACCTAATGTACGTAGAAAATCTCGTAGTTTCGTAGATTTAGAAAGATTTAAAGCGACAGAACTACGACAGTTATTATTATATACTGGAAAAATAGTTTTTAAAAATATACTTAATATAGATTATTATAATAATTTTTTAATTTTAAACTCGGCTATATCATTATTGTGTTCAGAAAAGCTTTGTAGAAATAGAAATTATATAGAGTATGCACATAGATTATTAATTTGTTTTATTCAACGAGGTCAAATATTATTCGGTGATAAATTTCTGGTATATAATGTGCATAGTCTGCTACATCAAGGTGAAGATGTTAGATATATGGGTGATTTAAATATTAATTCAGCATTTTGATTTGAGAATTTTATGCAGATTATAAAAAAACATGTCAGATCGGGTAAAAGTCCTCTCTCGTTAATTATAAATAGAATGGATGAGTATTCCAGATATTCTAAAAATATTTCTATTAATTCACCATCTAAAATATATACAAAAGCACCCAATAATTGTTATAAAAATAAATTGTGTACAGTTATAGAAATTATAAATAGCGATGATTATAAATGTAAATTATATCCAAATCCTTCTCCATTATACGATATGGACTCTTTCAGTTCGGATATAATTAGCGCATATATTTCTGATAATAATTACACTTTAGAAACTTTCAATAAGCGTGACCTAACAGATCGTTGTATATTTATCGAAAATATGAATATGTATCATAATAAAATTATATTTTTATCATTGTTACATGTGTAGTAGTTATAAAATTTCTAATTTACTAATTATCATTTTATTAATTAATAAATTTTCATAATTTTGTGATACAATTTGTTTAATAAGTATCCGATATCGGACCTAGTGACACCCATTTTCAAATTAATATTTAAAAATATTATAAATGTTACTCATATCTAAAGATAATGAAATAATATCTGTAGTATTTTAGTTATATATTCTGTAAATATTTGAAATAAATATTTGAAAATTAATAACTGATTTCAATATAGTATTTGAAACTATTGTTATTCGTTATTATTCTCAAAGATTATAACACATATTTTTAAACTTAAAGTTTATCATTTATCTCTAGAATTATAGTTTGGTTTAAAATATATATTTATTTATATTCTACAAATTAAAATGTCTCAACAAAATAGTAAGTATACATAAACTATTATATATTATATATAAAGTATATATATTACCAACGTGTATACCGTTATATGTATATATAATTGCCTAGTTAAAGTTATATATATATATATTATAATATTCTAGAAATTCTAATAATTATTATTATAAATTTAAGTTTACATTCAAACAATAAAAGAATATTTACCTCAAACTAGCATGATATTAAATATTAGGTATCGCATATATGTTATGTTTTTTGGATAACTATTTATAACATATATAGCACTATATATAGTTGTATATATCTTATCTGCATTTTTAATTGTGATACTTTATTTTTTATTATAATTATCATATTACACCGCTAATTTTCTATGTTCTCAACGAAATATATAGATTTGTGACATAACTATTCAGTAGTTATTAACTATATATATATATATATATATATATATATATATATATATATATATATATATATACAGTGACTAATATATATGTAATATAATATTATATAATTAGTAATATATATATATATATATATATATATATAAATATACTATATAATTATGTGTGTATATATATATATATATATATATATATATATATACATATTTTTACGTTGTCGAATCAAGACTTCGCCGAAATATTCCTAAGCCAAAACGATTTAGGGAGAATAGTATTCCTACGGAACTAGGTATACTAGGTATACTACGTATACGTAACATTTTTTCATAAATTAAACATTAAAATTTAACATATCTATATAATCACTCTCTGATAATTTTGAAGATACTGATTCAAGCCCTACACAATTGGCGCCAATGCCTGTAGTGCATAATAGAGCCGTCCATGAAATGCCACAGTTACCACAAATTCCACAATTCGCAGGCGGAAACTGTTAGTTCAATGAATTATGTATACTTTGATTACACTTAATCCGTAATAACATTAATATAATCACTGTATATTAATTATTCGTAATCATTTACATATATTATATATATATATATATATATTTTTTAATTAAGAATAATTGTATATCCTTTTTTAAAAAGACACACTTATAATACATATCATACTATTACAAAAAAGTTACTGTTAATTATGATGTATATTCTAATTTGGATTTATGATTATGCTATCTAAGGCATATGTGTAGCTATGTATATGTAGTTGCTCAGCCTATGTATATATTTGAGACTATCTATATTACATCACTAAGTATCATATACAAAATGAAGAGCATAAGTTAAATAAATGTTTACTAGATACTGTATACTTGTTGTATTTGCATACACACATTATTAGTAGCTTTACGCTAGGTTCATTGCATATGTCAAACCATATATAATACTTTTGTTGTTTATTTATATTTTGTATGTCTGTACATTAATGTTATTCGTGTTTCGTTCCATGATAATTCTTTAAAATTAATGATGCTAAGTGGGATTTTATCACATGATTATGCCCCTCACATGGTTGTACATATTATCATTAGTATTATCTTCACCATGCTTTATAATACTATAACTAAACAAACAAATAAATGTATCATACATATATATATATATATATATATAAATATATATTCACATTAATTATATAATTCAGATTCAGGTAGTATTGCTGATGCGAGTTGTGGATACGGATACAACAATTATACACAATATCCTGGGTATCAGCGTACAATTAACCCTAGTTCTACACAGTGCAATTGTGTAGCACTAGAAACAAAAATAGAGAAATGTTTTTATCATTGAAATTTTAATAAGAATAGTTAATTACTTCGTACTTAATAAAAAATTATTAATATGAATAATATCATATAATTAATACTGATTTTTTAATAATTAAACCCTATATGTTCAGTAACACAAATCATATTAGCCAAAAATCAGAGACACAATTTTGAAATAAGTGAATGTTTGTATACACTGATTTAGTGATATTCATTAAATATGTGTTAACTGTAACGCTATTAGTTATGCAGTTTAAAATCACACACTATTTTCAGTGAAAAGTAACATGCAAAAAAATTACGAACAACAACATATATTACTGCAAGAAATTCTGAAACATAACATAGACACTATTCCATATACATCTACTGTTACTTTATCCGATAAAGAATGCATCGGATATAGTAATATTGAATGTAATAATTCTGAAGCTGTTAGTAATAGTAGTGACTGATATAGTATTGATATATTTATTTAAAGTAATAATGCTATTTATATATATATATATATATATATATATATATATATATATATATATGTATATATATATATATATATATATATATATATATATATATATGTGTGTGTTCCTAGATCAAACAAATTTATGCTGTACAAGCTCCCCTTAAAACATTAGTCCCAACCATTCTTAGAAAAATTGAACCTAATGAATTTTGGGTAGATTTTTCTTTGAATGGGTTGGGAAAGAAATCCACACGTAAAAGAAAATTAATGGGATCCGTACTATGTATAGTCTTTCAAGGTATGCATTTTATATTCATAATATATATATATATATATATATATATATATATATAATATATACATATTTTTACGTTATCGAATCAAGACTTCGCCGAAATATTCCTAAGCCAAAACGATTTAGGGAGAATAGTATTCCTACGGAACTAGGTATACTAGGTATACTACGTATACGTAACATTTTTTCATAAATTAAACATTAACATTTAACATATCTATATAATCACTCTCTGATAATTTTGAAGATACTGATTCAAGCCCTAAACAATTGCCTGTAGTGCATAATAGAGCCGTCCATGAAATGCCACAGTTACCACAAATTCCACAATTCGCAGGCGGAAACTGTTAGTTCAATGAATTATGTATACTTTGATTACACTTAATCCGTAATAACATTAATATAATCACTGTATATATATATAAAATTAAACATATATAGTTTATTAATAATTATTATATAATTATTTAGTATTCATATATAGTTTATTTATACATATATGTTATAAATACAAGTCTTCAGGTAGTTTTAGTAGTGTAATATACATTTATATAATATTGTTATTATATAATATATTATTAGTAAGCTTAATTGTTCACGATTGTAAAAATATGCTTCTCAAGAATTCTTGCACTATATTTTATTCGAATTAGTTATTTATTAAATATATATTCCTTTCTAACGCTTCCGCCTTGCCGTGGTAGAAAGGCTTGCGCGCATCAATGATTCCTTGAGCTATGGTAACGGGGATTAACAATCCCTAGTAGCTTCAAGCATGTTAGGGATGAGATGTCAGACTAAATGGAAGTAACCGACATTAGGAGTTGCGACCAATGTTGGTATATCAGCAAAGACAACCCAATTATGACAAGTACAACAAACGGCCCCAGGGTTAAAGCCCCTGCTTACAACACCACCCAGCTTCCGACTGTAGATGTGGATCAAAATAAAATCTAAAATAACTGTATATCTCCAAACCCGAAAGGAAGGGATATACT
The DNA here is from genome assembly GCA_964019155.1 of Osedax fenrisi. Taxonomy (NCBI): domain Eukaryota; kingdom Metazoa; phylum Annelida; class Polychaeta; order Sabellida; family Siboglinidae; genus Osedax; species Osedax fenrisi. The sequence goes on along the minus strand of OZ025240.1, from coordinate 41,680,393 downwards.
TGACAACAAATACATGAGGGCTAAAAACAAACTATTAAAAGGCAGACAAATATTAAATATATCCGTAATGAACGTTAGAACAACACGTTTAAAATCAAAAAAAATAAGAACTCAAAAATAACATGAAAATGAACAACATTAACATACTAGGCATAGTCGATCACAAGATCAATCATACAGATAAAATTCGATACGAAAATATTGGTAATTTAACTCTGATTACTAGCTTAGCATGGCGCAACTCAAATAATGCTTCCGTTGGAGGCATAGAAATTATGGTAGACAGATCTTCAGAAAATGTCATAACAGAAATTAAAAAATGGAACGAGCGTATATTGATAGTCAATTTGGAAATCCAATGACAACAATAATAATACACTATTCTCCATGCTAAGGTAGAAAAGATGCTGCAGAGCACTACTACCAACTTACACAAGCTACTGCAACTATCCTAAAATACAACTTACTACTAACAGTTGGAGATTTTAATGCCCACATTGGTAGCCATGATACTGACAATAAATTCACATTTCACCGTTATACAAATACCAATGGAAAACTCGCTATCGACTATGCAGAGGAAGCAGATATGATAACAACAAATACCCACTTTCAAAAAAGAAAGGGTAAGTTTTGGACCTTCCTCTCAGATACTGGAGGTATAAAAACCCAAGTCGATTATATAATGATACGGAAAAAATGGATGAACAGTGTGAAAAACTGCGAAGCATACACTTCCTTCAGTAGTATTGTATCTGACCACCGGATAATTACTGCAAAGATAAAACTAAGTTTAAGATCTAATAAAAAGCGAACAAAAAGAATGACATATGACTGGTCTGTTCTTAAAAATAAAAACACAAGTAAAGAATATTCCATTATGACTCGAAACAGATTTGAAATTTTAAACAAAAACAAATACTGTGACGGGAGCGCAACATCTCTCTACGAAAATGTTGTTAAAGCTAATGATGAAAAATCAAACCTAATAATTCCAAAGAAAGAAAAGCTGAAAATAAAGATCATATCTGAAGACACAGGAATCATTGATGCCAGAGATAAGGTTAACGTAGCTTTCAGTATTTACTCAAAAACGCCAACAGATAGTAACCAAGATACCCTTAGACATGCAAAACAGAAACTCCAATCTGAATATGATAATATTGAATCTGAAGAACTCGATATAGATATTCAAGGTATTGAGCAGGCAAATCGAGCTATCAAAACACGCAGCCAGTTGGAAATTAATTAATAAGATTACTGGTCTGAAACTCTCGAAAAGATGTATTATCAAAGCAAGAAATAAGGAAGACCGATTAACAATATGGTATGAATACTTTAAGAAATTCCTAGGTGATAAACATGAAATTAATAATACTGAAATCAAAGTTATCTATCCTGAAACTCTTGATATATCCGTTGGTTATTTTACGAATAACGAATACAATAAAGTAAAGAATAATCTTATCGATAGTAAAGCAACTGGTCATGATGGCATACCACCAGAAGTTTTTAAATATACTAACCTTGATGATATAATCCTCGAATTTGCAAATCAAATGCTAATACAAAGTAAAAAACCAGCTAAATGGTCTACATGTGATATAGTTCCTATTCCAAAATCTGGCAACCTAGAAGAAGTTGGTAACTATAGAGGAATTGCATTATCAGCAGTCATCGCAAACATAATTAACAAGATGCTATTAAATCGCATTCAACCGTATATTGACCCTCTATTAAGACCAAACCAAAATGGGTTCAGATCCGGTAGATCTACAATGGCACACATCCTTGCACTGAGAAGGTTAATTGAAGGAATTAAGAGCCATGAACTAAAAGCAGTTATTATTTTTGTTGATTTCAAAAAAGCATTTGATAGTATTGATCGCGGGAAAATGCTAGAAATGTTAGCAGCATATGGTATACCATCTATCATAACAAATGCAATATCACTATTCTATGAAAACACTGAAGCGAGAATTATAACACCTGATGGCGAAACAGAATTCTTCAAAATGTCAAAGGGTGTACTACAGGGAGACACTCTAGCACCCTTCTTATTTATCATAACTCTAGACTATATAATGAGTCAAGTATTTGGTGAAAATGATTACAATCTCGGTTTCAAGTTAACAGAGAGAATATGTAGTAGAGAACCAGCAGTTGTTATAACCGATCTAAGTTATGCTGACGATATAGCACTGATATCTCAAGAACTATACCAAGCTCAAGAACTGTTACAGAGAGTTGAATTAGAAGCTGGAAAAATAGGTATAACGCTAAACACTAGAAAAACAGAAGTTATCGGATATAATATTCAACAATCCACATTTATTAAAACAATAAGTGGTGAAATAATAAAAGAAGTGTCCAATTACAAATATCTTGGAGCATGGATTTCAAGTTCTGAAAAGGACTTTGAAATCAGAAAGGCTCTTGCTTGGATGGTTGTGCACAGAATGAAACGACTATGGACATCTACCATGAGTAATCAGTTAAATATCCGGGACTTTAAAGCTACTGTTGAAACCGTTCTGCTATATGGAAGTCAATGCTGGACCGTAGACAGTAAGCTGAGAAAACGGATAGATGGATGCTATACTCGCTTACTACGCATGGCACAAAATATCTCATGGAAATGTAAAACGAACAACGAAAAACTGTATAATGGTTTACCTAAAGTAACAGATATAATCTCTGAAAGAATGCTGAATCTTGCTGGACATTATGTATGTCACAAAGAAGAGATGGCCCATAAGCTAGTTGCCCACACGAGGAAAGAGAAGAAGAGGACGTCAGCAGTTTACATTTGTAGATGCTCTAAAACTTCAAACTGACCTTGAGAGTATCAATGAGATTCGTTCTGTGATGATGGATCGTGGTAAATGGAAGAAACTGTCAAAAGTGGGTCGAGCGAGAGCTCGACGAAAGTAAAGTAAAGTAAGTAATATATATATATATATATATATATATATATATATATATATATATATATATATATATATATTAATGATGTAAATGAATAGCCAAATAAGAATTCAGTTAGTTTCGCTAATACATTTTAAGATTCGTTTCATATTCGCTTAGTTTAAATATGCTAATATTCCATTAGATTAAATGTCTACAATCATGTAATATGCACGTGATAGTGGTCTATTTTACTCTTCTTTCAGATTATATTAGATTAAATAATTTAATGATTATTAATAACGTAAGTTATTATTTTAAAAATAACTAATAAGAATGTTTATTAAGAAGAAATACATTTAATTTGTGTTAAAAATATTGAATACTATTATAAAAATTGTACGTAATGCATGATATATTGTATACAGCTAGATAAAAATATCTATCTCTATAAAGCATATATGATATACTGTGAGAAATATAACTTAACAAATTAAAGCGGAACATGACGAATGTGCAAGGTGTGTATCACAATTCATGTCAAATTGAATCAAATATATAACAATGCACTTTGAAATCTAAATGAAAAAAATAATTAGAAAATATTTGTATTCGTTACACGAATTATTCATATTAGGTTTTTCACAATTCGGGTTCAATCTGAAAAAGGTTCAATGCGTATATTAATTATTCGTAATCATTTACATATATTATATATATATATATATATATATATATATATATATATTTTAATTAAGAATAATTGTATATCCTTTTTTAAAAAGACACACTTATAATACATATCATACTATTACAAAAAAGTTACTGTTAATTATGATGTGTATTATAATTAGCATTTATGATTATGCTATCTAAGGCATATGTGTAGCTATGTATATGTAGTTGCTCAGCCTATGTATATATTTGTGACTATCTATATTACATCACTAAGTATCATATACAAAATGAAGAGCATAAGTTAAATAAATGTTTACTAGATACTGTATACTTGTTGTATTTGCATACACACATTATTAGTAGCTTTACGCTAGGTTCATTGCATATGTCAAACCATATATAATACTTTTGTTGTTTATTTATATTTTGTATGTCTGTACATTAATGTTATTCGTGTTTCGTTCCATGATAATTCTTTAAAATTAATGATGCTCGGTGGGATTTTATCACATGATTATGCCCCTCACGTGGTTGTACATATTATCATTAGTATTATCTTCACCATGCTTTATAATACTATAACTAAACAAACAAATAAATGTATCATACATATATATATATATATATATAAATATATATTCACATTAATTATATAATTCAGATTCAGATAGTATTGCTTATGCGAGTTGTGGATACGGATACAACAATTATACACAATATCCTGGGTATCAGCGTACAAATAACCCTAGTTCTACACAGTGCAATTGAGTAGCACTAGAAACAAAAATAGAGAAATGTTTTTATCATTGAAATTGTAATAAGAATAGTTAATTACTTCGTACTTAATAAAAAATTATTAATATGAATAATATCATATAATTAATACTGATTTTTTAATAATTAAACCCTATATGTTCAGTAACACAAATCATATTAGCCAAAAATCAGAGACACAATTTTGAAATAAGTGAATGTTTGTATACACTGATTTAGTGATATTCATTAAATATGTGTTCACTGTAACGCTATTAGTTATGCAGTTTAAAATCACACACTATTTTCAGTGAAAAGTAACATGCAAACAAATTACGAACAACAACATATATTACTGCAAGAAATTCTGAAACATAACATAGACACTATTCCATATACATCTACTGTTACTTTATCCGATAAAGAATGCATCGGATATAGTAATATCGAATGTAATAATTCTGAAGCTGTTAGTAATAGTAGTGACTGATATAGTATAGATATATTTATTTAAAGTAATAATGCTATTTATATATATATATATATATATATATATATATATATATGTGTGTGTGTTCCTAGATCAAACAAATTTATGCTGTACAAGCTCCCCTTAAAACATTAGTCCCAACCATTCTTAGAAAAATTGAACCTAATGAATTTTAGGTAGATTTTTCTTTGAATGGGTTGGGAAAGAAATCCACACGTAAAAGAAAATTAATGGGATCCGTACTATGTATAGTCTTTCAAGGTATGCATTTTATATTCATAATATATTTTTATTATAGTAGTAAATATTAATGATAAATTATTATGTATTATCTTTAGATATAATATCAAAATTCGGATGCAAAGATTCTCTATTAATGATTACATCCGGTTTAAAGGCTGTACATAGTATGGGGTATACAAAATTGAAATTATATGATAAAGGTAACATGATATATATTATATGTACTCGTGTAATGATATATAAAAATAAATATAATTTAAGTTAATACATAAATACAACTTACATATATTTATATATTAATTTTACATATCTTACAGAGGATAGTTAATATTTACCGAAGAATTTACGGAAGAAACTTTATAATTTTTTTCATTTTCATCTTTATTTGTATACTTTTTAATGGCTTCCATTAATATATATTTTATATATTATGTATTAATAAATATTTATATTATAGTGTTATATATTTGAAACTTTTCACATTTAATTTACATTAATATATTTATATGTATATATATATACATGTATACCAAAGATTTAGCGAACAAATTATATAATACTCTACATAAGCCATGAGATAAATATTCATATGTCCCGCTGCTAGAAGGAGTAGCGAATCACTGACATAGATTAAGGTTCGGTCCAGTTTCAAAACTAAAATGGTCACATTGCCCTATTAAATTATATGCAATATAATTTAATACAATATAAATTAGCTTGTAATCGACTCATAGATATTTATAGCATTTAAAACCAACATATCCTATTGCTTTTTTATATATTAGTAATAAACAATCAGTTTCCATCATATAAATAATAGTTATAAATCATATTATTTACAATTTTCAGAGTGTATAGTAACACATTTACAGTATAAACAATATATAGTTCCGAAAAGTGACCCTAAATCGAGTTATAAGATTTTGCGTGAGTATTATATATTTACTGTGAATAATCTTTGCATATACTGTATTTGTATTATGTGATACCAAATTAACATATAATCCCTCTGCGATGTCAACTTCAATCCATGACATTGCTCCGTCGAGATAACAATAAAGTTAGAAAATATCTATACGTGCAACTATATATTTACCTAATCAAACATCAAACAATCCATAGCACTCTATGATATTCAATGAGGTGATGAATTCTAGATGTCAATAGCTACTATATTAATGTAAAGATATAGATTACCATATTTAATTTTCATAACGAATAAAATTAAAAATGCAATAAATAAAAAAAATAAACTTTATAAAATATTTCTAAACAATAAAACAGATAGAAACTGGGATATTTATAATTCAATTAAAAAACAACTAAAATACACAATAAAAAAAGAAAAAAATAAATATTTCTCAGAATTATTTAACAAATCTAACAACATAAATAATAAATGGAAACTTTTAAATAAATTAACCCATAATAAATTTTGTTTAGATAAAATCAACAATTTTGTTAATAAAAATAATGATGCTATAGATTCTACTAATGTTGGGAATGAATTTAATATTCACTTTGCCAGTATGGGTAAACATATTAATAATAGTTTTGAAAACTTGTATATTGAAAATAATTTAATAAATAGTAATATAAATTCAATATATATTAACGAGACTTCAGAACTAGAAATCATTACTATCATTAATAAAATAGACTCTAAATGCTCAAAAGATCATGATGGCATTGATTTTAAATTAATAAAATTGGTCATATACCCTATATTAAAACCATTACTTCATATATTTAATTTAATATTAAACAAATCCATATATCCATCGAATATGAAAAAATCAGTAATTATACCTATTCACAAGAATAACAATAAAAATAATATAGAAAACTACAGACCTATAAGTATAATACCGCAATTCTCAAAAATTATTGAAAAAATAATTAAAAAGAGAATAGATAATTTTATAGAATAAAATAATATCATATCTTCAAATCAATATGGCTTTAAAAAAAAATCAAACACATTACATGCAATATATGCCTTAACAAATAATATAACTAATTCCATTGATAAGCATGATAAAATAGCTGCAGTATTTGTTGACATTAAAAAGGCTTTTGATACAATTGACCATAAAATACTATTCATTAAATTATATAAATACGGAATAAGAGGGCAAACCCTTAATTTAATTAAATCCTATTTATATAACAGAAAACAATCTGTCAGATATAATGATAAAGTATCACCTCTAATTACTGTATATGATGTGGGGTTACCCCAAGGATCTATACTAGGGCCACTACTATTCATTTTATATATTAATGACATATACAATTTATTTATTAACTCTATTGATACAAAATTGATATTATATGCTGATGACACTTCTATTACAATAAATAATGCAAATAATAGTAAAATAAATGAAAACTTAAAAATATTGTCAAACTGGTTCATTAACAATAAATTACAACTAAATATTAGTAAAACAAAAGTAATGTACTTCTACAGCAATACAAGTATTACCAACACAAATGAGATAATAACGCTAAATAACTATTCACTGTGTAAATCAATATAAATTCCTAGGGCTTTACATTGATAATAAATTAAATTATAAAAAACATATCATTGAGTTAAAAATAAAATTAGCTAAAATATTGTATTTATTTAAAAAAATTTCATTTTTAATTGATACTAAAACCCTATTATTATTATATAATGCACTAATAGTTCCAAACTATATGTATTGTCTGATAATATGGGGAATTAATTATAAGAGTAATATAAATAAATTATTTATACAACAAAAAAAAATAATTAGATTAATTAATAAAACACCTAATCGTATACACAATACTTATAAATTACATAATACTGATTTGTTATTTAAAAAATTTTTAATTTTAAATATATATGATTTAATTAATTACATATCTCTTAATTTTATGCATAATGTATTTAATAAAAAATTACCAATCAACATAACAAATAAATTTGAATATAAAATAAATAACTACAATATAAGAAATAAATGCAATTATAGAATACCTAAATATAAAACAAATAATAAACTTCATACAATAAATGTATATGGTATTAAACTTTGGAATGAATTAAATAATACATGTAAAAACTTAAAATACAATGCATTTAAAAAATATATAAAACTTGAATATTTAAATAAATATTAATCTCATTATGAACACTCGTTAATATAATTGTAATATATATATAACAGTTGATATATGTTATATATATTTACTAATTGTTGTTGTATATATAATTTTAAATTAGTTCATTAAATTACCTCATTTCTTTCTTTCATATTTTACTATTCTTAATTTTATCGTTGTCATATTATTGTATTATTTTATTATTGGAGGGTATCCTCGTCGTGATTATAGATTACAAGATAATCTCTGGTACTCTCCTTTGAGCAGAAATTGTATATACTGCATTATATTGTATTTCTACTCAATAAACCATATTCAATTCAATTCAATTCAATTCAATATCCTAAACAATGAATCTGATGTATTAATTGTAGATAATCTTATGGCTGGAATTAGTCACTGCCTAAATATACATGCACCACTAAAACACAAATTAATCATAGAACGTCCGAAAAACTTATGGTATAATGCAAAACTCGCTAAAAGCAAACAAATTTACGGAAGATTGAAAGAATATATAGAAAAACCAAAACAATGCTAAATAAGTCCATATTTACCAATCAAACAAAGATTCATAAGAAAACTTGAAATCTGCTCGATCAAAATTCTATATAAGCATAATCAATGATGCAGGCCATGATATGAAAAATATCATATATCAAATATCAAATATCTTTATAAAATATCAAATATCTTTATAAAATATCAAATAAATTATTAGGACGAACTATTAAGAAAAAACGACCAGATAAATCACCCTATGATAATGCCCGTGATTTTAGTATATTTTTTATAGAAAAAGTTGATAAAATTATACAATCCCTTACAAATAACGAAAGCAATCAAATTATGACACTCTCCATAAAAAAAATAACAGTAAATGACTTTAAATGTCCACCGATTGATACAGTAATTACATTGTTAAAGAAAACAAATAAAACATGAAAATAGATAATATACCGTCAGAAGTCTTCAAAGGAATTATCATGTCAATTGCACCATATGTCCTATCGTTTATTCAAGAATCAATTCAACAAAACTCCATTCAAAAGTCACTAGAATATAATTCACGAGAATTCACTAGAAGTTGAATCTCTTATAAATTATCGCCCAGTTTATCAATTAACAATATTTCATAAAATCTTCGAAAAAATATTATGCATTCAACTAAATGAATATATAACCAATCAAAACATATTAAACGAGATGCAAAGTGCCTATACAAAATCCAAAAGCACTGAAATTGCCCTAACATTAATTGTCAACGATATCTTACAAAGCAAGAAAAACAAAGCTCATCTAGTATTAATAGATCTATCAGCAGTATTTGATACGTTAGACCATATTATACTAATAAATCTTTGCAGTTACTAGTAGTAACTTACTACGTACATTGTATGTCGTACAGTGTACGTACGTCGTACGTGCGTCGTACACTTAGTTATTTAATCACACGACTCATATTTAATATTAAATAGTTATCAACTCGTTGGTAGTAATTTTAAAAAGGTGAATTTATGTTATAATTTATAAATGGGCGTATGTATAGGCGTATATACGTGTGGTGATATATACAAGAGTGGTGATATACTTACTAATCGATTATACAACCATTTGTATTATATCATATTGTATTATAAATTTTGTAAAGAAAAACTAAATTAAACTATTAAATCAATGTATCCTTTGTTAATAATTGTAAAGTAATTTTTATAATATAAATCAATTTAAGCATATTATTCTTTATAAAACTAAACATACTAAACAATGTTTATACTAAGTATGTTTAGTAAACATACTTAGTATAGGGGAGAGCGGGGCAGGTTGAGCCGGTTTTTATAAAAACACATGTATCTTATAATGTTATGAATATATTTTAATAAAATAAAGTGCATAAGATATATATATAGTTTATGATTAAAAACATTCATAAATCAGTGTAATGATAAATAATTAATTATATAATTACATTTAATTTTTTTTTAATTTGGCTCAACCTGCCCCGTCTACTGGGGCAGGTTGAGCCAGGTAGAAAAAATGCGAAATTATAGATATATTATATAAATAAACATAGTTATATATTTATATTTATTAGTTATTTAACAAGTATATGCACCAAGATTAATATCAAAACTAATAAAACTTTTAAGGCGAGAGGTTATATTAGTAGAGAGGAGATGATTCTCTATGTTTTAATCCAGCATATAAACCAATTATTTAATTATTTAAAATAATTACTCAATTATATATTTAATTAATTAGATTATTATTATTATTTAAATAAGTCATTAATTAATTAAATAAATTAATACATACCTATGTTTAATGATAAACGGGGCAGATTGACCCTATGGTCAACCTCCCCGTTTTACTATGGTCAACCTGCCCCATATCACTAGTATATATAAAAGTAATATAATTAATTTGTGAGTGATAATTTTTGAATTATTTATTTTATAATATATAGTATATTAAATATACTTTATTTATATACCATTAATACTGCTATGTTATTACAAAATATATAATAATATCAAAGTTAAACTCACTGTCCCACTAACGAGATTTTCATAAAATATTAATAATTAAATAATATTTTAATTAGTTAAAATAAATAATTTTTGAGTTGTTATACTAATGCTAAATATAATTGTGTATACATGTATTAAAAATTGCATTAAGATATTTATCAATAGCAGAAATAATTGAGATGACTCAACCTGCCCCTATAGGGTCAACATATATGGTCAACCTGCCCCGCTCTCCCCTACTATGTATTGCATAGGATATATATATTTGTAATACATAGTATATATACTATGTATTATACTATATATATATATATATATATATATATACTATGTATAGTATACTATGATAATATATCTATACTATTCATATATGAATAGTTCTATAAACCATATATGACGTATTATACCGTATATGTTATACGTCTATGTACTTTATATATATATATATATATATATATATATATATAATTATTATAATATTATACTATATCGTTTAAATTTATATATATATATGTATATATATATAAATATATGTATATAAGTATATATATACATTCATCGGCTTACTTGGTATATGGTTTATAGAACTATTCATATATGAATAGTATAGATATATTATCATATATGTAATAATTAAACCCAACCAAACCAAACCATACCAAACAAAACTGAACTAATGAAATCAACACAAACTCAACATATTAATTATCATATCATATTGTTATACAGAGCAGAAATCCTACATTCATACTACAGTCATGATCTTTGGGATTTACGCCGATGACCTCTCTCTGAACTCGAATATTCAATAAGGAATCTATGTTAGTTATTTATGCTATTTAAAACCATATAACTAACTTATAACACTTATATAACATATATGGTATATATATATATATATATATATATATATATATTAATATAGTATATATATTATATATAGTATATAGTTATACTATAGTATATATTATATTAGTAGTATATACACTGTAAAAAATATATTTATTTAACCCATTACTAAGTAGTACTTAGTAAGATACTTAGTAATATATGATAATAATGGGTTTGTTACACATCAACATATTAATAATATAAGATTATGGTTATTATACCCATTACCTTTTTAATCAAATAAATGTTATGGTTTTTGTGCATTAATCACCCATAACATTGCATCTAAATACAAATTATGGGTTTTGGAAATAAAACTGAATATGGGTTAGTTACACATAACCATATTACTAAGATAAGATTATGGTTATTATACTCATTACCTATTTATTAAATAAATATTATGGTTTTTGTGCATTCATCACCCATAACAGTGCATCTAAATACAAGTTATGGGTTTTGGAAATAAAACTGAATATGGGTTTTTTACCCATAACCATATTACTAAGATAAGATTATGGTTATTATTATATATTATATCATATATTAAATTATATTATATATGTATATGTATATATATATATTCACATAACTATAGTATTAAAAACCATTGTACCATATATACCTATATATATGGTACAATAGATGCATCCCGAGTGAACCTATAAAAGAATAGTGGTATATATATATATATATATATGTATGTGTCTGTGGTCATTGATATTTGTATTATACATATATGTATAATAATATATATGTATATATATAAAAATAAATATCATATATTTAATTCAAAAAAGATATTAAAAATAACTTTTAATAAACCAAAAGATTTTTCAACTGTTTCATTATTTAAGGAAAATAAAATGTTATCTTTATATGATATTTGTAAGTATAAGACTTCATTTACATGTATAAAATATTCAATAAATTGTGCCATCCTATTATTTTAAATCATGTTACATTAACATCTAAAAAAAATGTAATACTGTGATTTTATTCAACCTTATTTTAAATATAATTATATGAATAATACCTTAATTACACTCGGACCAACACTTTGGAATGATTTAAGTATAGATATAAGAAAGTCAAATTCTTTTTCATTATTCTGTAAAAATCTTAAAATAATTTTATATAATACTTAGTCTATTTTAATGCATTTATTTTTTGTTTAAATTTGTATTTAATATATTTGACTTATGATAATATTTTTTTTATAATTTATTTTAATATTGATTTTATTTATTTGATACTATATAAATACTGACGTTATATTTAATTTTGACATTATAAAAAACTGACTTTTTAAAAATTATTATATATGATTTTAAGATTGTATTATCTTTTATTTTATTTTTACATTTTTTGACATTAAATAAATTACTTTGGGTTATATATTTTTCTGCATGAACATCGAATACTGTTAACCTATATTTATTTAATATATTTTCTTATTTCTTCTCTTTTTTTTCTCTTGTTTATTTTACTTTTAAATGTTGGCATATTTAGTTCCACTATGTTATATTTTAATTTATATTATTTAATACTTGATGTAATTATTAGCTTTTAATTTTATACTTTTATCATTTATTTATATTATTACATGATTAAATTATTATATGATGATTACATTTAGTTACATGATAAGTTTCATTATATTTTATTATATATTTTATTTATTTTTATCATATATATGTAAACAGGAAGTCATAAGGATAAATATCTCGAAAATCTTCTGAACATTTTATTTGTCATTTTATTGTTTTTTTCTTTCTTGCAATGATTGCAATAATACAATATATCTTATCTTATCTTATAATATTATAAAATTATTATTTATTTATAACTATTATCTATAATGAAACTTATCTTGTTAATAAAGGGGTAATTGTCCCGATAAGCAACACTGCTTCTACAATTACCTTGGAATTGCCTAAATATGATAATAATAATAAAAAAATAATAATATATATATAATAATATATATATAATATATATATATATATATATATATATATATATTATATATATTATATATATATAATATATAATAATATATCTAATAGGAAATAGTTTTATACAATTTGATTTCCTACATATATTAGTAAGTTTGCAGAACTGTCTACGTGAACTCTCTATCTGGTTTCACGAAAACTCATTACAACTGAACCCTTTAAAAACTGAAGTAATGTACGTCAATCACACTTCTAAACACTTTTCAACATCGTTCACTTTTTCATTTGACAAGTGTTTATTATCATCATCACAAACGATAAAGAATTTGGGTGTAATTTTGAATTCTAACCACGACATGAAATCTTTTATATCAGAAAAAATTCGTTCAGTAAACTTTCAACTGTACAGAATTAAAAAATCAGAAAATCTTTAAATTTCTTTACTTGCAAAATGTTAGTGACTAGTTTAGTAATAGGAGTTTTCGATTATTGTAATGTGCTGCTTATAGGTCTACCAGCTATCACATTGGCTGAACTTACCTCCCTTCAACGATATGCTGTACGTATAATTCACAAGCTACCTCATCGAGAAGAAAATAACCATATCAGCATCACACAATTAATGAAGGAATTACACTGGCTACCCATAAAAGAAAGAATCATCTATAAAATATGTCTTATGACTCATAATGCACTCCACTTTGAAACGCCGTCATATTTATATGAATTGATAGAGAGAATCGACCAGACAAGAAGTCTCAGGCCGTGTCATGTTAATCGTATACGACCTAGATCGACAATACATTCTACTGCTGCCCGTTCACGCGCCTTCTCGTCACAAGCACCGATAACCTGGAACTCGAGTGATCACTACCTGCAACACTCCGTGCTGAAAAAACTCAGAAAAGTTCAATAAGAATTTAAAAACATATTTATTTATACTATAACTTTCTTATTATTTCATTATACATTATTGTTAACTTAATTGTTTAAACGATGTCTAAATAAAATTTCTTCTTCTTCTTCTAGTAAGTATAATACATTATTTTATAATATATTTCACCAAATAAATTAAGTTATCAATATAAACAATTATTCTAATTTATATATAACAAATTCATTTAATATATATTTTTAAATTCTATAATCAATATATATATATTTATGTTGATAATGCAATAACACAAACAAATTAAATAACGATACTTTAAGTCATTTTCAAATAAATGTCATAAAAGTAATATAGTACATAAGCTTACATGCATACATACATATGCTTAATACACATACATATAATTACATATATGGTTTGATTGTTAGCTAACTTATAAACAATTATTGTTATTTATAACTAAATTTACTAAAATAATTTGATATAATTATAGAAATTTATAAATTATATAATCAATAGAAACAATTAAATTAGATTACATATTTATAAATAAATATTATAATCATATTTACATTATTTTCATAGAATTCATATATATATATATATATAATATACTACATACACTTACTTAACTAACAGACATATAGTTGCATATATAATGTTTAATTTTCAGCCAAAATCTAAAGATATTCATAAAAATTACACAAATTATATAATGACATTTACATTTATTTTCCAATAACAATTTAACAAAAAATAACAATAATTATAAACAATTATTCTAATTTATAATAAAATGTAATAAAATCATTTTATATAATTATTGGAAAGTTATAAATTATAATTACATATATAGGTTAATATTTAGCCATATTATAAATAATTATTTTAATTTACTAAAATCATTTGATATAATTATGCAAAGTTATAAATCATATAATCAATATAATCAATAAAATGAGATTATATATATATATATAAATAAAAGTAAATACATAAAAAAACACAAATTATACAAAGACATTTAAATTCATTTTCCATTAACACATTTAACATGTTAAAAAATGTATATCAGTATAATATTGTTATTGCAATAACAATATTATACTGATATACATTTTTTTAAATTATAAATAAAATAAAATCAATTTATATGGAATTATTCTACTTCACTCATCGATATATATATATATATATATATATGTGGTTTTTATTTTCATAGATTATTCAAATACGGTTTTATTTTCATAGATTATTCAAATATAGTGGTTACAAATTGAATTGAATAATATATAGCTCGAAATTGCATAACATGTGTAGTGAATAATTACGTGTATACTCGCCCACCTTAAATTATTGATTTCTTATTTATAATATTTATAAATCAAGCGGCTATGTAGTTCAGTAACCGAAACATATAACTAACAAGTGTTAACATTCTGATTTATAAACTTATAATAAATATTATATTATAGTATATAACTGGCATGGCTTATAATATAATACTTTCCGATGGACGTTTGTTACAATAATTATATTTAATATATTTTAATAACTTTAGTAACTTTAATTTGATAATATTTGTTAAAATGTCAGTGAAATAATTTCAGAAATTAATAATTTATCATGTCAATATTGTAGTTTGCAATTTTATACATTTAAATTAATATATTAAGCATTTAAACCAATGCCATATTTACTAGCACACTTTTAAGTGTACATATATAACTTGTTCATATAAATCTTCAAGTATAGTTAAATTAAAAGCACATGATTCTAAAATACATTGTACACAAAATTCAAAAATTTAAATAAAATTATTGTTTCTAATTCTAATAATGATATTAATGAATTAAGTAATTTTTCCTATAATAATGATTTAAATCAAAATTGAAGATAATCTTGAAGACAGTGAACATCACAATGAATATGATCACGGAGATGAATTTAGTGATTTAGATAAATTATAATAATGAAAATGCTGAGCAAAATTTTAATAATTTAATTAATAAATATTCATCTGATTTTAAGAAATCTGTGTTGAATTATGTTGTAAATCTAAAAAAAATCATTTATTATCAAATATTGTTCAAGAAACTATTATAAATAAAACTAATAGTATAGTTTCTAAAATGTTGTAGGACTATAATGATCTTATTAATGTGATTGATTCATTAGATGTCGATTATAAAAATTCATCTATGCTAAGTAATATTTTATCAGATAAAAGCATTTTTATAGATAAACTAACTACAATTAATACGACATATATGTATACAAAATTGATAAGATAATAAAAAATAATTATCCTTATTTTGATCCCATTGAATATACCTTAGATAGATGTAATAATACTAATGTATTGCACTACGTTCCAATTATTAAATCATTAACGACATATCTTAACAAATCTGATGTACAAAATATAATAAGTAGTTCAGTTAATCCATCATTAGATAATTATTGTGATATAAATGATGGGTCTAATTGGTCTCAAAGTATATCATGCAATGTTATTAATTTACAATTATATATAGATGAGTTTTTATTAAGTAATCCTTTAAGTGCAAATAAAAATAAATATAAAATGATTGGGGTTTATTTTTCTATTTTAAACCTTTCACCTTCCCTTCGATATCTAAGATCTAAGATATTTTTATGTATTTTAAGTAGATATTCTTTACTATCAAATGATTTAGATAAATATAATAAACTCTTTTCACCCTTAATATCTGATTTGAGTTTATTACAAAATTGTATAAATATAATTCTTGAAAATGGAAATAATTATAAATTTAAAGAATTATTATCACATATATGATGTGATAATTTATCAACTAATGAGATTGGTGGTTTTCGAAGAGTATTTAATTCTGGATGTTTTTGTCGTTTTTGTTTGATATCATATGAACAATTTCGTGATAATATTCATATTGAAAATCTAATTCTTAGAAACGAACAAAATTATAATAATCATATAAATTACTTGCAATCAGATGACAAATTAACTTTTGGTATTTATAGGTAATACCTAATAATTAATAATGTGTAATTTTTTTAAACTTAATTATTTTAGGCCGTATGAAAAATTTCCTCCCGATCTTATGCACGATCTTATCGAAGGGGTAATACCACTTACGGTGTCGTATTTGATAATTACCCCCATCCAAAAAATACCCTTTTTAAAAAATAAGGACATAAAAGTCCTTAATATATTTATTAAATATTAATAATATTTAATTTGAAATTAATTAAGGACGACATGTCCTTAATATATTTTGTAAACGTAATTTGAAATAAAATAAGATTAATATATATCTAATATATTGATATTTTAAAATAGTAAAATTTTATAATTATATTATTGATATATTAATCTAATTAAATTACACGGATTAATTATATTTATATACAAAAATACACAACTTAATAGGTACATTTTCAAAATAATATATACAAAATAATATTCATATCATAATCATTATGATATTATATTATTTTGTATATATATATATGATAATCATATCATTATTATATGATGTGTTAAACATAGGCTGTAATAGTGAATAATTTATTTAGTATACACGAATTAGGCTGCTTAATAATAGTACGTTTAGACTTGTTCCCATATGTAAATAGCGTAGTGGGTGATTGACGGGCGAGTCGGATTATTATATAGTATTTATTTAATAAATAAATCTGTATACATGTCAAATCTAATTCATATATGATATGATATAGTAATTAACTTTAATTGTAGATATTTGCAGTTATATATTTTGAGAATATATTATATTATTGATAGTTATATAGTTTTGGGATGGGGACGAAGTATTATATGACAACGGCATACCATACAGAGCTGATAATAACCACATCAGCATCACATCATTAATATGCGATCTAAACTGGCTACCGGTAAAGAAACAAATCGTGTATAAATTATGCACACTCATGCGGCTATCCACCATGGAAAACCTGACTATTTATGCCTGTTAATATATGTAATTCAGCAACATATGAGTCTCCGTTCTCGCCACATATTCCGAGTAAAGGCTATAGAAGTTGCAGCATACAGTAATACTTGCTCATTCATCGAATATGGAGTAAATGCATAAAACTAACTTCCTGATATTCTGCGGTGCACCACATCAATAACCGAATTCAAGAGATAATTAAAAACTCACCTTTTCTCACCTTATGAATGATACATTTAACTCTTATTTCCATCGTTTATTTAATCCATTTAATCACATATTTTTTATGAAAGTATATACACCTTTGTTAACATTTTTTTTCAGTTTTAAAAGTGTTTAAATAAAATGTAATAATAATAATAAATAAATTACATAATATGATATAGAAAAAGTAAAATGAAATCCACAAATATGCAATTGAAATTATATAAATAAAAAATATATATAAATACAATTATAAAACAATACAATTAAATACATTAAATACAGAGATAAAATATGATATATTTGATAATATTATTTATAAATCGATAGAGTATATATTCTATATAATATACCTTATATATAATATAGAAATAAATGTATTATATATTTTATTTTATTTTAATATATTGCATAATACATATTGGAATATATATTAAAAATACATATAAACAAATATACATATAAATGTATGTATTGTACATTATATATTATTATATATTTGTGTATCTGTTTTTTATATATATTCTCAACACTTGTGATATTTTAAAATATAAATATTATTTATAAATAAATGATTAACTTACCTTACATATGTATATATATATATATATATATATATATATATATATATATATATATATATATATATATATATATATATATCTACTACGCACTAGAAATTATATAGTTAAATTAACTAAATATATACGTATATATATACATTCCAATTACTGATATATAAAAAATAATAATCATAATCTAATTAATAAAGTATTATATACTTTTATATAGACCTATTATAAAATATTATAAATTATAGTATACTATACTAGTATATATACTAATTAAAATAATACATTTAATCGTAGTTTTCAAATATAGATTATCACAGTTAATATAATATAAATATATTAAATAATATAATATATATGTAATAGATAATGTATATATATAATGTGTACTTTATAATTGTGTTAATAGATAATTAAATATACTAAATTAAATTTAAAAATTTATAACACGATTATAATATGTATAGAAATATATTTGTATGGTTAGGATATTTTAGATGTTGAATCAATCAACGTTTACATATAATGACGCACACAATTGTATTAATATGTATAAATATTCAGATCACATGATTGGCTTACATCATCGTAAAGTGGCCACATTACCCTCCATAAGGTGGCAACATAACCAGTTTTGAGGTATCACGCTAGTTATACTATATAATAATGAATATTACTTACTAAAATAAATGGCTTACACACTTAATTGTAATTAAATAGTTCTTTAACTTTAATTTATATTATATATTATATTTAATTTATATTTATATTATATATTGATTCATAATATTAAAAACAAACTTAATCGAGGTATCTCTTTAATAAATAGATTAAAATCTAAATTTAATAGAGAATCCCTTATGAACATATATTACTCTTTGTTCCATAGTCATTTGCATTATTGCTCAATACTCTGGGGTAATACGTATTTTAGTAATATTAAATGTATTACTATATTACAAAATAGATGTCTAAGATCAATTTATTATCTACATAATATAACTAATATTGACCATATTTATATACATAAACGTATTCTCAAATTTAATGATATTATTGATTTAAATATTTACAAATACATGTATAAAGCTTGGTACAATAATAATATACATCCATAAATTATTAAGTTATTTAATAAAAAAAAAAGAAAATATATTCTCTAAGGTCAACTAATGAATTCGTTGTTCCCAATATATCACATTGTTATGATAAATTCTGTATTGGTTATAAAGGTCCTTTGTTATGGAATTCACTATCTATTGATAAAAACCACTAACCCTTTGAAAAAGTTTTTAAATGTTTTAAAAAAAAAATTATTGGTCACTATTAAAGTCTTATTTATTTATTTATTTATTTTTATTCATTTGATATATTTTTTTTATCAAATGATGAAATTCAGTAATTGGAATAGTTTTATAATTAAATTATTTTTTACAATATTTATATATTTTAATAATTGTATTATTATTTGTTTTTAAATGTATTGTTTATTATTATTCTTATTATTATTTGATTAAATTTGTATTACGAGTTACCTATAGTATACTATTATTAATATTATTATTATTATTATTGTTATTATTGTTATTATTAGTATTATTATTATTATTATTATTATTATTATTATTATTATTATTATTATTATTATTATTATTATTATTATTATTATTATTATTTCTTGTATATATTTTATTGTAATTTTATTTATAAGATTTATTTTTTCATTACTATTTATTATTTTTTATTAACTGTTTATTATTATTTTATTATTTATATTATATTTTTTTATTTTTATTTTATAAAGAGGAAGAATTTCATGTTTTTTGTATATTGATTGTAGCGTGCTGTGGTGTATTATATGCCGAGTAGTAAGTTTACCGGTATGATTGTGACGGGATAATCTCAAGGTATTAAGGACTTGGTACATCATTACTGAAAGTTGGTAGCCTTATGCTATTCGTTCGTTGTGGTAGTTTTATGAACTATGTGTTGTTTTTCCCTCTTTATTTGTACACATCTTGTTTTATTGTTATTTTTATCTATTATTATAATTTTATTATTATTTATATATAATATTTATTGTATTTTAACTATTTTAATATTTAAAATTTTATTTATATTTATGTTTTGCTTTTAATTTCAAAGTTTATTTTATCTTTGTCAATTTTATTACTGTTTGTTTTTTTTTCCATTCCTTTTGTTGACAGGTAGATATCTCGATAAGTTCAGTGAACTTCTATATCTACCTGGGTTCATTCTCGTTTATTACGACGAACCAATATGATTATTATTTTTATTATTATTAGTGATTTAATATATGTTTTACTAAACTTTTAGTTCAATTTTTTTTTAAAGTAAATCGATTTTTTTGTATTTTTACATCATTTTTTTTAATTAATAGATATACAAATTATTTTTACTTATTTAAACAATGCTTACCAATGTGCATATTTCATGTATACATTTTTTTTTATTGGACTTATAGTTAAGAGATACGTCAAGTGCACTTGACCATGGTCACATTACCCATATTTCCCCTATAGTAACACAGGAAAATATAATTTGTTGTATATAATTTACTCTATATTAAACAACTTCGTATAGTTAATATTATCATTTACACAATATCCCAATTAATATCATTGATAAAATGCAAAGTTGTTTTAAAATAATGTATTGTTTATGGCTATTTATTGTTATCTTGATTACTATAAAATATGGATTATATTACATTTCTTGTATTTATATATTTATAATATTGTATATTATAATAAATATTATATAATAACTTAATAATAAATATATATATATTTGTATAAAAATGTATAAATTTATATTTTAACATTTAACTAAATATT
>OZ025240.1:41315801-41655801 GCA_964019155.1 Osedax fenrisi | reverse complement strand
AACATCAACTATAACAAATATTTCAAATTTGTTGAATATAGAAACTGAAATCTTTACGAAATATGAACTAGAAAAGCTATAAAAAGTATCAAAAATGGAAAAGCATGCGGGTTAGATGAAATTCCTGTGGAAATCTGGAATACCCAAATTTCAAGAAATCTTACTATTCTCCTGCAATGAAGTATACGAGCCAAACACTATCAGTATATGGAATAAAGGCTGTATAATACCGCTACCGAAGAAAGGAGATTTAACTTATACAAACAACTATCGTGGTATCACTCTAACATGTATAGCTGCAAAGATATATAATCTAATGCTTTTAAATAGAATAAGACCTGAAGTAGATCAGATATTAAGAAAAAAGCAAAATGGTTGTAGAACTAATAGATCTATTACTGGCCAAATACTCACGGTTAGAAGGATCATTGAAGGCGTAAACGAAAAGAATCTAACAGCTACACTCCTTTTTATTGATTTCTCCAAAGCTTTCGATTCCATACATCGATGAAAGATGGCAGAGATTCTTAAAGCATATGGAATACCTGAAAAGATCATAAATGCAATTATGATAGTTTATAAAGATACTAAATCAATTGTGAGATCAGATGATGGCGATACGGAATTTATAAATATAACAGGAGGTTTGTTACAAGGTGATACACTAGCACCATTTCTTTTTATAATATGTCTTGACTATGTCTTGAAAATGTCACTTGATCGAGATAATGTTCTTGGCTTTACCCTCTCTGAGAGAAAGAGCAGAAGACATCCAGCAATAAAAATAACAGATGTCGATTATGCAGATGATCTAGCTTTAGTAACTGATAAAACGATCGAAGCTACAATTATTCTACATAAAATTGAAAATATGGCAAAAGAAATTGGTTTGAATATAAATGCAGGTAAGACCGAATTCATAAGCATAAATCAAGGAGAAAGTGAAAAAATAAAAAGCCTAAATGGCAAGGACATTAAAAAAGTATCCGATTTTAAGTATCTTGGAAGTTATATTCAATCAACAGAAAAGGATATGAATATAATACTGGCTAAAAGCTGGGCAGCTTTAAATAAGATGAACGCTATTTGGAAATCTAGGTTACCGGATAGAATTAAAAGAAATTTCTTCAGAGCAACTGTTGAGTCGGTATTAGTATATGGATCTGTAAGTTGGACACTCACAAAAGCTCTCGAAAAAAGACTAAGTGGAAACTATATTCGCATGTTACGGGCAATACTAAACAGGTCTTGGAAGGACCATCCTTCCAATAAAGAAATATATGCAAATATACCGGATATATGCACGTCGATACGACAGCAAAGACTTCGTTTTTCTGGTCACTGTTGGAGAAATAAGCGAGAAATGGCATCAGATACTATTCTATGGCAACCTACCCATGGTGAGAGAAAAAGAGGACGGCCGCGAAAAACATACGTTGACCAACTCATGGAGGATACACTGTGTAACGTAAATGAATTGAAAACTGCGATGGACGATAAAGATGAATGGAAGAAGAGAGTCAAAAACTGCCGAGCAAGCTCGACCTGGTAAGGTAAGTATAATTAGATATTGTGAATATTATATTAATTAAGTAAACTTGGTATTGTATAAAGTATTATATATATATATATATATATATATATATATATATATATTAGCACTTTTAGATAATGTTATATAACTTTATAAATATTAGTTCTAATTCGATAATGATTTCAATATAGATATATCTTATGATGTACAAGAAGAATGCCGAATCAATTTTTCATTATATCGTATTTAATATTTTAATTAGAAAGACTTAGATCTATCGGTATAGGGAAGGTACCTATCAAATGGTTTTCAAATTTTATCCGGGGTCGGAGTTTTTCTATTAAAATAAACGAAACATTATCACAACCTTATGCTATTAAATATGGAGTCCCACAGGGTTCCACTCTTTCTCCCATACTATTTTCCATTTATTTACTTCCACTCAACAAACTACTGACTAACTTCCCACACGTGAACTATAATCTTTACGCTGACGACATAGAATTACACGCCCAATTAATTCACTCAATTAACTTACAATCATGTTTAACCTCACTGCAAATTTGGCTTACAAAAAATAATTTGTTACTAAATCCAACAAAAATTGAACTAATCAACTTTATAACCAATTCCACGATCAATACTACAGTTCCACTAATAAATATAAATAACATAAATATAATACCGACTGAAAATACAAAATACTTAGGTTTCCACTTTACTAACAAACTCGACTTTACTAAACATATCAGTAAAATGAAACAAACTTCTTCCTTTCATATATATAATTTAAAAAAACTAAGACCATACTTAACCAAACATACAGCTATAATTCTATCAAATTCACTGATAATGTCTAGATTTCTATACTGTAACTCTTTACTAGCCGGAGAAAACAAAACAGTTACTAAAAATATTGACCGATTAGTAAATAGAACTACTAGAATTATTTTTAATCTAAAAAACACAGATTACACTACTAGCATTACGAACTTACGGAAATCACTAAACTGGCTACCTACAATTGACAACATCAACATTAAACTACTAACTATACTTTACAAAACTACAAAAACAACTCAACCTCATAATTTACATACTTTACTTCACAAACAAACCACTAACAGACAACTGAGACAAACATATAGACTTGACATACCGACTACACGACTACGAAAGTACGGTAACAAACGATTTAGCTGGAGAGGTGCAACTCTCTGGAATAAACTTCCCCAATCCATACGCAAAGAAGATATCTCAATCACCACTTTCAAATATAAACTCAAGGAGCTATTCAAACGTTCCCCACTAAAATACCACATATCTAACCCTCTTTGAAATGTAATCATGTTATTATATTATTATTATATTATTATATTTAAGAATGTTATTTTATTTTATTATATTATTTTTACGGATGATCGTTAAATCACGGAACCCACACCTGTAAACTGTTCGACAAACAGTAAAACACATTGTAGAATATTATATTAATCTTTGTGTATAAATAAATACTATTACTACTACTACTTACTACTTTCATTCAATATATTCTATTCATAATTGCATATATATCTATTTTTATTTATTATTTATTTTTTATTTTTATTTTTTATTTTTATTAATTTTAAATCTTATATTTATTATATATTTAATTTAATTATTACATAGTATATTTATTTGATTTATTTTCTAATAATTTATTAATTATATTAATTTATATTAAATTATATTAAATATATATATATATTTTTATTTTATGTACACTAATTTAATATACTGATATACATTCATATATACTACTAATATGGGTTTTTACTACTTGTATGAGTATATCATATATATATATATATATATATGTGTGTGTATATATCGTTATAGTAACTTTAAAATACAGACCCCTGTATATATTAATACACTTTCCGATTACTAGCTGGCTAATCTAACTCAGGGGACCTCCTATAGGAGGTATATTGTATACTTAAGAAACTTATTTGTGAGCACTCCTTAACACAACACATGTACTTCATAACTTTCAACTATCTCTAATGGTAACATTATTGATCTTGTTTTATCTCCATCTGACTCCAATTTAATTTCCTCTCCCACCAAAATTACTCTAATCTTTGAATACTTCGCTATCCTATTTGTTTTACAGTTATCAGGAGTGCGCAATACTCGAACTCCATGATACTTTCGAAACATCTCCTCTGTAAATCAACCCTTGTTTGTTAACTCCGTGTTTGATCATATGAATAATATTACGTCTCCATTCGCTGCCCCTGACTCTCTATATGACGCATTCAACATGGCACTATCTAATTACTTTGCCTTTTATGTTCCCTCAACTAATCTAACCTATCGTAATCATTCCAAATCCCCCTGATTTAACACTGAATTCACCCATAAGAGAAATTCACTTCTTAGTATACAGTCCATTTATGCTTCTTCTAAAATAAACTCTAGTATATAACTGGCATGGCTTATAATATAATACTTTCCGATGGACGTTTGTTACAATAATTATATTTAATATATTTTAATAACTTTAGTAACTTTAATTTGATAATATTTGTTAAAATGTCAGTGAAATAATTTCAGAAATTAATAATTTATCATGTCAATATTGTAGTTTGCAATTTTATACATTTAAATTAATATATTAAGCATTTAAACCAATTCCATATTTACTAGCACACTTTTAAGTGTACATATATAACTTGTTCATATAAATCTTCAAGTATAGTTAATTTAAAAGCACATGATTCTAAAATACATTGTACACAAAATTCAAAAATTTAAATAAAATTATTGTTTCTAATTCTAATAATGATATTAATGAATTAAGTAATTTTTCCTATAATAATGATTTAAATCAAAATTGAAGATAATCTTGAAGACAGTGAACATCACAATGAATATGATCACGGAGATGAATTTAGTGATTTAGATAAATTATAATAATGAAAATGCTGAGCAAAATTTTAATAATTTAATTAATAAATATTCATCTGATTTTAAGAAATCTGTGTTGAATTATGTTGTAAATCTAAAAAAAATCATTTATTATCAAATATTGTTCAAGAAACTATTATAAATAAAACTAATAGTATAGTTTCTAAAATGTTGTAGGACTATAATGATCTTATTAATGTGATTGATTCATTAGATGTCGATTATAAAAATTCATCTATGCTAAGTAATATTTTATCAGATAAAAGCATTTTTATAGATAAACTAACTACAATTAATACGACATATATGTATACAAAATTGATAAGATAATAAAAAATAATTATCCTTATTTTGATCCCATTGAATATACCTTAGATAGATGTAATAATACTAATGTATTGCACTACGTTCCAATTATTAAATCATTAACGACATATCTTAACAAATCTGATGTACAAAATATAATAAGTAGTTCAGTTAATCCATCATTAGATAATTATTGTGATGTAAATGATGGGTCTAATTGGTCTCAAAGTATATCATGCAATGTTATTAATTTACAATTATATATAGATGAGTTTTGATTAAGTAATCCTTTAAGTGCAAATAAAAATAAATATAAAATGATTGGGGTTTATTTTTCTATTTTAAACCTTTCACCTTCCCTTCGATATCTAAGATCTAAGATATTTTTATGTATTTTAAGTAGATATTCTTTACTATCAAATGATTTAGATAAATATAATAAACTCTTTTCACCCTTAATATCTGATTTTAGTTTATTACAAAATTGTATAAATATAATTCTTGAAAATGGAAATAATTATAAATTTAAAGAATTATTATCACATATATGATGTGATAATTTATCAACTAATGAGATTGGTGGTTTTCGAAGAGTATTTAATTATGGATGTTTTTGTCGTTTTTGTTTGATATCATATGAACAATTTCGTGATAATATTCATATTGAAAATCTAATTCTTAGAAACGAACAAAATTATAATAATCATATAAATTACTTGCAATCAGATGACAAATTAACTTTTGGTATTTATAGGTAATACCTAATAATTAATAATGTGTAATTTTTTTAAACTTAATTATTTTAGGCCGTATGAAAAATTTCCTCCCGATCTTATGCACGATCTTATCGAAGGGGTAATACCACTTACGGTGTCGTATTTGATAATTACCCCCATCCAAAAAATACCCTTTTTAAAAAATAAGGACATAAAAGTCCTTAATATATTTATTAAATATTAATAATATTTAATTTGAAATTAATTAAGGACGACGTGTCCTTAATATATTTTGTAAACGTAATTTGAAATAAAATAAGATTAATATATATCTAATATATTGATATTTTAAAATAGTAAAATTTTATAATTATATTATTGATATATTAATCTAATTAAATTACACGGATTAATTATATTTATATACAAAAATACACAACTTAATAGGTACATTTTCAAAATAATATATACAAAATAATATTCATATCATAATCATTATGATATTATATTATTTTGTATATATATATATGATAATCATATCATTATTATATGATGTGTTAAACATAGGCTGTAATAGTGAATAATTTATTTAGTATACACGAATTAGGCTGCTTAATAATAGTACGTTTAGACTTGTTCCCATATGTAAATAGCGTAGTGGGTGATTGACGGGCGAGTCGGATTATTATATAGTATTTATTTAATAAATAAATCTGTATACATGTCAAATCTAATTCATATATGATATGATATAGTAATTAACTTTAATTGTAGATATTTGCAGTTATATATTTTGAGAATATATTATATTATTGATAGTTATATAGTTTTTATAGTAATCATAATTCGGAAATATAATTATAATATCAAATTAAATACTTAAGGATAACTTATAGATGACAATTTGATAATCATATTCGATTACATATTTGTAAATATGATTTATTTTAAAAATTAATACAATAGAGAATTATGTATTTTTTATTAATTTCATATTGCTTTTGAAAACTTCTGATACTTGTACTTAAATTAATTTACAAAGATAATAGAATATTTAAGGAGTATTTTTTGGATGGGGGTAATCAAAGACGTTATATATTAATAGGCTTCGCCCCTTAGATGTCTATGGGGGTAATTTTCAAATACGACACCGGTATATAAAGTTGTAATACACTTAAAGGCTGATAATTTAATTTCTATAGCTAGTATGAATAATAAGTTATCTTTAATTGATTTTCATATAAATAAAAATATTCCCTTATTATTTGAAGATAATATTTTTACAAAACGAAATCACTTAAAAGGAACTGCTTCGCAATATTTAGAATTATTTTATAATCTACCCCGTATTGTAGATATTACAAAATTAAAAAATAACAAATATTGGGAAATATATTTAATATTAAGAGAAATATTCGATTACCTTTATAGTCCAAAAATAGCTAAAAATATTTTAATTCATACATATTATTTAGTTGAATCATATTTAATGACATTTTCAAACTGTTTTGATAAATCTTCTTTAATACCCAAACATCATTTCATGTTGCATTATAGTCATTATATTTCGCTATATGGTCCACCACGTCATAGTTATTGCATGCCGTTTGAAGCTAAACATAAATATTTTAAAAATATACAAAAAACAACTCAACATTTTAAAAATATTACTCATACATTATCTAAACGGCATCAATTTAATTTGACTAATATAATAATAAATGAAAATTTCTTGTCTAATTTGATAATTAATAATGTAAGAGAAATCAAAAAATGTAGTTTACCATTAGATTTAATTACATCCATTGAATATAAATTTAATATAAATCTATATTGTATATCCTATGATATGTTATGTATTAGAATTAAATTCTGATACCAATCATCCAATATTTTTTCATAATAAATATATTAAATTGTAAATGGTATTTATGTGGTAACCTTTATATTCCTATATAATTACGAAGAACATGCATAGGTATATCTATAACGTAAAATTATTTGATGATTGATTTATTTTATAACCTAATACATTATATAACGTATACAAGCATAGATTGTATTCAGGAAAAAAATAATAACGTTGCTTATACTATATTTAATATTTAATTCATAGGAAATGTATTATTCAATCTATATAAACTACACTGTTACTTTATTTATATTAATATACATAATACATAATACATAATTATTCTATATATAATTTACGATAGACTAAATACAGTATTCTATAACATGTATACTCATAAATTAATAATACAAATAATAAAATAATATATAATCTAATAGTAAATTAGAAATTTTAGAAGAATATACATCATTAGACAAATTTGATGACTTTTCTAATAACGAACTTATATAAATATATCGCAACGATTTGAGATAATAAGATAATATGAAACAAAAACACCAGAAGAAGAAATAACAATAACAGAAGAGGATCAAATAATTACAGAAGATGGTAATAGTGTAAAAGAGTCAACAGAAAATGAATAATCTATCGAAAAAAGATCATTATTTAAAGAAGATTTGTTTGGGTATATGTTAGTATATAAATTATATATAATATCATTTAACATAATAAAAACATATAATATAAAATTATTTCAAGTATACATTAACAATTATATTTTGTCTATATATATATATATATATATATATTATATTATTTCCTTATTAATGTATATATATCAACTTTTAAATTAGGTTGCCAACGTTTGATAATGATTTGAAATTAATTTTGTCTACCCAACAAGAACAAAAATATTATATCCCATACCATCAAAATAGTAAAAAATACTACAAATAATTATCGATGACATTGAAAGAAATTATAAAACTTTGTAAGTATTTTATAATATAATGTTTCTTTAATAATGCTATTTTCTTTTGTCGTATCTTATATCCTACATTATATGACACTATTTTTATAAATTTAAATAGTATACACATCCATATTTCTAAGGAAAGATATAACACTTACACGACATCGTGTAATTCGATTTTGTATACAAAATAACCCAGTAACACCTATATTGAGTTACTTTTAGGAACTATGTGTTGTTTATAATGTAAATTCGTATCAAACTTTAAACTTTTAAAATGTTAAATAATATGATTTAAATTAGTATAAATACTATAAGTAAATATATAAATTTATATGATGAAAAATACGTGTTCATTACTAATATATAACAAACAAATATGATATGTATGTTATAAATTATATAAATTATATAAGTATATATTTGATGAGTAAAAGCTCATTTATATTGCATGTAATTTAATAGAGCAATGAAAACATTGTTGTATGCAAACAGAACTGAACCTTAATATATTTCAGTGATTCGATACTACTACTAGCAGCGGCATCGGATATTACTAAATTACGTTGCATTTATAGGGAGTGTTATATATTTGCTTCGCAAAATCGTTGGTATACATATAGACTATAGACTATATATATATATATATATATATATATATACAGTAAAACCTCTCTATAAGAAACCTCTTTATAAGAACATTGTTCACACATTTGGTTGGAATACAACCTTTTCCACATTAAAAAACCTCTTTATAAGAAAATCTTATAAGAAATATATAAGAAAAACCTCTCTATAAGAAACTTATTGTATAAAAAATATAAAAAATAATTATATTTAAATAGGAGTATTGTATATTGATAACAATTATAGAAATTAATTATTATATTAGATATTTTTTTTCTTTCAAATATTGTATATTACATAAATAGCTCGAAATGAATTAAATTAATTAATAATTGTTATTGTATATCCATCAATTTATTAAAATTTGTTAACATTAATTGATAAATGTTATTTTTATCCTTAAATTTATTAAAATTAATTAATAAATGTTATTATGTCCTTAAATATATTGATGATACAAATTATTATATTATACAATTAATTGTTAAATAATAGATTATTATAATCAAAGACGTTATATATATATAGGATTCACCCCTTAGATGTCTATGATTATAATATTCATTATATTATATTCATCAATGATGATTCATAATTTATAATTGCTAATGTAAATCTAATAAAAATGTCATTATGTATTAACATAGCTAAGCGAAAATAATACATTATACATTTTAAATATAATATAATTAAAGAAGTTGATGAAGGTTTACTGAACAATAACTTTATTGAATAATAATTATGTAAGATACATAATATTTGTCCACTTTTATTATCAAAATCATTGGAAAAGTAAAAACCTCTTTATAAGAAAACCTCTCTATAAGAAAAAAAGTACTGAAAAAAAATAGTTTCTTATAGAGAGGTTTTACTGTATATATATATATATATATATATATATATATATATATGTTATATGCAATTTATAGATTAATTTCATAAGTTGGGCTATCACGAATTATTACGTCCCTACTTTCTGCATATCCTTTACTGGGTGATGAGGTATTATATAATTTATATTACCTTTTAAAAATAAATATAATAATTAATTAATATATAATTTCTAGTATTGTAATTTCCCTATAATTAGATACATTATTTCCACGTTAAAGTATATTATGTAAATGTAAATAATTATTATCTTAGATATGTATATATTTTTTTAAAGTTATTAATTTTATATTTTAATTTATTAAATTGATATTATTTTCTATTATTAAATACATGTATTATTACATATATTGTAGAAAAGCCTAAAAAAATCTGTAACAAATATTCTGGCAAGAAGAAGAGTAATTAATACCTCTACGGAATATGAAGTTATAAGAAAGAAATTCGGTACCCCTAGAAAAGGAAGGAAGAGGAAGGAAATGTGTTATGGAATTGTATTTAAAAAAAAATAGACATGTTAGTAATATCATTATTAATAACAGTGGCAGTATTCATTAATTATATATATGGTTTTGTTTAAAATAGGTGGGTGATCGCTAATCCTCTATTACTAAATTATTGTAAAATCTTCATAGTATAATTCATACACACTTCAATGATACATCTGCAATTTTTATATTATTATGAAATTGTAATATGCAAATTATTAATCGTTGATTGGCTGATTTTTCATCCAAATCCCCCTAATGTTATCATCCAAAACCCCCACACCGTGTATAGTATTATTATGTTATCTTTATATAATTATTAATACATATTTTTAATTGATATTTAATGTCATATAATGTAGATTATTATGAAGTGTAATTAACCCAAAAAAAGTACTATTTCATTATTTGTGTTGTAAATTACAACTTGTAATTTACAATTAATTACAATTATTTACAATTAAACATATGTTATTTTAAAATTATATACAACATGTGATCTAGTTAATTAATTTGTGATTGGTCCATTTATATTATATAACTAATATCATAAACAATATAGATGCAGAATTAAAATTTGGATTATGTTGTCTGGTAGTAATCTTCTGTGAAAATGTAGAATATTTAATTAGTGAAAGTCCCTATGTAATACTATCCCAGTATAATAATTGTTATGAATAATTTTTGACATTATATTATAATATAGATATTAATATATTGTATATACTATATTATGCAGTAATTACTCGTTTTACATTATAAATTTATTTTAGGAAATAAAGACGCCACATCCTGTTATGGTCAATTTAAATGGGGAATATAAAGTCTACATCGAAAATATAGTTATTTATACTTCAAAACTATTCTCAAAGTCCTTAATGGCATGGTATGCGTATCACTATTTATTCAATATTGAATTTGAAAGAAATATATCTAATTTTTGTATTTTTATAAACCAATATATATTTAAATATCATCTTGGAAATATTCCAAGATCCTTAAAAGGACTATATAATAAATTATAAAACTTATTCTATATATTTTATTTATTCTACATAACTGTTGAAACTATATAGATAACATAACTAACATATATTATAATATTTCTATTTAAATTATTTAAAAAGAATCTATATATTTATAACAGTATAATTAGTTTTCTTACTCTGATATTTCTATGTTCATTATGTAAAAAGAGACTTAATAATTGTATATTTAGTTTTCTTGTTATAATACTCTTTAATTTGTCTTATATTCGGAATCAGATTTATGGGCTAATCAATTCAGCTAAACCCATAACCACATAAATGGATAAAACCCATAATCACATAAATGGATAAAACCCATAACTACATAAATGGATAAAACCCATAACCACATAACTGGATGAAACCCATAACTAAATAAATGGATAAAACCCATAACTAAATAAATTGATAAAACCCATAACCATATAAATGGATAAAACCCATAACTACATAAATGGATAAAACCCATAATCGCATAAATGGATAAAACCCATAACTACATAAATGGATAAAACCCATAACCACATAACGGAATAAAACCCATAACCACATAACTGGATGAAACCCATAACTAAATAAATGGATAAAAACCATAACTACATAAATTGATAAAACCCATAACCACATAAATTGATAAAACCCATAACCACATAAATTGATAAAACCCATAACTACATAAATGGATAAAACCCATAACTACATAAATTGTTAAAACCCATAATCACTTAACTGTATAAAACCCATAACCACATAAATGGATAATACCCATAACCAAATAAATGGATAAAACCCATAACTATAATATTTACCAAAAGCCATTACTATAATAAAAGTAGAAAAACCATAACAATAAGTTACATTTCTAGTAATGGCTTCAAACCCATATCTAAATTGAAACGTTTGGTATGGGTTTTTGGTAGCTACGGATGGGGTTTATTTTTACAGTGTATATAGGTACTATAGTATTATATATATATATATATATATATATATATATATACTAATTGTATCTATGTATAGGTAATGTATTTATATAATATATATATATATATATATTATAATGTATTGAAATTAGTCCAATTTTATCATATTAATAGAGTTTTTTCTGAAGGGGTTTTTCCTAATATTTTAAAAATAGCTAAAATGGTACCATTATTTAAAAAATCTGATAAGTCTAAACCAAAAAATTATAGACCAATTTCGTTGTTACCACAATTTTCTAAGATTCTAGAACAATTAATAAAAAATAGATTATTAAAATTGTTAGATAAATTTAATATAATAACTAAATGTCAATATGGGTTTAGAAATAAAATTTCAACAGCATATGCTTTAGTAGATGTTATTGGAACTGATTGTGAAAACTTGAAACTCTAAATAAATGTTATATATTATCGATTGATCTACGTAATGCTTTTGATACATTAAATCATGATATTCTTTTAAAAAAGCTATATGTATATGGGATAAGAAGTATTTCTTTAGACCTTTTAAATAGTTATTTGTCGAATAGGATGCAATATGTATTTAATAATGATATTAAATCTAATTTATAAAAATATTAAGTGTAGAATTCCTCAAGGATCTGTATTAGGACCTATTTTATTTTTATTATATATAAACGATCTACCTAATATATCCTCTATTTTCAAACCTATTTTATTTGCAGA
This sequence comes from Osedax fenrisi, assembly GCA_964019155.1. Lineage (NCBI taxonomy): Eukaryota > Metazoa > Annelida > Polychaeta > Sabellida > Siboglinidae > Osedax > Osedax fenrisi. The sequence goes on along the minus strand of OZ025240.1, from coordinate 41,642,758 downwards.
GTATACCACCTTAATTTTTTCGAATACATCTATTTCAAAGCTCGATAATAAATGCAATGTGGAATTGATCAATTATATGTATGGCTAAATATTAATAAATTATCATTAAATATAGATAAAACTAATATTTTATTATTCAATATAAGAAATATAAATGATAATGTTAAATTAAAACTTAAAATTGATAATAAAGAAATACGTAACGTAGAAAAGATAAAATTTCTGGGTATTATCATTGACAATAAATTAGACTGGAATAGTCAAATACATTATGTATGCACAAAGTTATCAAGATATATTGCTATTTAAAATAAAGTAAAATTAAAATTAAATAGTAAAGCATTAGTTTTACTTTATAATTTTTTTTTAATTCCCACTTATATTATTGTGCCCATATTTGGGGAAATACTTATAGTTCGAACCTTCTAAAAATTAATATGTTACAAAAAAGAGCTTTAAGATATATATATTATTATTATTATTATTATTATTATTTATTTGAGTCAGACATAAACAGTCCATAGATAAACAAAACAAAAAAAAATTAAATACAACTATACAACACATATCTATATATATATAAGTATATAATTACAAATAATATATAGTTAAAAAAACAATGATGTACACCATGTTTTAAATATTGACGACGGGCGAGAAACATTATATAAATATATCATTTTAATAATAGAATTGTCAGATAATTTAACACGATTATATAGTGAGTAATACGACTTACGTAATTTTATAATAATATTATCGACATTATCATATAGGTACATTTCGGATGCACTGCATCTAGGTTTATAGCCTAGGGATATGCGATATGCATTATTATATGCTACTTACATTTTTTTAAAGTAAGCATTATCTGTATCCCATAGACTACAAAGATACATATTAGAGCAGAATGTTTTAAAAAGCAATATACATACATATTTCGAGCAGTTTATAAATCTATTAGATAGAGAATAGCTAGTTGTGTAAAGACGTTTAATATTACAGTTTATATCCATCTCATCAGATAAATTATCAGAAATCCAGTGTCCAAGATATTTATAAGCTTTTACTACTCTCAAGCATGTATTTCCAATACGTAGCTTAATTGGATTATGATGAGATTTGTTATAATAAATTGGTAGGATAACAGATTGTTCAATATTATATGTTATTTTATTACTATTTGCAAACTTCTGACAACAATCAATCAACAGCTGCAAACCAGATAGCGAGGGTGAGAATAAGGTTGTGTCATCCGCATAACACAAATTATTTATTATATTTCCATTAATACAATACCCAGTTTTAATAGAGTTCAGATTACCTATCAATGGATCAGTATAAATATTATATAGTAAAGGTGATAATATCCCACCTTGACGCACTCCATTAGCAACACTAAACGTATCAGAATTATAGCTTCCCCATTTAATATATATACGCTGATTTCGATACCAATAATTTAGAAAATTAATTAAGTATATAGGAACATTTTTATTCCTTAATCTTTCGATTAGTATATTGTGACTTATATTATCAAATGCTTTGGATATATATATTGCTTATATATATATATAATAATGAATTAATGTACAATACATTTTATTTTAAATATAATAATTTAAAGTTAGATGATATTGTTAAATTGAATACTGTTAAATTCATGTTCAGGGCCAGAAATTATTCTCTACCCATGAATTTATAGAATTTATTTAAAATAAAGTCTTATGACAATCTCTTATTTCATAGAATAAAAATAAGGACGCAAAGAAAATATTTTACACATTGTGGTCACCACAGTTATGGAATAATTTTTAAAAAATATTAAGAATAACAAATAATTTAAAATCATTTAGTACAAATTATAAAAAAGTTTTGAATAGTTTATATAATAACACTTAATTTTAATAGTGTATTTTACAATTGACACTTTAACAAATTATTCTTTTTATTTTATCGCTTTTTTTTACTATTTATAAATTATAAAAAATACATTGTTTTTATATTTTAGGAAGAGGAAATGAATTTAATTACTTTAATTTTATTTTTAACTTTATTTATAATTAACTAATGTACAAATTTGACTAATGATAACTGAATTGTGATAACGAATTAATGATAAGTATACAAATGATATTTGACTAAAGATAATAAATTAATGATAATATTATCATATGATCAGTAATAATTGACTAATGATATATATTGATTTATGATATTAATGATTATTATGTATTACTATTGATTTTTCACTTTATATTTTATTTATATTATATTTTATTATTTATTTTATAGTTTTTGTTTTGTACTATATCTTTTTTACTATATTTTTAATTTTTATTTATGTTATTATCCTTTATCTTATAATTTAATTTTTATTATTTTATGAAATGATGATTTAGATTATGAGGAGTTTTTACTATTATTATTTTATCGTTGATGTTATTTTTTATAAATTTGTTTACTTTTAATCATTTAAGAAAATCAAATAAAAACAAAATGTATTAATACAATTTAGATTATTTTTGGATGTGTTATATTGAGTAGTATTATTAGCGATAGTGGTATGTAGTTGGGAGTAAAGGTGCATTTATTGGCGGTAAATGTTGCCAGTGTTCATGCTCTTGGCACAAGTATGATCCTTAAGGCATAGGAATTGACGAACCCACACCTTGAAAGTTGAGACGCCAATATCAATATGCGTGTCACCAATATCAATTACATGTAAAATTGATACTTAACAAAATATATATTTTTTTTAATTTAAATTTTTATTTTTATTTAATTTTGTATTAATTGTTTCGTGTAATTATTTATAATATACTTGTAATTATCTTATTAATTATAATGTTATCCTATCACTTTATTTTATTTTCATTATGTTAATATAATTATCTATTTTTCTCCTTATAATCTATTGGGTGAAAGACTCGACAATCCATGCTTTTTCTTTAATCCAGGCTATTGCCAATCTGATATTATTATTATATATATATATATTAATAAAATCAATTAGTAGATTTAATTCTATTTAATTCAATTTAATATATACATTTTACTATGGTTATAGGTATAATCAATACTGTGTTTAGATAATCATGCAATCACGCGTCAGTCATTATAATAATATCCTAAAAACATAAACACACCTCCTACAAGGTACGCAAATTCCGCGTACTGCCACGGTTGGTAAGCACCATAACAACTACCTATTGTCACACCACCAGCGCCCATATTTTTTAATCGCCGTCTATAGTTCATATCCATCAAATATATTAAAATAACAGCATATAAAAAATAAATACAATATATTTATATAGACATCTTAGAAGTTTCGAATGAAAATACCGCAAATCTAATACCATCAAGAACCTTACATAATTCCGACAATTACAATGCCAACATCATAATCACCTGTTACAGAAAAAAAGAAAGATCTAATTACAACCTTCAATCGATCACAGACGCCGGTGTCATATAATACTTCGTCCCCATCCCAAAAATCGTCCCCGATTGTCACGTGACAACAAAATCGATGATATTTCACTAAATACACATACGAATCGCTTCAAATGTAAACCACATATAACTAGTATGTATATACACACATGTGGAAAAAATCAACGTCTAATTATGCTTTAAAATAAAGTAATACTCAAATATATAAAGTAGAATGGAGATGACTTTAAAAATACCAAATTAAACGATAATAAATTAATATTTTAAAATTCTGAATCGACAAAAGTTATTATTTTTCAATTTTAAGTATAATACAATAATATCGTATTATAAAATTGTCTCTATATACCATTTAATTAAAAAACATTATACGCATTTATATTCGTGAATATAAACCTTTACCAAAGGGCGTTACATATACTCTATTTATAACTGTCGCGCGCTCAACACCCGCATTTAATTCAAATTACAACCAAAGATTTTCCGAAGGAAAGATATAACACTTACGCGAAATCGTGTAATTCGAATTTGTATACAAAATACCCTGGTGCCACCTATAGCGGGTTACTTTTAGGAACTATGCGTTGTTTATAATGTAAATTCGTATTTAACTATACACTTTTAAAATGTTAAATAATATGCTTTAAATTAATATTTATATGATGACAACTAAGTGTTCATTACTAATATATAACAAACAAATATGATATGTATGTTTTAAATGCTATAAGTATATATTTAGTGAGTAAAAGCTAATTTATATTGCATGTAATTTAATAGAGCAATGAAAACATTGTTGTATGCAAACAGAGCCGAACCTAAATCTATTTCAGTGATTTCGATACTACTGCTAGCAGCGGTTGGGGCTATTACTAAATTACGTTGCATGCATAGGGAGTGTTATATCTTTGCTTCGCAAAATCTTTGTTACAACTATTTCAATAATTAACTGAAAATGCGTATAATGTTGTTTAATTAAAATGGTATATAGAGACAATTTTATAATACGATCTTATAGTATTATACTTAAAATTGAAAAATAATAACTTCTGTCGATTCAGAATTTTAAAATATTAATTTATTATCGTTTAATCTGGTATTTTTAAAGTCATCTCCATTCTACTTTATATATTTGAGTATTAATTTATTTTAAAGCATAATTAGACGTTGATTTTTCCCACATGTGTGTATATATATACTAGTTATATGTGGTTTACATTTGAAGCGATTCGTATGTGTATTTAGTGAAATATAATCGATTTTGTTGTCACGTGACAATCGGGGACGAATTTTGGGATGGGGACGAAGTATTATATGACAACGGCATACCATACAGAGCTGATAATAACCACATCAGCATCACATCATTAATATGCGATCTAAACTGGCTACCGGTAAAGAAACAAATCGTGTATAAATTATGCACACTCATGCGGCTATCCACCATGGAAAACCTGACTATTTATGCCTGTTAATATATGTAATTCAGCAACATATGAGTCTCCGTTCTCGCCACATATTCCGAGTAAAGGCTATAGAAGTTGCAGCATACAGTAATACTTGCTCATTCATCGAATATGGAGTAAATGCATAAAACTAACTTCCTGATATTCTGCGGTGCACCACATCAATAACCGAATTCAAGAGATAATTAAAAACTCACCTTTTCTCACCTTATGAATGATACATTTAACTCTTATTTCCATCGTTTATTTAATCCATTTAATCACATATTTTTTATGAAAGTATATACACCTTTGTTAACATTTTTTTTCAGTTTTAAAAGTGTTTAAATAAAATGTAATAATAATAATAAATAAATTACATAATATGATATAGAAAAAGTAAAATGAAATCCACAAATATGCAATTGAAATTATATAAATAAAAAATATATATAAATACAATTATAAAACAATACAATTAAATACATTAAATACAGAGATAAAATATGATATATTTGATAATATTATTTATAAATCGATAGAGTATATATTCTATATAATATACCTTATATATAATATAGAAATAAATGTATTATATATTTTATTTTATTTTAATATATTGCATAATACATATTGGAATATATATTAAAAATACATATAAACAAATATACATATAAATGTATGTATTGTACATTATATATTATTATATATTTGTGTATCTGTTTTTTATATATATTCTCAACACTTGTGATATTTTAAAATATAAATATTATTTATAAATAAATGATTAACTTACCTTACATATGTTATATATATATATATATATATATATATATATATATATATATATATATATATATATATATATATATATATATATATATATATATATATATATATATATCTACTACGCACTAGAAATTATATAGTTAAATTAACTAAATATATACGTATATATATACATTCCAATTACTGATATATAAAAAATAATAATCATAATCTAATTAATAAAGTATTATATACTTTTATATAGACCTATTATAAAATATTATAAATTATAGTATACTATACTAGTATATATACTAATTAAAATAATACATTTAATCGTAGTTTTCAAATATAGATTATCACAGTTAATATAATATAAATATATTAAATAATATAATATATATGTAATAGATAATGTATATATATAATGTGTACTTTATAATTGTGTTAATAGATAATTAAATATACTAAATTAAATTTAAAAATTTATAACACGATTATAATATGTATAGAAATATATTTGTATGGTTAGGATATTTTAGATGTTGAATCAATCAACGTTTACATATAATGACGCACACAATTGTATTAATATGTATAAATATTCAGATCACATGATTGGCTTACATCATCGTAAAGTGGCCACATTACCCTCCATAAGGTGGCAACATAACCAGTTTTGAGGTATCACGCTAGTTATACTATATAATAATGAATATTACTTACTAAAATAAATGGCTTACACACTTAATTGTAATTAAATAGTTCTTTAACTTTAATTTATATTATATATTATATTTAATTTATATTTATATTATATATTGATTCATAATATTAAAAACAAACTTAATCGAGGTATCTCTTTAATAAATAGATTAAAATCTAAATTTAATAGAGAATCCCTTATGAACATATATTACTCTTTGTTCCATAGTCATTTGCATTATTGCTCAATACTCTGGGGTAATACGTATTTTAGTAATATTAAATGTATTACTATATTACAAAATAGATGTCTAAGATCAATTTATTATCTACATAATATAACTAATATTGACCATATTTATATACATAAACGTATTCTCAAATTTAATGATATTATTGATTTAAATATTTACAAATACATGTATAAAGCTTGGTACAATAATAATATACATCCATAAATTATTAAGTTATTTAATAAAAAAAAAAGAAAATATATTCTCTAAGGTCAACTAATGAATTCGTTGTTCCCAATATATCACATTGTTATGATAAATTCTGTATTGGTTATAAAGGTCCTTTGTTATGGAATTCACTATCTATTGATAAAAACCACTAACCCTTTGAAAAAGTTTTTAAATGTTTTAAAAAAAAAATTATTGGTCACTATTAAAGTCTTATTTATTTATTTATTTATTTTTATTCATTTGATATATTTTTTTTATCAAATGATGAAATTCAGTAATTGGAATAGTTTTATAATTAAATTATTTTTTACAATATTTATATATTTTAATAATTGTATTATTATTTGTTTTTAAATGTATTGTTTATTATTATTCTTATTATTATTTGATTAAATTTGTATTACGAGTTACCTATAGTATACTATTATTAATATTATTATTATTATTATTGTTATTATTGTTATTATTAGTATTATTATTATTATTATTATTATTATTATTATTATTATTATTATTATTATTATTATTATTATTATTATTTCTTGTATATATTTTATTGTAATTTTATTTATAAGATTTATTTTTTCATTACTATTTATTATTTTTTATTAACTGTTTATTATTATTTTATTATTTATATTATATTTTTTTATTTTTATTTTATAAAGAGGAAGAATTTCATGTTTTTTGTATATTGATTGTAGCGTGCTGTGGTGTATTATATGCCGAGTAGTAAGTTTACCGGTATGATTGTGACGGGATAATCTCAAGGTATTAAGGACTTGGTACATCATTACTGAAAGTTGGTAGCCTTATGCTATTCGTTCGTTGTGGTAGTTTTATGAACTATGTGTTGTTTTTCCCTCTTTATTTGTACACATCTTGTTTTATTGTTATTTTTATCTATTATTATAATTTTATTATTATTTATATATAATATTTATTGTATTTTAACTATTTTAATATTTAAAATTTTATTTATATTTATGTTTTGCTTTTAATTTCAAAGTTTATTTTATCTTTGTCAATTTTATTACTGTTTGTTTTTTTTTCCATTCCTTTTGTTGACAGGTAGATATCTCGATAAGTTCAGTGAACTTCTATATCTACCTGGGTTCATTCTCGTTTATTACGACGAACCAATATGATTATTATTTTTATTATTATTAGTGATTTAATATATGTTTTACTAAACTTTTAGTTCAATTTTTTTTTAAAGTAAATCGATTTTTTTGTATTTTTACATCATTTTTTTTAATTAATAGATATACAAATTATTTTTACTTATTTAAACAATGCTTACCAATGTGCATATTTCATGTATACATTTTTTTTTATTGGACTTATAGTTAAGAGATACGTCAAGTGCACTTGACCATGGTCACATTACCCATATTTCCCCTATAGTAACACAGGAAAATATAATTTTTTGTATATAATTTACTCTATATTAAACAACTTCGTATAGTTAATATTATCATTTACACAATATCCCAATTAATATCATTGATAAAATGCAAAGTTGTTTTAAAATAATGTATTGTTTATGGCTATTTATTGTTATCTTGATTACTATAAAATATGGATTATATTACATTTCTTGTATTTATATATTTATAATATTGTATATTATAATAAATATTATATAATAACTTAATAATAAATATATATATATTTGTATAAAAATGTATAAATTTATATTTTAACATTTAACTAAATATTTTAAATTATATAAGTACTATCACTTGTATATGTATATACAATATATCATATACATTATAATTATGTAGATTGATATTGGATATAAAGTTTATTCCCAAATTTGAATTAAAATCCATCATTGTGTTTACATGGGTTTACTTTTTTTACATGTTTACATCATATTTTCAATATGAATTAAAATTAACTTAAAGGGGTATTCATATGAGCAATCTATTCATATAATTATCGCAGAAAAAATACATGCTTGTACAATTATAAAATACTCTAGAGGTATAAATTGTAGGGTGTTCACATGAGCAATCCAAATTATGATATCATAAGTTCATAAGTTCATAAGTTCATCAAATGTATATATTTTTCTGCGACAATTGCACATTGTCTCTTTAAATTACAATAAATGTCTTACTTATCTATAAAATAAGCTGCATGATTAAAAGTATACATATAAGTAGGAATAAATAACTAAGTATACACATAAACTATAGTATATGTGTAATAATAATATAAACAAAATTAAATATAATATTTATTTTTTAATATTTTCATTTAATAACTAAATATCAATTTTATAAATAATTATACTTAGAATTATATGAATGGTGATTACACAATTTTATATTAATATATAGTAATTAAATATATGAAAAATCCAATTAAATATATATTATAATTAGATAATATTACAACTATTGTAAATACTATTTACTAAATAGTATTAAATAACATTAACATATTTTTCATATCAATTGATAAACTATAAATAAATCACTGAATTATATTTAAATCAATATATTTAAATTCTCAATGTATACATATTGTTCACATTGTGAAAAATATATTTCAGATTTATACAAATAGAGTCAACCTAATCATAATAGCTATTTAGTGTATACTATACATATATATATATATATATATATATATATATATATATACATATATATGTATATATATATATATATATATGTATATATATATATATATATATATATATATATATTATATATAATATAAATAATTAATAAATTTTTTTATAATTTATTATCGTCTGCATAAAATAAATAATTAATTATTTTCAAACTAATTTTAATAATTCATATGTATAACATCATGTATCATATATATATATATATATATATATATATATATTCAATATTAATATAACACACCGACGTCATCTTATTTATATAATATACATAACTAATTAAATAGTTGTTATAGTGGTGTATTCGTCTCATAAAATAAATTAATTAAATTAATTTCGAAATAAAAATAATATTATTAATAATATTATAATGAAATCAAATATATAATATAAACGCATCAGTGTATAATATAAAGAATATATATATATATATATATATATATATATAATATATAAATATAAGTTAAGATACAAATTAACATAAGTTTACAATTAATATATATATATAATAAAATAATTGTGTTTAATTTGTTATCGTCTGCATACTATAATTAATTATATTATTTTTGAAACAATTTTAATATTTGTTTACCATCTTTATAAATAAAATATATGAATGTACCTATAGGTAAGCTTACTTCTAGTAGATTTTATAATTGTCGTTTAATAATCGTGTTGATATTTTAATCATCTTTTTAGTAGGTAAAATAATGCACAATTCATAATAAATTAATATTTTCAATGTTTAATTTCATAAAATAATAACCTATGTTATAATAACCTTATATAAGACATTTATTCCTAATAATCGTTGTAAACTATATTTTCCTATTTAGTATCATAGCATGTTATTATAATTTAGCTAGTAAGTTTATAATTTAGATGTTATATTTTTATTATTTTTATTTCAATTTTAAAATTTATCATCTGCTTATTTTAGCATTTTAATTTTAAAAATAATTATAACAAAGATTATAATTAAGTTACTATATATTTTATATAGATGGCGATATTAACACTATATACTTAATATGTCGATTCAATGAATTAAATATGATGCATAATTAGGTTAAATATATTAAAACCTAAATGTACATTTTAGTAAAAAATGCGTACTTTATTTATTAGTTAAAAAATAGGTATTATTATTAATTATACCATATTTTATATTGTAAAAATATCGTCATTTTGTATGATATATATATATATATATATATATATCTAGATATTAAAAATATATTATATTAACAGTAGTTTAAATATATTTTTAATTGTAATGATATAGAAATAAGTGTCACTTATAATTAGAAAATATTAATTCCTATTATCTATCACAAAAATCACTATATGATACATACGATACTCAGCAAGAAATCTACCTTCAGTCGAAAATAGATGAAATCAAAGCTGCAGTATCAAACCAAAAATCAGCATGTGCCTGGAAAGTAGTAAATGATATAACTGGCAGGAAAAAGAACAATAAAGCTAAGATAAAAGCAACAAGTGGTGAAGAAAGAATTAAGTTATGGCACAATCATTTCAAAGATCTTTTAGGAAAACCACCTGAATCAAAAACATCAACTATAACAAATATTTCAAATTTGTTGAATATAGAAACTGAAATCTTTACGAAATATGAACTAGAAAAGCTATAAAAAGTATCAAAAATGGAAAAGCATGCGGGTTAGATGAAATTCCTGTGGAAATCTGGAATACCCAAATTTCAAGAAATCTTACTATTCTCCTGCAATGAAGTATACGAGCCAAACACTATCAGTATATGGAATAAAGGCTGTATAATACCGCTACCGAAGAAAGGAGATTTAACTTATACAAACAACTATCGTGGTATCACTCTAACATGTATAGCTGCAAAGATATATAATCTAATGCTTTTAAATAGAATAAGACCTGAAGTAGATCAGATATTAAGAAAAAAGCAAAATGGTTGTAGAACTAATAGATCTATTACTGGCCAAATACTCACGGTTAGAAGGATCATTGAAGGCGTAAACGAAAAGAATCTAACAGCTACACTCCTTTTTATTGATTTCTCCAAAGCTTTCGATTCCATACATCGAGGAAAGATGGCAGAGATTCTTAAAGCATATGGAATACCTGAAAAGATCATAAATGCAATTATGATAGCTTATAAAGATACTAAATCAATTGTGAGATCAGATGATGGCGATACGGAATTTATAAATATAACAGGAGGTTTGTTACAAGGTGATACACTAGCACCATTTCTTTTTATAATATGTCTTGACTATGTCTTGAAAATGTCACTTGATCGAGATAATGTTCTTGGCTTTACCATCTCTGAGAGAAAGAGCAGAAGACATCCAGCAATAAAAATAACTGATGTCGATTATGCAGATGATCTAGCTTTAGTAACTGATAAAACGATCGAAGCTACAATTATTCTACATAAAATTGAAAATACGGCAAAAGAGATTGGTTTGAATATAAATGCAGGTAAGACCGAATTCATAAGCATAAATCAAGGAGAAAGTGAAAAAATAAAAAGCCTAAATGGCAAGGACATTAAAAAAGTATCCGATTTTAAGTATCTTGGAAGTTATATTCAATCAACAGAAAAGGATATGAATATAATACTGGCTAAAAGCTGGGCAGCTTTAAATAAGATGAACGCTATTTGGAAATCTAGGTTACCGGATAGAATTAAAAGAAATTTCTTCAGAGCAACTGTTGAGTCGGTATTAGTATATGGATCTGTAAGTTGGACACTCAGAAAAGCTCTCGAAAAAAGACTAAGTGGAAACTATATTCGCATGTTACGGGCAATACTAAACAGGTCTTGGAAGGACCATCCTTCCAATAAAGAAATATATGCAAATATACCGGATATATGCACGTCGATACGACAGCAAAGACTTCGTTTTTCTGGTCACTGTTGGAGAAATAAGCGAGAAATGGCATCAGATACTATTCTATGGCAACCTACCCATGGTGAGAGAAAAAGAGGACGGCCGCGAAAAACATACGTTGACCAACTCATGGAGGATACACTGTGTAACGTAAATGAATTGAAAACTGCGATGGACGATAAAGATGAATGGAAGAAGAGAGTCAAAAACTGCCGAGCAAGCTCGACCTGGTAAGGTAAGTATAATTAGATATTGTGAATATTATATTAATTAAGTAAACTTGGTATTGTATAAAGTATTATATATATATATATATATATATATATATATATATATATATATATATTAGCACTTTTAGATAATGTTATATAACTTTATAAATATTAGTTCTAATTCGATAATGATTTCAATATAGATATATCTTATGATGTACAAGAAGAATGCCGAATCAATTTTTCATTATATCGTATTTAATTGAAATTATACACAATAATTGGCCACCTTAAAATGTGGAATTAATCCACTAGATGGCGTTACTTTATATCAAGTTTAGTCCACTGATATCACATCAAGTAGGTATCTATAATCTTAAAATAATACATGCAATTGTGATAAATTAATTCTTTTTATTTTAATTTTATAAATTACTATATTCATTAATAGGCTATATCCTAGTATACCATTAAACTTACTTATCATATTATTAATATAGAAAAAGCAATGTCATCAGTAAATGACTGTATGTATAACAATATGACTATAAAATACCTAGATAAATAGTAATTTAGAAAGATAACTAATTTATAATATCTGATTTATATATATAGAACTAAATCAAATGTACAAATTGACCTATTTTTAAATTAAATTAAAATATTGACTTTTTAATTAAGTTAAATTACATTTCCAGAATTTGAACGACCTACTATAACTGATATCTATAACTTAATTGTTACAGCAAAGACAACATCTCATTCTGACCCTATTCCACTGAAAATGACTAAAATACTGGCTTCTACACTAGCTCCCATTTATAAACAAATAATTGATACTTCATTAATGACTGGTGAAATACCCAATAATTTAAAATACGCAATTATCAATCCTTACTTAAAAAAACCAGATTTATATGTTGAAGTACTGAGTAATTATAGACCAGTATCTCAACTTCCATTACTTTCTAAAATTCTAGAAAAAATTTTAAACAAACAAATAATATCATATTTAAATACTTACGACTTACTAGACAGAAGACAAAATGCATTACGCAAGAATCACAGTACAGAAACGACACTACTATCACTCTTTGACGACTTATACAAATCACTAGACAGCAACTTACCGATACAACTGATACTACTGGACTTATCTGCCGCTTTTGACACTATCGACTTTGACATTTTAATAGAAAGACTTAGATCTATCGGTATAGGGAAGGTACCTATCAAATGGTTTTCAAATTTTATCCGGGGTCGGAGTTTTTCTATTAAAATAAACGAAACATTATCACAACCTTATGCTATTAAATATGGAGTCCCACAGGGTTCCACTCTTTCTCCCATACTATTTTCCATTTATTTACTTCCACTCAACAAACTACTGACTAACTTCCCACACGTGAACTATAATCTTTACGCTGACGACATAGAATTACACGCCCAATTCATTCACTCAATTAACTTACAATCATGTTTAACCTCACTGCAAATTTGGCTTACAAAAAATAATTTGTTACTAAATCCAACAAAAATTGAACTAATCAACTTTATAACCAATTCCACGATCAATACTACAGTTCCACTAATAAATATAAATAACATAAATATAATACCGACTGAAAATACAAAATACTTAGGTTTCCACTTTACTAACAAACTCGACTTTACTAAACATATCAGTAAAATGAAACAAACTTCTTCCTTTCATATATATAATTTAAAAAACTAAGACCATACTTAACCAAACATACAGCTATAATTCTATCAAATTCACTGATAATGTCTAGATTTCTATACTGTAACTCTTTACTAGCCGGAGAAAACAAAACAGTTACTAAAAATATTGACCGATTAGTAAATAGAACTACTAGAATTATTTTTAATCTAAAAAACACAGATTACACTACTAGCATTACGAACTTACGGAAATCACTAAACTGGCTACCTACAATTGACAACATCATCATTAAACTACTAACTATACTTTACAAAACTACAAAAACAACTCAACCTCATAATTTACATACTTTACTTCACAAACAAACCACTAACAGACAACTGAGACAAACATATAGACTTGACATACCGACTACACGACTACGAAAGTACGGTAACAAACGATTTAGCTGGAGAGGTGCAACTCTCTGGAATAAACTTCCCCAATCCATACGCAAAGAAGATATCTCAATCACCACTTTCAAATATAAACTCAAGGAGCTATTCAAACGTTCCCCACTAAAATACCACATATCTAACCCTCTTTGAAATGTAATCATGTTATTATATTATTATTATATTATTATATTTAAGAATGTTATTTTATTTTATTATATTATTTTTACGGATGATCGTTAAATCACGGAACCCACACCTGTAAACTGTTCGACAAACAGTAAAACACATTGTAGAATATTATATTAATCTTTGTGTATAAATAAATACTATTACTACTACTACTTACTACTTTCATTCAATATATTCTATTCATAATTGCATATATCTATTTTTATTTATTATTTATTTTTTATTTTTATTTTTTATTTTTATTAATTTTAAATCTTATATTTATTATATATTTAATTTAATTATTACATAGTATATTTATTTGATTTATTTTCTAATAATTTATTAATTATATTAATTTATATTAAATTATATTAAATATATATATATATTTTTATTTTATGTACACTAATTTAATATACTGATATACATTCATATATACTACTAATATGGGTTTTTACTACTTGTATGAGTATATCATATATATATATATATATATATATATATATATATATATATATATATATATATATATATATATATGTGTGTGTATATATCGTTATAGTAACTTTAAAATACAGACCCCTGTATATATTAATACACTTTCCGATTACTAGCTGGCTAATCTAACTCAGGGGACCTCCTATAGGAGGTATATTGTATACTTAAGAAACTTATTTGTGAGCACTCCTTAACACAACACATGTACTTCATAACTTTCAACTATCTCTAATGGTAACATTATTGATCTTGTTTTATCTCCATCTGACTCCAATTTAATTTCCTCTCCCACCAAAATTACTCTAATCTTTGAATACTTCGCTATCCTATTTGTTTTACAGTTATCAGGAGTGCGCAATACTCGAACTCCATGATACTTTCGAAACATCTCCTCTGTAAATCAACCCTTGTTTGTTAACTCCGTGTTTGATCATATGAATAATATTACGTCTCCATTCGCTGCCCCTGACTCTCTATATGACGCATTCAACATGGCACTATCTAATTACTTTGCCTTTTATGTTCCCTCAACTAATCTAACCCATCGTAATCATTCCAAATCCCCCTGATTTAACACTGAATTCACCCATAAGAGAAATTCACTTCTTAGTATACAGTCCATTTATGCTTCTTCTAAAATAAACTCAGACCTGTGTTCCTTTAAAGTATGTCGCTCATTATACAGGAAAAAAACTCTTAATCACTAAATCATCATACTTTACTGTAAATATGACACCTCTATAAGCAAGCCTACAACCTATCCTTCACCTTAGTAGGTAAATCAAACTCCAGTGATCTTCCTGGCCAACTGGATACAGTCCTATGCTCCTCCTTTGCTAATTTCTTCCAGAATAAAGTATATAATATCATCGCTGTTCTCCCTAATGTTAATGTTGATCTCCTCACTCTTAACTCATCTTCACTAGCTTCCCATAATCACTAGTCATGTTTATCTCTCCCTACTCGTACCATTGTGCTCTCTCTAATGGCATCCCTAAAATCCAATTCCCCATTGACTCTATTCATCTTACTTCATTTCGTACCCTTTCGCCATCGTTAATCGAACCCATAACAATGATCATTCATGCGTCCCTGATTAATTCCATAGTACAAAAGTCTATGAAATACTCTTATATCACCCCAATTATAAAAAAAACCACTCGAACCTGTCGAGATATCAACCAATCTCCCAGCTTGCATCAATCTCTAAGATCTTGGAACGAATTGTATCTGATCAACTTATATACTACATCACTAATAAATAAATTATCAATCAATCACTACCAATTTAATTATTGATAAGTTTCAAAGTGCTTATAAGCATACTAACTTAAGTTAGTATACTAACCCAATCGGAGCACTGAATCAGCCCTGAATCTTATCATTAATGATCTACTCCTATCCCTTTACAATAAAGCGCCCTGCTACCTTGTGTTTCTTGGCCTATCCAGTACCTTTAACACTCTAAACCATGAAATTGTTACTTTACGACTCAATGAAATCGATATTCATGGTCAAGTACACACCTGGTTTCTTTCATTTTAAACTCCATCACATAACTTACTGACTGGTTCTCCCATAATTCCCTATCACTTAATATACCCAAATTGACACCATCATTCTCTCCAGACCTACCTACTCTCTAATCATCACTAATCACTTTATACAATCCCTTCCTACCTCACGATTCATAATAACTCTTGGTTTCACCATCAACTCCCACCTAGATTAGGATCTAAAGCAGTAGATAACACCGATTCCCACCTATCCACGACATTATTTACTAATTTATTTATAATATCTTTGAGCGTTCGATTCAACCTCTCAATACGCCCATTACCCTGTGGATGACCCGGTGTTTTTCGCGTATACGCATATATGCATATATAAGCATATATGCTTAATACCTAATATCTCTAAATATCTTTCAAAATCCTTTGCAGCGAATTTCGTTCCATTATCAGTTAAGATAACTTCGGGAACTACATGCCTGGATATGAATTGATTTTCTAGAGCTTCTATTACACTATTATTAGTTTTATCAATTATCGGTATTGCCTCTGCATAAACTGTACAATGATAGATTATAGTAAGAATATATATGTTATTACGGATGCTATGGATAAATGGTCCTATTAAATCCATTGATATTATTTCAATCGGATATTTTCATATGACCTTGGCTTTCTATTATTTAACTGGAAATCTGCGCATAACTCTAATTATGCGTGAATATCCTTGCCGATGCCTTTCCAGAAATAATATTCTATAAATCTTAGATGCGTTTTTCTGTAGGCCATGTGTCCTACTTCTACGTTGGCTCTCTCTATAGCCATATATATATATATATATATATATATATATTTCTCTATTAATAATAACCGAGGATATTCTAACGTCGACGCGTTTTCACTTCAATAACAATTATAACTAAAAAAACACCATCCATTATAGTAAAACTGTCGTGTTCCTATTCACCTTGTTACCATTCTTTCGGGAATTCTAATCTCTGATCGGTCCAAATAACCTAAAAATGTAGGTATTTACATTTTAGTTTACTATCAATTAAGGCACTCACTACTTTTCCCTCTACTTCTATGGCTGTTATGTCTACTGTTGGTTCTATTCTTGACATATAATCCGTCATCACATTCTCCGACCTTTTTTTATTTTCAATACTTCTATATATTAATTTTCTATCATTAGTGGGGCCAACAAGATTACAGTAGTCTAATGCTGCGGTCAACGTGATGCATATCTCGTAGAATATCAGCTTCTCCACTCTATGCGGTCATTGTGAAATACCAAAGATTTTCCGAAGCTTAATCATTGGAAATACAAATTTATATGAACTATTGTGACCTATGTTTTTTTCCTTGATATTATTTATAATTAAAATATTTATTTCGTATTATTTTAAATTTAATTTTATATTAAAATATATACAAAATATAAGACTACAATGGATTAACTATTGATTTTTCAGTTAGTAAATATTATATAATTAATGAAAATAATATACATATAGTTATTTATTAATAAAATTGTATTATCTAACTATTATATCACATTTAATATTAATATTTGAACAATTTCTAAATTCATTATTTAGTAATTTTAAATTAAATTTATAATAATTTATTATAATCTGCTTATAATATGATCATATATAATTACGAATATATAATATATAATATAACATTCTAAATTTAAAACATCATATAGAAACTACATGTATGTATTTTATTATCATTATTATAATGATTATAGGTATATAGGTTACCTAATTATTATTATTTTTTTAAATAATTTTAAATTAAAAGTTTCTTAACAAGTTACTTTTAAAGTAGATATGTCATATAATTATTATAATAATATTATATTATATGACACATATACATTTAAATTAACTTTATAATAAACAATATTATAATCGGGGGATTAAAAAGTTGTGAAAGGTATTCTAAATGTTTCCATAATTTATCGCAGGTGACAAGCGGATGCGATTCCTAAATCATTTAATGAATTTAAATAAATATTTAAATAGAATTAGATTAATTGATTATGAATTAATATTCAATAAATAAGTCATGCATATTAATTTTTAAACTGGATAACTAGTTATTATTAATCATTATTATAATGATTATAACTATTATAATAATATTTTTAATAAAATATTAATTTTATACATTATTTATATAGAATATTTATTATATGTACTGATATTAATTTATCTTTATGTAAAAAAAATGTATATATATTTTAAACACTTGTTTATCTATATATTTAGATAACGATCGATACCTCGAGGTTTATATATAATATATTTATTTACATATATATATCGACATAATACTAGCATATATATTTTCTATATTGTTCAACAATAATTTGTTGTTGATATATTAGTATGTATGTAAATATGTTAACTATTAAGCTGACTCAATGTTAACAAACATGATATTTTATAGTTCAATACATATATATGTTTACATCTACCGTGAAAGCTTATATAGTATATATATTTTAATAATTTTTAGATTTTATTAAGAACTATTTATGAGCATATTATTAATCTTATGTAATTAATGTATACTCGGTTGAGTTAATATTTAATTATGAATGTATTTTGGTGTTAGAAACTAACTTGAATCCGATTAAATATTTAGAATTATATCAATATAAGTATATGTTAATCATACATTTATTATATATGAATTGTATGATAGAATATATGTATCATGGAATTTGTATTTAAATTATGTGTAACAGGGTATCATTATAAATACTCATAGCAGTAGAATACCGGCAGTAGTTTATATATTTTGTATATCCCCAATAAGACTATTGTAGTTCTCTATCGTTTATTTTTTAAAGTTCTATTTAGTTATGGATTTGGTATGTATTTAATTTATAAATTAATTATATATTGAAAATATATAACTTGAAATATTTAAACTGTTAAACATTATAAATTCATATTTTATGAATTATAATAATAAATTATATTAATATAATTATAATAAAATAAATTTATTTTCATAATAGAGATCAACAAAGAAAATAATAGCCCTTCGAATATAGAAGAAATCCGTGATATTCAGAGCTACATTATTTTCTGAACTGAAGCGTATGTTTCGTGCACACGCAAACTCGGATGTACAATTTTGTCGAGCTGAGATTTAACACGGGATGTATATAGAGGCGTGGCTTATAAATATCCAATCAAAAAATAGTGCATCACGTTGACCGCAGCATAATATATCATTGCCGATGATACCTTGATACGCAATCCTCCTGAGTGACAGCTATTCATTTTCCTGCCTCTTAATGATCTTTGCAACATTACTAATTATTCATTGGTTGAGAGTTTTTGTTCCATCGTGGAATTTTCCCTGGCTGACTAGATGTCACGTGACTCTGGTTACTTAGTATTAATATATTACGGCCTCCTTCGTAGCTCGGAGTTAGTCTTTATATATATTTACTATCAGTGTATTATCCCTTCGCATTTGCGGCTTTAGTTATTAATAACTTGCCTCGGTTTCAGTGGTCGTGCTCATTATCTTTCACCGTCCTAATATGTATGTATATATCTTTGTTTACATAGCAACTAAATATAGTCGTCCGGATAGTCGTGTTATTAAGTGATTATCTTTTAAATATCGTTTAATTATATTATAATTGTAAATATAGTACTTATTTATTTATTTTTATATTATTTATATTATTCAAATATTAATATCCACAAAGATTGAAATACCTTACATTGGTTTTTGAAATTATATTAATTACTTATTTAGATATTACATTAAGTATTTATTTACATTTTATGATTAACAAAATAAAAATCCATAAAAAATAAATAATAATCAAAAAGATAATAGAATTATAAATTCGATTAATTAATAAAAATCAAATGTATATTGCATACTGTTTATTTATATTTGTACTTAGCTTCATTATTTATTACTTAACAAAATTGATAAATTATTAGTTTATAGTAAAATCTATAACTGAAATTCTCCCGTGGATATCCCTTGGGAATGTGCTTTTGGTAGTCAGATCTACCAACCTTCATTTGAGGTTAGCTACCAGATTACACCTAGATAATCTACTGCTGTACTTACTTTCATACAGATCCATCAATTCTATCTCGGACGATATACTGCCTTCAATCTCTGATAATGGGACCATCATTGCCCTGCTGCCACTGAGTATACCAGGTGCATAGTAAAGTCAATCTGTGCACCTTAATTCATCTCGTCATATAGTAAATCGGACTGAATATCAAACTTCTCCCGAAATATCCTATTAACGACTAGTTTTATACATTTATTATTAAATTTATTATTATTTATTTCATTCAATTTAATCCCACAATCTCAATTATACCATGTCCTCAAATTGTCCACATTGTAACCTTCTCGCATGCGAATATTATCTCAAATGTAATACATGTCCACCTATATTACATTATAATTGTTTATAACCCGCATGTATCCTGGTTTCATTCTAGAAACCCCCTCCCGCTTATGCTATTACTATATATAATAAACCTAACTTCTCCTTCTTATGATCCTCATGCCTAACATTAAATAAGTTTCTTTCGACTAATCATTCAACTACTCCACCCAGTATGTCTTATTCTCCTCCCTATGTCATATTCACCTTCTACTTTAACCGCCAAATATATACATCATACTTGTGCCAAGGTAACGCCACATCTAACATCTGATATATCAACTTCTACTACGACTATTAATATTCAGCCCCAGCATCAGCCCAATGCTAATATTCATAAAAATATCCAAAGCTAATGGATTTAACATTTTCCTAAAATCACATACCAACCCCTATATTATCTAGTTCAACTTCCTCAAAGTCATCAGCCATACGCTCCATATATAATTCCCTCACACTAGTACTTGAACACCTTATTCCTTCTGAAGTTAACTATAATTTCATAGTATCATTAATTGACTTTATAAAACTTCCCTATTCTTATATTACTTCTGCAACTACTACTACTACTACAACATCACATCAATAATCTCGTATGTGGCTACCCTTCTCCCTCAGGTGTAAATTACATATACTATTTATAATCCATAAATCAATATATTATTTTACCCCTAGCTATATCTCTAATCTAATTATAAAACGAACAATATTACCTTCTCTTCTTTACCAAAATGCTCCTCAACTTATCTACCAGAACTCTAGTAAAAGTTCCCTAAATACAAGAGCTTTTACAAATTCCTACGGAATTCCCTCCCTCCTACCATTCGTTCTATTAGATCCCACAAAAGATTTATAAATCTTACTTCTTCTTTTCTCTCTACCTCTAATCATTAAATCATCCAACTTATTATTTTTGTCTGTGTAATATTCAACGTATATTATTATTAAATTGTTATTGTATTATTATTATCTTATTATTATATAACACTCCTTTATATCATTTATTATTTTAGTCCATGTTATATGCAATGTATATTATTATTAAATTGTTATCGTATTACTACTATCTTACTATTATTTTCTATTTTCCGGACGAGCCAAGGGGTCTACATTACCCTATTTTAGTGCTTAATAAAATGTATATCATCATCATCTTCATGTATATGGAGACCTAGATTATGGGGTCACCTTGAAATCAGTTTTTAATTATTATGTAATTAATTTGAATAAGTATATAAGTATATATTTAAATTATATTATTTATTATACATATTCACTTAGATTTATATTTCTGGTATTTTATTTACTTTATGTTGATATAAATAAAATATAAATAAAATATTACTTTATTTATACAATGTAATTTGATAAATATAAATACTATAGTATTAGGTAAATACCTATAGATAAATATCTAATACTTAAATATATAAAAATATAAATATATATATCAACAAATAAATGAGACGGATATGTTTGATAAAATTAAAAATTTAATAAAATCGATAATATAATATAATAGTTGACTAATTAGCTATAATTCAATTATTCCGAAGTGGATAATTGAATAGATCATATTATTAAATAATGGCACTTGTGTGAAATATGTATATATGCATAAGATGAATTATTCCATGTGGTGCGATATTTCAAGGTCATATAAGTAGTAAAACGTCAATATTGACTAGTAGAATATAATAATGTTGATAAGTTAAATATACATATTATGTACTATTTTATATTTTTATATATATACATATTTATATTTTCGTAATACTTTTCTCATGAAAACATTACCCATAACCAAGGACAGTAATACAATCAAGGCGATGTAAACATAGCCAGACGACGCGTCATAGAGGTAATTCCTGTGGATCTGACTCCACGCGTGGTAGAAATCCGCCGGGGTCACGCAATTGCTCTCGAAACTGAAATGTTTCCTAACATCGGCCACGACGAGTTGATGTCTCGTCTCCCACAGATACGAGCATATCCGGCAGCCGATGGCGGGCGTGCTTCCGCCGCACGCGTAGGTCGCCCGCCACACGAAGTAGGCGTTATACAACTCGACGTCGTCCTCCAATAGGCGTAGATATCTCGCCAGATCTCGAGGCGTCGCGTAATCTCGCACGTCGATGTAGCTGTGCGGAGGCAGTAGGGCGGAGTAATCCGCGCGGCCGATCACGATGGGTATGACGTCAACGTGATCGGATAACAGCGAGAACACCTTTTCGGTTACGTAATCGTCGCATAGAGAGTTCTCGAAGGCGAGCGCGAATCTATACGTGCTGTTCAAGTGGTCCAGACACGTCGAGGCGACGTCCTTGCCGCAGGTATGCGTGGCGAACTCGCAGCTACCGTAGACGTCGATGTCGATGTGCTTAGCGAGGCTGTGGGCGTATACCTGTCGCTTACTCTGCGGGTAGCAGTTGGACGTAAACCAAGCCACCGACCGCTTCTTCCGACCTATCGCGCGTAGCGGTATGGCTGACGATAGGGGGCGACAGGTACCGTAGTTCCACGTGACGTCGGCGTCGGATTTGAAGGTCACCGTGAAGTTGAACGGCATGCCGAGTTGACTGTACGATAGAAGACTGTAGACCGGCGACTCCATCAGGCAGAATCCCCATTTTTGATGCGGCAGTCTAGCGATAGGGGGATCTGCTATATCGCGCATGTGCCACAGGAGAACGTCTGCGGTGCTGACGTTGCCGACGCTGTAGTCGACGAATGTACAGCGGTCCTGCCATTGCGGACAACTGGTCAACTCGTCCTGGAAGCCCCAGTTCGTGCGGTCGAACACTGTTGTCCAGTACTCGATAACGATCGGCTTATCGGCTGTTATCTCTTGTTGGCAGCGGGCGCGGGATAGCAGTAGTAGGGTGCAGATGGTGAAACTGTGTGATGGTGATGAGTTAACTATAGTGTAGTGTATGGACATAGAATACATTGTTATACATTATATACATGGTGTACAGTGTACATGTACTGTACACATATATTTAGATAGATAGATAGATAGATTAATAGTTTATTATATGTACGAATGCTATGGGTATGTGGGATAGGGTTAGGGGTAACGAGTAAGTACATATAATGAGACATGAAACACGGATGAACAAAACAAAAAGGAAAAAATACAATATATACAATAAAAAACATAATGGATTAATCATGCCTCTAATCATTTAGAAATGTAGTTGTATACTAATAATAAATATGTTGGTCTTTTTTAATTATATGTACGTTGATATTAATACTATTTAATTTATTTTAATGCACACATATTATATAATAGTATGTATAAGTATACGCCTTGAACTATGTACGTATACATTACATATAATGTTATCTTTCTAATTATTACGCGATAATTCGCATATTTAATTAATATAAACATTGTGTTAGAATATGGATCAGGGGATCCGTTCAACTGCATATACTACGCTCTCGAACAAATAGTAAATGTCAATATTAATTATATTATAGCATTGTCTATCGAACGAAGTGGAGTTGTTATATACATAATCATACATAATCGTATACGTAGAAACACGTACGACGTACGATATATATATATAAAAATGAAATTTTAATTGACTAATTTGTTACATTATTATTATTATTATTATTATTATTCTAATTTTTACTTTTATTTTTAATCTAAGTTTTTAATGTTTATTATAATTCAGTTGTATAGTTTGTTCCTATTTGTTTTATTATAACTTTTTAATATATTTTTATTATAATTTTATTATATGTTTATATATATTTATATATTTTATTATAATGATGATTAGATTACGAGGAGTGTTAATAATATTATTGTATTTTTATTATTCTATCTAAATCATGTTCTACTATTTATAAAGAATATAAACTTATACATTTTTTACTATTTATAATTGTATTATTTTTAATTATTTTTTTCTTTTATTACATTTATATATTTATATTAAGATGTAGTAGAGTAATTATGGAATTTGTTTTTTTTTGTATTTCGTTGACTCTTAATTCATAAATTTGTCATATTTTATATCGGGTAGTATGGATGCATTTGCTGGCTCCAAATGTTACCAGTGTATATACTATTGTCGAAAGTATATTCCCTAAGGTTTTGGACTTGATGAACCCACATTCGGAAAGTTGATATATTACGGTAGTTTATGCTTTATGAGTTGATGATTTATTTTAATAATTTAATTTTTCAATCTATTTTGTGTTCTACTATTTCTTGATTTTAATTATATTCCTATATAATTTTTTCTCCTCGTAATCATAAAAGGGTGAAAGACTTGATAAGCTCTGCTTCTTCCTTCACCCAGGCAATTGCCAAATCTGATTTTATTATTATTATTATTATTATTATATATATATATATATATATATATATATATATATATATATATATATATATATATATATATATATATATATATATATATATATATGTGTGTGTGTATGTGTGTGTATCGAGTAAATATATAACTAGTACATTTGCTAATGCATTCAGAGTTCGTATAACAATGAAACCATTGTGATCGATTTAAATATAAGAATACACTCAATATAAAATCAGTAATCGCCCCATATACATGCCATCGTATTGGTCAACTGGTCCTACAAGCTATAATACATTATAGTAAATTATAATTATAGATGTAAACAGCAATAGTTGACTGTCTTATTTAATTTTTCGAATTAGTTTATATACATTGATTTATAAATTCAAATATTTTAATAAAAAATATTTTAAAAAAAAATATTTAAAATTTTATGATGTGTTCAGCACGTTTGATCAAAATCCCAAATATTGCTTTATTATTATTTTATTTACTTTCGGTGTGTGTAAATCACAACTTATTTATATTTGCTAACTATTATTTATATATTTCTGTAATTATTATTTATTGTTATCCATCGTTTTGATTCTAATCAATAAACTATTATCTATCTATCTATCTAAATTATAGAATCTATGACAGATTTTCAATTATAAATAATTAATCGAGACTTAGAAATATTATAATAAATAAATTCTATAAATGCCTATTATAGTATATCATAATAAATATGAAAATAGCGATTAATTTTAATAGTAAATTAACTATTAGTTCTACACAAATTAAGTGTATAACTACTGTTTAAATATAATACAAACTATAGGTACATAACTATATTAATAAGTATGTAATATAAGTTAGGTAATATAACTGATATGGTATCATATAGCATTTCATTATGACTTCATTTCATTAAAAACATATGATAAATAAAGTATTTAATATGCTTACTCAATGTATTAAAATTTAAATAAATGATGTAGCACTATTTATATATATATATTTATATGTATTAACCAATTTTATAGCATATTCTTTTTCTTATATATGTATAAATTAGTTTATTATATTACGCTATATTGATATAATATACGATCGTGTATGCTTTATAATTAAGTTACCTCCTATACTACGTGTATAAGTGTAGTATACGACGCTGGTGTATAATATAATAGCATGCAAGCTCAATATTTATATTTAATGGGGTGGGGGCATAATGCATTCGTCACGCTTGACTGATTTCATAGATATTGAATTTGATAATATTAACCAGTGTAACATAGAGTGGAAACTGTACGACGTACAGTGTACGACGCATTATACACTGTACGTAGTATACGGTATACACGATTATGGTTGTTATCTTTATAATTTTAGACGACATTATATTTACATAATTATAGTTATTGTATAAATAGTTATAATCTATATTTTATATATACATATTATATATATATATATATATATATATATGTTATAGAATGAGTCATGATAGATTTATATTATTGTACAAGATCGCCTCGACTACGAATGTATATTGTAGCTATCGCAATCGGTATTCTATAAATACACTGCCACTATCCGCTGAACGCGTTCACTAAATAGTGATATGCGTTTATGTTAGTTATTTCAGTATGATTCTGGACACAAAACCTATAGTATCATTTATTTATTAACTAGAATATATAATCGACGAACCCGAATTCACGGTAAACTATTATTATTATATTATTGTTATTATTGTTATTATTGTTATTATTATTATTATTACATACTATCCTATATAGGTTAATACTGAATAAAGTGATTGCAGAATAACAAAGTTATCTTTGATCTGTGGACTCACGGTATTACGTCTATTCACACGGCGACTGTACGACACATATATATATGTATATATATATATATATATATATATATATATATATATATATATAATATATAGTATACTATTGTACCACACTGCAGTATCATACTAGTCTAATAATACTAGTATTTATTTATTGAAACCATATATATATATATATATATATATATATATATATTTAAGGTATTAGGAGTCATTGTTAATTGATTTGTGTGCCAGTAGTAGGGTTTTATAGAAGATACTATGATGAACAGGTAGTCAGTGGAATTTAGATATAAATGGAGATATATAAGTATGGGAGTATTTTGATATGTGAAATATGCACTTATAGAATTTTAAAGAATGTGGAATTTAGAAATAAATGATGGGTGGTATTGTAAATGATGAAAATGCAGTAGTCGAATAGGTTGATAGTAGATTTGTTATGTGGGACAGTAATATATTAAAACTAAACGTATTGTCAAATATAACACCAATATTTTTAACATGTGTTGAATTATTTATGAGTGTCCGTTTATTGGAGTATGTGTTGGTAACGTTTTTCCTCTGAGATGAAGGTGAAGGAAGATTGCCTCAGTTTTAATTAGATACAGATGAGTGAGTTTATTATGAACCAATTATTAATGATAGTAATAATAGAGGTTGTGCAAAGTTTTTATTTGCTGTACATTATACATTAAATTGGATATCGTCCGCATATATATTGAAGCTAACTGGATAATTTGATATAAGATGGAGAAGTGGAATTATGTAAATGTTAAATAGTATTAATCCAAGGACCGACCCTTGGGGAACACCATGTGTTACAAGACGGGGAGATGAACGGGTTTAATGAACTAAAACTGAGGAAGTTAGTTTTGTTATGAAAGAAAAATGTCATTTGTGTGCAGTATCAGTGATTCATGTAGATGTAAGGTGGTGTGTGATAATTTAGTTGTCAATAATATCGAATTCGGAGTATAGACCAATCAGTGCGATGATTGTACCATTTTTATTATCAAGATTAGTGAGGATATCGCTGGATATTCTCGCTGTTTCTGTTGATTCGGAAGGATGATATGAGATTTGGAAAATATGAGGGATTTTGTGTGATATTAAATAGATGGATATTAAATGAGGGTTAAGGTTTAGTTTATTAAGGAGGGTGTGTAATGAGTGCGTGTTTATAGGATGTTGGAAAAGTACCGGAATCGAGGGATTCACAGAATATGTTATTATACATTATTGAGAGGAATGAGGAGGGATTCGGCGCTTTCGTGTAGAAGGTCAAGAGGAATAGAACCAAGATAAGATAAACTTTTAATTGATTTAAGGAGTGTTTATATTTATGTTATGGAAGGGACGGTAAATAAATTAAGATAGTAGGTTGGCAAGGTGGGGCGTTATTAAATACGATTATGGTGCAAGATTTCCGAGAGTACTTGTGAGCTTATGAAGGAAGTAATCATCAAAAGTTGAAGATAGGGTGTTTGGTAGAAGGTCGGAGAATATGTTCTCTTAGTTATGCCCTATGAGTTTCGAGCATATGGTGAATTTTTTATTGTTATATAATGAGTATAATTCGAAAGATATGGTAATGTAGAGCGATTTTGTATTTAGAATATCACGTATATGCTTGGACTCGGTCGGGTGATAAAGTGCGAGTATAGAGTCTGATTTTTTACATTTATTTGCAAGCGTATACGAATTTACGCATTGTTAAGTAGTGTAAGGTATACCAAGATATGTCGAGTTATATAAACTTATAATTTATAGTTAAGTTTATAAACTCGTATATATATATATACATAAAATAACTGTTATTCCATTAATACATTTCATGAAGAACATATTAATAATAGTATGAATCATAATTCAATAGGTAATAGTTATATGTATATCGTAAATTAATCGCGATGAGACTGAAATAAAAAGTAAATAAAATAAAGGTCACGGTATCTATCTAAATAAAAACTAGACTACGAGTAACCTGTCACTCAAAATAAACCGTTAGATGTAACCTATATTAATCACTTACTATAGTTATTCGTATGAGTGCAGTTTGAATAGTAAAGAATAAATATAACAGTGTATTCTACCAGGATATACCCTACCCGATACCCGGTACGGTATGGAGTAGAGAAATGAGGATAACCCACTGTCATAATGTTCCCATAACCCTGGAAATTATATAGCACTTGTTATTTACTGATATCACTCAATTATAATTAAAATATTTAAAATTAATTTATAATAGGTATAAATTTGAAATACGAGATGTATATATATACATATATTATAATATGCGAAAATGTAAAACGCGTTTTTACTTATGTATTTATTATGCCCTGTATTTGTATGCTGATCATTGTATTACACATAATATAATCCAGCCCAATATAACCGTACAGATAAATTAATTAATTAATTTAACAACATTATGGAATTTAATATATATTTATTATATTTCCTAATTAGAAAATAAACTTACCTATAGTTAGGGGAAAGTAACCGAATACGGACAGTGCCAAAATATGGACAATCTCGGTATCTCAAAAACCTTTAATCCTACAAAAAAATGTGTTAATGAATAAGTTATTCACATTATTTTTAAATTATTCAAAATAATTCTGATATATCAAATAAACTGATTTTTTTATTACGTTTTTTAATTTATGAAAAACAACGTTTTTCAACTAAAAACCTTCTCAAGAATATACATATGTATCAATATAAAATATAACACTATATTATTAAAAAATAAAGAATTCTAAAATTATATATATAATTTCTATATTTCTTATCAAATATTCATTAAGTTATAAGTATATAGCTAGAGGTCATATAAGTACCTAATACGGACACTCTATATGTCTTAATACGGACACCCTATTACCAATCAGAGCGCAGCGTATGAACTATTCTACTTTTCATAAAATCGTGCGCGTTATAATTGTAATACTACCATAACACTAAATCTAAAAATTGTATTATTTAGATACGTTAATTGTATTATTAATTAAAAAAATAATAAAAATAAATAAATATTAACTAATTAAATTAGAATAAATTGTTCATAAAATTAATTATAAATAATATAATTTTAATTTGTCCGATTGATTCATCAATAATATATAGTTTATCTAGTGGTATATAGGGTGTCCGTATTATAACACAGGGTGTACGCATTCGGACAATGTACGACGGACATGGGTACCGAATACGGACACCCCCGTTATCTATAGAATTAAAAGATTAAATAAAATTTTAAAATCACAATAATAATTTTTTAATACAAATAATGATTCATAAAATGTTAAGACCATTTATTGTTAAAGTGTCCGTATTAGGTTACTTTCCCCAATGCGTGTTTTCGTTTTTGTATAATGTAAGTTTTATATATATTTTTTATTATGTACAAATAAAAGTATTATATTTCTCAAAAATTAAAAAAAATATGTTCAGTATAATCATACGACACTGTGATTATCTATATATCAACTTTCAGTAATATAACAGATACTAGCTATATAAACATCAATTAAGATAACATTTATTAGATATTGAAACATTCAGTGAGATAACAGATATTAGTTATATAAACATAGATTATTAAGAGAATAGATATATTTTAGAAACTAGTCAATTAATTCTACTGTCCTGTGTACACTTGCTTGGAGTTAGAGACATTGCCCTCTCATGGTTTACTTCATATCTATCTGACCGTAATAGCAGTGTAAAAATATATCATTCTTTTTCTTCCCCTTCTCCTATGAAACATGGTGTTCCCCATCTGATCAGTACTCGGTCCTTCACTTTTCTCTATTTATGTATACCCACTACCATCCATAATATCGAAATATCCAAATATATATTACCATCTATATGAAGATGACATACAACTATATATGTTTCTTCCAACTAATTCATCACCAGGTCTCAATAATCCTCTAATTGTTCTAAAGACATTAAAGAATGGCTTATTCCTAATAATATTCTCCTTAATACCTCCAACACTACATTGTTGAATATTTCTCCATCACCAACTTACTTCCCTCCTTCTCTTATTGATAACATTGTAATATCTCCTTCTCCTACTGCATCCAACTTAGGTGTACTTTTCGATTCTACTTTTTCCTTCATTATTCACATTACTGCCATCACTAAATCTTCAAATTATCATCTATTTAGAATTAGAAAAATGCGAAAATCAATTACTGTATCTCTTACTAAAACTCTAGTTAATTCCCTAGTCCTCTCGCGTATAGATTATTTCTCCCTGATCCTTATCAATCTTCCATTATTATCTATCTCTCCCCTAAATCGAGTTATTCGTTCATCAATCCGTACAACATATAACCTACGTATTCGAGAGCATTCCTTTACTTCCTCATAACAACACTTATACCCATGGTTCACATTTAACAAACGCTCTGTTTATCGCATAGGTCATACTATCTATCTATTGTATGCCTACTATCTATTGTTCATTCCTCGATATATTCTTCAAATTGCCCCTCCTATATTTCTGCTTCTCTAGTACAAATATATTCCCTTCAATCACTTAGAAACCATGCATCTCATATTCTATCTACCCTTATTCTTCGTACCTCAAAAATGAATAATCGGGCATTGAGTTATATTGGTCCTAAGCTATGGAATTCGCTCCCACCCTATATTAGATCCATAAAATCGTATAAAACATTCATGAAATATATACAACAATTTATCTCAGGTGGGAACCTGAAATACTGATATTGTTTGTCATTATTATTTTATTTATTAATTTCCGTACGGTTTATTCTATTTTATTTTATTATTAATGGTATTTATTGTTTACCTACTTTTATTATTTGTTATCTATATATACACTTTTGAGAAATAATTTATGATGTATTTAAATAAACATTCAATCAATCAATATAGGTATAGGTATAGGTATATAGGTATAGGTATATAAGTATAGATATATAGGTATAGGTATATAGGTATAGGTATATAGGTATAGGTATATAGGTATAGGTATATAGGTATAGGTATATAGGTATAGGTATATAGGTATAGGTATATAGGTATAGGTATATAGGTATAGGTATATAGGTATAGGTATATAGGTATAGGTGTATAGGTATAGGTATATAGGTATAGGTATATAGGTATAGGTATATAGGTATAGGTATATATTCACTTGTGTATTAGGATTCAAAGCGATAGGACGTGTTTTTGATTTTATAGAATTATTCAATAGATCGTGAACAATACAGACAGATAAGTGATTTTATTTTATTTGTGTGTATCCATACGTATAAATTAATAGTTGTAAAACAAATTAATATCATATATAATTATTATGCATGTACATTATACATGTACATATATATTAGATTATTTATTATGCAATGATATATGTTGATATATAAATAAACTATTGAGTGTATAAATATACCTATACAGATACTCTGTTGTTATTGAATATTTAATATAAAATGACAAATATATGCATATAAATTAATAGTAGTAAAACAAATTAATATCAGCTATAACTATAATATAAATATATTTAGATATTAAATTATTTATTATGTAATAATATACTTTTACATATAAATAAACTATTGAATATATAAATATACTAGATACCTTTTATTTTTATTATGTCATCTAGAATGACAAATTTAGAATTGTCAACATCAATTAAGGATTATATAAAGGAATTATTTGAAGGTAATATTAAACAGATTTTAGAAAATAATACTGAAACAATAACTAAACTTAATGAAAAAATTGATGAATTAATCATAAAAATAGATAATATAGATACACAAAATAATAATAACAATACCACATATGCAGATATTACATCTAAACAATTACTTAATATTGAAAGTACTATTAAAAAGACAATCAATCAAAATATTTCAGAAATTAATGGTGATAATTTAAAAAACAAATCAATAATAATATATAATGCTAATGAAAGTGACTTCGCAGATAATAAAAGTAAATATGATATTGAATTAAAACTTGTAAATAATATAATTAAGACTGTTACAGATGATTCTATATGTAATAATGTAATTAAGTTCCATAGATTAGGAAAACGAAATGATGTAAAGATACAAAATAATAAAATTAGACCTATAAAAGTAATTTTTAAAAATGAAATTGATAAAATTAATATAATCAAACATGCATTTAAATTAAAAGATTCTGAATATAATAAAGTTGGTATAACACATGAATTTTCTATAGATCAACTTAATATTCAATCAGACCTAATAAAAAAGGCAAAAAGTAAGTCAACTGATGATGTTAAATATAAAGTAATATTTATAAATAATTCCTTTAAAACAATATCTATAGTATCTGAATCACAACAGTATGATGAATAATACAATTCAAAACACAGCTTATTATACTATTAAGGAATATAATAATATACATAATACGTTAAATATAACTATATTGATGCTAAACATTAGAAGTTTCAATAAAAATATCAATACATTTAATATATTTTTGGATACATTAGTCAGTACACCAGATATAATAGTACTAACTGAAACATGGTTAACTGATACTGATGATCCTTCAATATATCTAACAGATTACAAAATGTTTAAAACAAATCGTATACTAAAAATTAAAAAAAAAGGTGGAGGAGTTGCAATTTTTGCTCACAAACATTTAGATTATTTATATATAGAAGACTTATCAACAGCAATTGATGATGACTTAGAAATAATCAGTATACAATTAAATTTAAAATTTAAATATAAACCTATAATAATCACAGGGTTGTATAAAGCACCAAATATTAATAGAACTATCTTTAATGATTTATTTTATAATTTGTTTTTAAAATATATTAATTCTGAAATTTTTATTTGTGGTGATTTTAATATTGATTTTTTAGATGTTTTTAATCCATTCACAATTGATTTTAATAATACCATTTCACAATTAGGCCTAAATAATTTAATAAAAATACCAACTAGATTATCAACTTATAAGAATTCATTAATAGATAACATATTAACAAATAGTAATTCAATTTTATTGAATGGTGTTATTAATACAGATATATCTGATCATTCTGTTATATTTACTACTTTGAATATAAAAATAACTATACTAAAAGTTGTGACTATGTATATATCAGAAATATGCATAATATTAATGCATTAGTAAATACATTATCGATTTACAAATGGGACTATTTTTACACAATTACAGATCCTTCTATATGTTATGATGAATTAGTAATACAATTAAATGAAATGTTTAATAAATTTTGTCCCATATCTAGAAAAAAAATAAATAAAAATAGTATTAACAATCCATGGCTTACAATTAAATTGAGTAAATTGAAAAATGCAATAAGAAAAAAAAATAAATTATTTAACACATATAAAACTAAAAACTGCCCTATCACATTTATTAAATATAAAAAACTAAAAAATAAAATTAATAAAAATATAAAATATGAAAAAAATAAATATTACTCAAATATTTTTTCAAATTGTAATCAAAAAGAAAATTGGACACATTTGAACACTATAATTAATCAAAATGTTGATGAATTACCCAAAATACTTAAATATGAAGGAAAAGAAATTATAAATATAAAAGATCAATGTGAACATTTTAATAATTATTTTTCAAATGTGGGTTTTAAAATAAATGAAAGTTTTTTAAATAAAAATATGACTAATGATAATTTGATTAGTGATAACATGACTAGTGATAATATGACTAATGATAATATAACTAATGATAATGATTTTAGATATTTTTTAAACTCTATTGAGAACAGTTTTTATTTTTTACCTATTACTGATAAGGAAATAATTAATATTACACTTAATATGAAATCTAAATCATCCAAAGATATAAATAACTGGGACATGAAATTAATCAAGCTTTTAATAAATTCTATTGCTAAACCATTAGAATATTTATTTAATTTATGCTTGGCTAATTCTGAATTTCCTGATAATATGAAAATTGCTATCATTAAACCAGTATTTAAAGCAAATGATAAAAAACAGATAATCAACTATAGACCCATTTCATTACTACCGCAAATTAGTAAAATCTTCGAAAAAATAATTTATAATAGAATGATGGACTTTATATATAAAAATAAAATAATTAATGATAACCAATATGGATTTATTGAAAAATCCAATACTACCCTTTCACATTTTAACTTACAACATTTTTTATTTACTAAACATAGTTTAAATAAAAAAATTGCTACGCTATTTTTAGACCTTAAAAAAGCGTTCGATGTTGTAGACCATGACATTTTATTAAAAAAATTAGAATACTGTGGTTTTAGGGGTCATGTAAATGTGTTTTTAAAAAATTATTTATTAGATAGAAAAGTTAAAACTCGAATAAATAATACTGTATTATCTGTTAGAAATGTACGTTTTGGTGTTCCTCAGGGATCAGTATTAGGTCCATTATTTTTTATAATATTTATTAATGACATATCAAATATATTTAATAATGATTATAATATAAATTTAAATATATATGCAGATGACACATCACTCTCTATATTTGCAAATTCAAATGAAGAATTGAGTAGTAATATGCAATTATATTTAGATAGATTATGTCATTGGTTTAATATAAATAAATTAAAATTGAATATTGAAAAAACTAAAATACTTCCTTATTATAATACAAAAATTATAAATAATATAAATTTAAATAATGCGAACATAGAAATAGTAGATAGGTATACGTTTTTAGGTATTATATTAGATAGTAATTTAACATATTCGTTTCATATTATAAATTTGTGTAATAAATTATCAAAAATTGTATATCTTTTTCGGAAGCTAAAATTTCTTAACATACGCAATTTAATTATATTATATAATTCACTATTTTTATCAAATATGTCATATGGAATAGAAATATGGGGTAATGTTTATGAAGATAGATTAAAAAAACTAGTATTAATACAAAAAAAAACAATTCGAATTATCAATAAAAATATGATAGACAAGTCTCAATTACCTCTGATTCGTTTATCACACACTAATAATATGTTTAAATATAATTCTATTTTAAAATTGAATGAACTTATATCTTTTAGAATAATATTATTTTTATATAACCTTTTACATAATAACTATAACATTAATCTAGATACATTTTTTATTTATAATAAAGACAAATCAAGATTTATTTTACCATTAATGAAAACAACGAAATTTCAAAACACAATTTTTTTTAAAGGCCCAAAATACTATAATAATATAATGAGTAATAATATATTAAAATCTGAAAATATACATAATATACACAAATTAAAAAAAGTATTAAAGAATTACTTTTTAAATAAATATTAGTTTTTATATTTTAGCATTTTAATAATTTTTAATATTTTTAATCTTCGTCAATTTTTAAAATTTTTATATTTAAAACTACTTGGGTCATATTTATGTTATTATATTTTTATAATTTTTTATTATTTTATTCGCACTTTTTTGTTATATAATTGTTTGCACAAGTTTTAAACATACTTTATTTTAATTTGTATATACTAAACCATTTGAATCATTTTATGTTATTACATTTCAATAATTTTTTATTATTTTATTCGCACTTTTTGTTTTATATTTGTTTGGACAAGTTTTAACACATTTTATTTTATTAGTTTATTTAATGGATTGATGAAACATGATGAAATACGCTGAGGGACATTATTTGTATTATTATTATTATTCTCTTTATATATATTTCTTTACTCTTATTATATTGAATTCTAGTACACAAGTCTTATTATTATTGTATAAATGTCCCAAAGCTATTATATTCATATACTATGGAGGTATCAACTTAATAAAGCTACTTATAGCTTTCAATGATCCTCCTTAGACAATTGTCTATAAACTGATTTCATTCATTCATTCATATAGGTATAGGTATATAGGTATAGGTATATAGGTATAGGTATATAGGTATAGGTATATAGGTATAGGTATATAGGTATAGGTATATAGGTATAGGTATATAGGTATAGGTATATAGGTATAGGTATATAGGTATAGGTATATAGGTATAGGTATATAGGTATAGGTATATAGGTATAGGTATATAGGTATAGGTATATAGGTATAGGTATATAGGTATAGGTATATAGGTATAGGTATATAGGTATAGGTATATAGGTATAGGTATATAGGTATAGGTATATAGGTATAGGTATATAGGTATAGGTATATAGGTATAGGTATATAGGTATAGGTATATAGGTATAGGTATATATATTCATTCGTGTTTTATTTCTCGTACAGTAAAGACGTGTTTCTTCAATTGACTAATTTCTATAGAATCAATATCTATTGAATTGCATTTCTATTGAATTTCGTTTGCCTGTGTATTATATACACAGTGTCTATGCATTACTATTTCGCTATACATGAAGTTATATGCACTTGATATTACAATTACATCCCGACTGTGATTGTCTCCCGAAGATCTCCCTTGGGTGTCTGCTCTATAGGTAGTCGGATCTACCTACCTTCGGTACAAGGTTAGCTACCTTTTCGCTACATACATAGACTGCTGTGTTCTATTGTCTATAGGAAGTTCGCCTAAGATGGATAAAAAGCTATGCATGCAGTGTGACAAGCCTTCGAGCACCGGTACATCTATTTCCTGTGGCTATTGCTCAACTGACCTTCATTTTGAATGTCTACGATCGTATGGAGTTACGTCGATAGTATGGAACGGAACTAACCCATCGAAATATGGCTTGTCGTTATTTAATTCTTCTTATATTAAATTTGTATGCAAGAATTGCAAGCATTTATGTAACAATTCTGTCATTATTGATAATAATTCAGCCAGTGTTAACTCAAAGATTATTGTAGAGCTTAATTCTCTTAAAAGTCAATTTAACTTACTTAGTGATAAGATATCTGAGCTCACCACTAATCTCCCAAGTGTTGATTTACTATCTAATGCTATATCATCCCTCCCAGATACTATTATTAAATCTACTAATAAATCCTTTTCTGATATTGTTAAATCTAGTCTACCAAAATCATCGTCATCATCCATGCCACATGTATCTTCTCCATCATCCTTGATAAACCAATCATCCAATTCTACCTCATTCATTGTCATTGAACATATAAAACCCGTTAATAGAAATATTTCATACATTAAATCATTATTTAACTATCTAAATATTGATCCTAATTCTATTACTAATTTCTCTTTTCGTTCGCATTTTGCAAATATCACCCTTTCCTCTCCTTGTATATCAGACTCACTTATTAATTCAAATAGTAAGCTTCTCTCGTCTAACTATGAATCACTCTACATTCGCCCATATATTGATGCTTCGCTTCTAAAACTAAAGCGTATCTACTTCCATGCATCAAAATCTTCTCTAACAGATCTTAGATGTGTTTTTAATAAATCATCTAGCACTTATCAACTTCGTCCTATTATTCAATCTAGTGAATCATCTACTAGTCGCATTGACTGGAAATGCAAGCAATTTATACCAGATGAAAAATTGCTTTCCATCTGGAGTAAATCTTTTGATGAATATTGTAAGGGGTTACAGAGTAATATTAGTGAAAATAGTGATAATAGTGATAATAGTGACAATAGTGATAATAGTAATAATAACAATTTATGACTATCGAATCTTAAGGTTAATGATAATAGTAATAACAGAAATATTTATTGTACTTTATTCAATGCTAGATCCATCAGAAATAAAAGTGATTTTATTAACCAATTTATTATTGACTCTAAATGTGATATTGTCGCTATAACTGAAACATGGCTTACAGATAATGACTCAACTATTCCTGCTTTTGTTGTTCCTAATGGCTATAATATGATCTGCCACAATAGAGGCACTTCGCGGGGTGGTGGTATTGCAATAATTTACAATTCTCATTTTAATATTAAAAATAATATCTTACCTAACTTTACATCTTGTGAAGCTATCTCATATCGTCTTCTTAACAAATCTAGTTTTATTGACATTATTCTCATATATCGTCCTCCATCTTCATCTTTTGTTACTTTTTTATCTGAAATTTCAATTATTTTTGATTCAATCTCAATCAGCAATTGTATCATTCTTGGTGATATTAATATTCAATTAAATAAAACATCTTATCAATCTAATTCGTTTAATGACCTTTTATTTAGTAATTCTATGCATCAGCATATTACTTTTCCCACTCACACTAGTGGTAATACTATCGATGTAATTATCTCCCCTTCTGATTCTTCTTTAATCTCTAGTACTAATCAAAGTCTACTTATATCTGACCATTTTGCCATTAATTTCACTTTATCTTTCCCGGTTCCCTTGGATCAATCTTTTATCAGAAATTATAGAAATATATCTAGCATTAATATTAAAGAATTCATGAAATCTACTTTTATTCGGCTAAATTATCTCACATCACACTCACTATATATCGAACCTTCATTCGATGACCTCAATACTTCACTCAAGTTATCCCTTGACTTCCATGCCCCTGTTAAAATTTCTAAAACAAAAAAGATATTTCATCAGTCATGGTTTGGCTCTGAATTATCAACTCTTAAAAGGAAATTACGATTATATCAATTGAAGTTTTCTCGATCGAAATCACTGAATGATTTACAGTCCTTTAAAATGTATCGTAACATTTATCGTAGGAAATTATCTAATGTAAAATCTTTATTTTTTATTAATAAATTTCGTGATTTTGGAATCAACTCTAAACAGTCTTTTAAACTAGCTTTTTCTCTAATTGGCAAGAATAAAATTAAAAAACTTCCAGATTTACCCGAAAATGTACTTTGCTCATCATTTTCTAGTTTTTTCATACAAAAAACAAAAAATATCATAAATAATCTACCTCCTATGAGTAATAATTGCCAACCATCTTTATGTAAACATTTTTCATCATTTCACTGGTCCTGCTTTTCGCTTCCTAATCCTCTTGAAATCCAAACATTAATTATGTCCATTAAATCTCCATCCCCTCTAGATCCTATTCCTCTTACATTACTACGTTCTTCTATTTCATACTTGATAATTCCTATTACTAATATATTTCGCTCATCGCTTATCTCCTCAGTTGTTCCTCCAAGTATGAAACAAGCATATATTACTCCAATTATTAAGAAGTCTACTCTTGATTCCTCTATTCTATCTAATTATCGTCCAATTTCTCAACTATCATCCCTTTCTAAAACTCTTGAGCGCATTGTAAGTAAACAATTAGTTCATTATATAACTTCTAATTCGATAGCTGATCCTTTACAAAGTGCTTATCTTCCTAATCGTGGAACGGAAACAGCGCTTAATTTGATTTTTAATGATATAATACTGTCGCTAGACAAAAAAATGCCATGCTACTTAATATTACTTGATCTATCTAGTGCTTTTGACACTCTGGATCATACAATTTTATCATGTCGGCTTAAAGAGATAGGTATTCATGGACAGGTGCACAATTGGTTAATGTCTTTTGTAACATCTCGTTTTTCATCAATTAAGATTAATGACAATTTTTCAAAATCATTTATGCACACTCATGGTGTTCCTCAAGGATCTGTTCTGGGCCCAATACTTTTCTTGATTTATATATTACCTGTTTCTTCTATTTTTAAAAAATATCCTTACATTCACTATCATCTATATGCTGATGATTTACAGCTTTATACTTCCTTTCCTCAATCTACTGATCACGCTATAATCCAATACAACATTAAAAACTGTATTACTGATATACAAAATTGGTTCACTAGTAATTCATTATCCTTAAATGTCTCAAAAACTGATACTATTTTATTCTCTAAAATACCTTCAATTGTTAAAATAACTGATAGTTTTCTTGCCACGCTGCCTTTATCTAATAAAATCACAACACTCGGTATAACAATTGACTCTATTATGAAATATGACAGTCACATTCTTAATGTTATTCGTACTGCTAATTATTATTTATATAATATACATAAGGCTCGTGCTAAGCTCTCCTTTGATATCACTAAATCACTTATATATTCATTGGTTTTTAGTAGATTCGACTACTGCAATTCACTTTTTGTTTTTGTCCCTGATAATATTATGATAAAATTCGAAAAAATTCAAAGGAGAGCTGTTCGTGTTTTATATAAAATTAAAAATAATATAAATACTAATACGGGTAGTAACTATATATCTATATCACATATTATGTTAACCCTTGGTTGGCTCAGATATCGTGATCTTTGTAAACTAAAATTGTTATGTTTAGCTCATAAAGCTATCTACACGGGTGAACCTAAGTATCTGGCTGAATTATTATCAATTGCTACCAGTAGCAGACCAAGACGGGATTGCCATGCAATGAAACTTGTTTTGCCTCATACAAATTCATGTTTTGGTAACTCTGCTTTTTCTGTTGCGGTACCAACTCTATGGAATTTACTTCCGAATATTATTCGTACGACAACTTCTCGATCTCAATTCAAAAGTAGACTCTTTAAACATTATTTAGTGAAATGAATATATATTTTGCGATTACTGTTATCTTCGTTTATATGTTATATTATTATATTATTATTATTATTATTATTATTGTTATGACGTCGAAAAATGATTTTCATTTATGAAGTCTCTAAACAAATAAATAAATAAATAAATAAATATAGGTATAGGTATATAGGTATAGGTATATAGGTATAGGTATATAGGTATAGGTATATAGGTATAGGTATATAGGTATAGGTATATAGGTATAGGTATATAGGTATAGGTATATAGGTATAGGTATATAGGTATAGGTATATAGGTATAGGTATATAGGTATAGGTATATAGGTATAGGTATATAGGTATAGGTATATAGGCATAGGTATACAGGTATAGATGTAAATATCTAGACAATTACCCCTTTATTAAAATTATAAGTTTCATTATAGATGAGAGTAATTAATAAATAATAATGTTATAATAGTATGATATATATATATATATATATACATGTATGCAGAGTAACATTGAAAAACTCCACACACTTGGTATTCACCCTATTAAAATAGTTGAATATGTTCTTCTGTAGGTATTATGCAATACATTCATAATTAATGCCACGTAACTATGTCGTAAGTGATGTTATGCAATGATTACTTTGACTGACGTTGAACCTATTTATAGAATGCTACAAAGTACTATTCACATTGTTTAGTGTTGTTCTGCGTTTCTATGTATCCTCTAATCAAGCGATAATGGACGGCGATCTGTTGTAAGGTATTATTCTTATTTAATGTAGTCTTTAGAATATAGTTTTTACATTAACCTTGAAAGATGTATTTGTGCTAACGTTGTAATTAAACCTCTTTAACCTATTATACTACTTGTTTATCTCAAGGTTCACATTAGTTGCATATTAAATATACACTTCTATATATTTATGTATATGTATAATTATAGTTAACGGCCTATGTGGCTCAGTTAGATAGGCGTCAGAAGCAGGAGGACGAAGGTTCGATCGAGCCTCATCCGGACCATTAAAATAGGTATTAAAATAATATTTAGAAGTGATCGTATATAATTGTATATAAATAAATGATCGGCTCTCGTTAAAACTATGGATGCATTAATACGAGAGCGACTTCGAAGGGATGACCCATTTGCATAACCTCACTTTTATATTTGTATTTGTAATACATCATATATTATACGATATATTCATATTTAAGGGGATGTCACACACCTTGATTTGTCGAACATCATTTTGTATTTAAAACTATTTTTATTTCATAATACTACTCTATATGTTTTTTAATATATTATATATGTAGATATATCTGTAAAAAATATATTCATGAAAACAGTCTAGAATTGATATACAAAGTGGTTTATATATATAATATATAATGTATTCATATATATCTAAATTCTGTTTTCTCTAAATAATTAATGTACACTAATAGTGCATGTATAAAGGCTATAGCCATAAATAATATATTATTAGCTATATTATTATTATTTTTTTGTATTATACAAATAATATATGTTTATATATTCCCATAGAGATATCTTTATTATCTCATACATATTATTTATTAATAATAGTAAAATACAATTTATATAGAATATATAACAATGTAAAAAGTTAATTTATATATATATATATATATATTAGTGTTGTCAAATTTTCTAAAAAAGTAAGTCTCAGTATCGTATCAGTATCATTCAACAGCTGTATCAGTATGGTATCAGTATCATTCGACAGCTGTATCAGTATCGTATCAGTATCGTTTGACAGCTGTATCAGTATCAGTATCAGTATCGTTTGACAGCTGTATCAGTATCAGTATCAGTATCATTTGACAGAAGTCTCAGTATTGTTTGACAGAAGTATCACTATCAGTATCGTTTGATAATTGTATCCGCATCGTTTGACAGCAGCATAAGTATCATATAGTGATGTAAACTGATTCGGGTCTTGGAGATATTTGTGAGTATCAAATAGTTGAAAAAAAATATCAAGTTTTAATATCTATAATTTAAACAAAAATTTAAAATAATGATGTTGATGGTTGCACGAATAATTTTAAAATGATGCAATGTGGATTAAAAGTGTCGCGGATACATACGAAGGGCGGGGTAGTTTGATTGACATTGGCGCCTATTCACACAAAGGGACGCTATATTTAGTAACAGTGTCGCGGATACATACAAGGGGGGGGGTAGTAGTTTGATTGACAGTGACTCCTATTCACACAAAGGGACGCTAAGCTGAGTAATAGTGTCGCGGATACATACACAGAA
Organism: Osedax fenrisi; assembly: GCA_964019155.1. Lineage (NCBI taxonomy): Eukaryota > Metazoa > Annelida > Polychaeta > Sabellida > Siboglinidae > Osedax > Osedax fenrisi. The sequence continues at coordinate 41,598,412 of OZ025240.1, read as the reverse complement.
CCGCTATGTTGGTTGAAAATGACGCGAATAAATATAATCCCAAAGGTAAACATTGGAATGTATTTTAGATATCCAATAATACAAATTCGAAATAATACAAATCTAATATTTAAAGTCCGAAATAGTCCGAATCTAATATTTAAAGTCCAAAATAGTCCGAGTTAAATATTAAAGGCCGGTCCGAGTCCGGTCCGAGTCCGATATATCATAAATTATACTGTATCAGTCCGGTATCAATGACCTAAAGTCCGAAGTCCGGGTCCGAAGTCCGGGTCCGAATGACAACGCTAATATATATATATATATATATATATATATATATGTATATGCGGGTATACATGCATATATTATAAATATAATACACAGACAAAATATATAGATTCAATGAATAGACTTCTGCGCGCCAGACTATTAATAGACAATGGTACATGCATATGCTGCCTATCTATTTACATTGTAAACTGTGAAATGGCGTGTGCGCTATCACATCCCCTTAATTAGGCATAGCTATATTACAGTATTTAATAAATACTATTTATAAGTGATGAATTGATACAGGTATTTTAATTATTGTATATATATATATATATATATATATATATATTAAATAACATATGTATACGTGTGATATTATATAACACTGTTTATATTACAGAATTAATTATGTTACAATACTATTTATAATAACTATATATTATAATATGTAATTATATATATATATATGATATGTATTATAATGTATACTATTAACAACTTACCATATATATCGGTCCATGTTAACGTGTAAAGCCCGTGTACTATTGTACTACCCCGTACCCAATGATGATGTAGTCCGTGTAGTGAACGATAACAGTGGGGGGGGGGTAAAGGGGGTAGTAGGTATCGGCTACAGGCAATGGAGCATAACGTGCAGTAGATCGACAACAATGAAGCCGTCCTGTGAGCTAGATAAGCTTCAGGTAACTAGATAGTTGGACGTATAGAGCGCCCTCTATGTGGTGATCTATTTAAAGACGACACCACCGCAGTAACGCTATTAACAAGCTGTATTAGTCATCGATAGGTATAACTACACACACACTCTATATATCTCTCTCTCTTTCTTTCTCTATCTATCTCTCTCTTTCTGTCTTTCTCTTAGACCATCACTGAATCGCGATTAAATATCATAGAGCTAGAGAGAATTCTCTCTAGCTCTGTGTTAAATGTGAACATATAATAAACGGTGTAAACGCGTCGGTGACTAATAGTGGTCACTAGTGTGACTGTCGGTGACTCACTGCCGTATGCATACACACACGCACACATACACACATACACATACGAGTGTGATCGCGTGTGTTCGTAATTACACAACGATGTATACAGTGATATACTATAGTAGGCGAGGGTGGGAGTGTGTGCGACACACTGTGCGACCTAAGGGGGTGAGTATGTGTGTAAATAGAATTTTCTAAATACTTATATAAATATATATATATATATATATATATATATATATATATATTGCGTGATCATGCAATTATATTGTGTTAGTAATATGATATTACTAATATGATATTAATAATATACCTGCATATAGGTGGACTATAGTCCATATAAAGTATCATGTGAACAAGCGTCCGTTCGCGTATCTTGTTCTTATTATGGTAACTATCTAATATCTGTATATTGTATGACACGTTAAGTAACTTACACACATAATTATGGTAACAAATACAAAACCCTGTGGAGAAACAATATCTTTGTTATATTCTTGGTCCCATACAGTTATTGTTTTATAATTCGCTGTTTTTAAATCGCGTACCTTCATTAAATAGGTAAGGTACGCGATTTTAGAATCACGTACCTTGTAAGGTAATTAAATAAACTGTCAATCAATTAATCAATCAATCAATATATGGTAATATATACACACATATTTGTATATATGTATGTAATACTATTGTAATAATAATAATAATAATAATAATAATAATAATAACATTGTATACATGTGTAATGTTCACATTGTATACGTATTATATTAAAGCCATACACGATGACTACCTTATATTATTACACCTGAAACACACGATGACGTCATACAGTGTAGATCATCGGCTTACGTAAGACTACGCGTCATCAGAGAACTTGACCTTGGAAGTGTGGTGCGACAGTGTAATCTGCATTCTTTCTACAGCATCCGCACCAATGGAACCAGACCGTCGTCCGTGTATAGACAAGACAAATGCGCTAATGGTACGACTGGTATATATGTATAGCTATAGATATATCTATTTATATATACATTTATAGAATGTCTAGAGCAGTGGTTCCCAAACTGGGGGTCGCGACTCACAAGTGAGTCGCTAGCCTTTTTCGGGTCGCGTGATTTTATAAATTGTATAACATTAATTTATTTTGTTCTAAATATTAAATTTGTATAACTACAATATATTCTAAAGATTAATACTATATTAATATATATTTAATATACAGTTAATGTAATATACCGTATATTAATTAATACTTAATACCATACAGCTAATAAATTATATATGGCCATATTTATTAATATATTTATGTTTATAATTGTAAATAATAAAATAAAGGTCTCAAAAACACAATCATTAAATGTCGTTAAAAGGTTGTTACCAAGTAATATTTAATAATAAAAAATATAATGTTAACTATAATTTTAATATTTTTTATATTCAAATATTAATACATTTATATTTTACATAAATATTATTAAAAATATATACATTATAATATAATGTAATCTATTAATTTTATTATTAAATAGAGTGTCTTCATTTATTTATAAATTACTGATTTCAAAATGGTTACATTTATATTTTATTTACATTTCTTATATTTTTTATTAATTGTAGGTTATTTGTGAAGTCAAAATAGTTCAATATTTAGTATACAATTGGATGAAAGCACCGATGTAACTCACATGTTACAATGTAGGTATAGTATCTTATAGTATCGTTGCATAGTAAACACATCTATAACAGAATAGTTGATTTTCCGTGAACCAATTACAACCACAACTAAAGAAGTGCATGTATTTGATATATTAAATTAATTTTGTATTGCTAACGATTTATAATGGATTACATTAATTTCGGTGAGTACCGAGTAAGTTAGGTATAACATCAGGACTAATTAAACTTATCAAAGATAAATCACTACAATTAATCAGCATACATTGTTTATTCATAGACAAACGTTTGTCGTACGTTAGCTTCACGAGCTATTCCAGAATAATTATCTATAATTGTAAAAACAGTAATAAAAACCATGACTTTCATTCAGTCGAGTTCTTTGAGAAATCGGCTATTCAAAAAAATGCATAAAGTTATGTACTCTTACTTGTTATATTATGACAACTTATTATATAACTGAGGTCCGATGGTTGTACACAGGGTAAAGTTTTAAACAAAGTTAATTATTATTTTTCTTCGAGAATAACATATATAGTATATTTACATATATATATATATATATATATATATATATATATATATATATATATATGATTAAACTATAGTTTAATATAGCAATGAAATAGGAAGCAAATAAGTTCATCTTGTGATTGTCAAATCTTGTTGACATTTTTTATTTACTAAATACATTGGACAATTATTTACAAGGTAATATTTAATTATATATAATCTGATATCATATTTAAATTATGTAGGGGAAAGTAACCTAATGCGGATACTTTAACCTTCAAAAAGTACAATATATTAATATTATATGATATTATAGATATTGTTGTTATTTTAAAATTTTATTTAATCTTTTAATTCCATAGATAACTGTGGTGTCCGTATTCGGTACCCGTGTCCTAATACGGTCACCCTAAATACCACTATATAAACAATATATTATTGATGAATCAATCAGAAAAATTACAATTACATTATTTATAATTAATTTTATGAATAATTTATTATAATTTAATTAGTTAATAATTTATTTATTATTATTATTTTTTAATTAATAATATAATTGAAGTATCTAAATAATAAAAAAAAACTTATATTTAGCTTTATTGATGATATTAATATTATAATACACGCGATTTTTATGAAAATCAGAATAGTTCACACGCTGAGCGCTGATTGGTTATAGGGTGTCCGTATTAAGACATCTAGAGTGTCAGTATTAGGGACGTATATGACCTCTAGATATATAATTATAACTTACAAAATATTTGATAACAAAATATAGAAATTATATATATAATTTTTAGAATGCTTTATTTTTTAATAATATAGTGTCATATTTTAATTTATTATGTTATATTTGTATATTCTTGAGAAGGTTTTAAGTTGACATTTTTTTTCATCAATTTAAAAACGTAATAAAAAAATCAATTTATTGTATATATCAGCAATATTTTGACTAATTAAAATATAAAAATACTATTTTTTTACTGAATATTTTATTCATCAAACATTTTTTTATAGGATTTATGGTTTCTGAGATACCGTATTCGGTTACTTTCCCTTATCTAGGAAAAAATAAATATTTTCCTTAATTAATATTTCAGATTTATGTATTTATTGGAAAGTTTGATAACTAGTATCATATTACTTTAAAGCCTTTGAAATAATTAAATTTATCATATTTTTTTATGATTGAATTTAATTATTTAATATATTATTTATCAGATGGGAAAATTTTGAAAGTAATTATTACATATAAGTGTTAAAAAAGGATTTTAAAATAGGTTCTTTATAATAATATTGAGGAAAATGATACGATTCCGTAGATTCCTACGCTAATAGAAAAAAAACGACTTATAGACAAGTCATCCTATCCATCAGGAAATGTTTATAATGAATACAAATATATTTATTCAATGATTATTATTATTATTATGAAATAGAAAAGTATACATATCATTTATAATCAATAACTTATAAATAATTACAAATAATTTAAAACAAACTAAGTCGATTTTTTCTTAATCAAATTACTACTTCTGTCAATAATTTACATATTTCAATAATGTATTCAGATAATGTATATCGTATAACAATACATAATAATAATACATAATAATTATTAAATTAAAAAAAAAATTAGAAAAATACTTTAAAGTAGATTATCTCAGAATAATGTTTTTTCGTATTCACATTACATCTACTCAGTCAATAATTTACGATTTCAATAATTTTTTTGCAGAATGTATATCATATAATAATACATAATAAATTGTTGACACATTTAAAAAAAAATGTGATTTGTTTAAAAAATGGTCCAAAAAATTAATAACATGTTTGCCAACGAATACTTGACCAACATAGTACACAACTTAGACACTGGTATAACTATAGGTAAACTCTAAGGTTTAGTGGTGATATTAATGATATGATAGTAATGATATAATAATGATATTAATTAATCTAGGCTTGGATTACTTTGTAATTAAATTATTAAAATGAGCCATATGGCTGAGAATATATCTTCTAACCTATTTCTTTAACATAATCATTCCCTATTACTATTCGTACTACGTTCGGTGATTTTCAGGTAAAATTAAAGAATTGTCATCTGCATAGGTTTTATATCTGCATATCTGCATATCTGCATATATCACATAATGTATATTGGAGAACTGATTGATAACTAAATAAAGAAGAATATGTATATATATATATATAAATATATATATATATATATTCTCTATAGAGAGTACAATTAAAATATGAGAAGGGAATTAATTAAATTGCAGAAGTAATAACTTATCAACAATTTCACGAAAGTTAATATGAGGAGATACTGAAGAATATAATTGATAGTTTCAATCTGAAGCCTTAGTTGAAATATTAATATACTTTATTCATAAGTTACAATGATTTAAAAATTCCTCAACTATGATATTAATCTGTATTACATTCGAGGAAATGCAGGAAGCAATGGATTCACAGTGAATTTTAGTCAATAAGTTGATAATAGTTAATTATAAAATAATCATTATTTACTCAAATACTAATTCTGCAATCAGGTATGTTATTATCTCTATAGAGAACTATAGTTATATGAATTAAGGTCAAATGTGATGAACTTTTATTATTTAATTTTGATATATTTTATGATCCTAATTTATTTTATTTATTTATTTATTGTATATATATATATATATATTATAATAATAATAGAAAGGTTTATTGACTCAGAAAACGATGGACATATATGTGCGTCAAGTTGAAATAATAAAACAAATAAATAGTTACACAAATAATAATAAATTTAAAAAGAAAACATTATAATGATACCATATATGTATGTAGTCGACATTTAAGACTAATAAATGATGACATGGTGTGTAATTCATCGGGAAGACTGTTCCAGTATTTCGTAGCAGCAACCGTGAAAGCAGCATCTGCATACATAGATGAGACAATCGGTAGAGAGAGTTTCATCAGCTCACATTTGCGACTCGGACGAGTAGTTGTTCGAATTATGAGTCCCTTCGATAGGTAAGACGGAACTCCCATATATATAGCCTTGTGAGTAATGCATAGAAGTCGAAACTTGCATAAATCTCGAAACTGCAACCACCCGAGAGTCGCCATTATGGAATGTATAGATATGGTTAAATCACTACGCTTTAGCTTAAATAATATTCGAACAGCTCTACGTTGTATTGAATCGAATTTGTTCATCAATTTTTGCGGAATATTAATTAAAAGCGAATTACAATATCTAAGTCGACTAAAAACTAATGAATGTAATAATGATTTAATTAAATTAAATGTTAGCTTAGAGCGAGCCTTGCCTATATTATACATGAAATAATTAGCAGTGCGGACAGTGTTTGATATATGTACTGAGTAATCTAATGCATTATTTATAGTAAAACCTAGAGTAGTGATGGTGTTTGAGATAGGAAGTGAGATAATGAATGGATGAGTGAGAGTAATTGAAGAAAGAGATCTAGAAAGTATAATGCTATCAGTTTTAGTAATATTTAATGAAAGTGAATTACAGGAAAACCAAGAGATTAAATCATTAATACAGTTAGCAATTGAAAGTTGAATTATGTCAATATCAGAACCAGGTGGAAAAAAAGTATAAATTTGTAAGTCATCAGCAAAGAGGTGATAACGAATATTTGGGTATTTTTAAAAAATCAAATTAATGGGAAGAATATACAAAATAAAAAGAATCGGACCCAGTACTGATCCTTGAGGAACGCCATGAGTGTGATCAAATGGAACCGACAAAGATGACTTGATCTTTACCGAATATATTCTATTAGATACAAATGACATCAACCAGTTGTGAACCTGTCCATGAATACCTATTTCACGTAGACAATATATATTATACTACAACCAATAAAATCCCCAACATTTTCCAAAACGAGGTATACCTCGCCCACAAATCTACTGAATCCGCCATAACCCTCATTACCTTCGACCCACTATCCAGCCTTAACAACAACCGTGACACCATACTTGTCCTTCTAGACATGTCCTCCGCTTTCGACACCCTTGACCACAATGTCCTCATACACAGACTCTCCGCCATCGGCATCACCGGCATTGCCCTCAACTGGTTCACCTCCTACATTACCAACCGCTCTTCCTCAGTTAGTATTAATACAAACTCTTCCCTCCCGCTCCATAACCCACTGTGTTCCCCAGGGCTCTGTCCTCGGCCTACTCATCTTCAATATTTACCTCCTCCCCATGTTTAACATCTTCACTGACTACCCCGACATCTCCTTCCATACTTATGCCGACGACCTTCAACTATGTCTTAACTGCACAGACTCCCCTACTTATGCCCCTGACCGAGTCTCCTCCTGTATCAAGTCCATATATCAATGGCTTACCTACAACTCCCTAAAACTTATCCTCACTAAAACAGAAGCTATTTTTTTCCACTTACCATTACGCTCCTCCACCCTCCCTGAACCACCCCCCCCCCCCCCATCTCACTCGACAACACCTCACTCCACCACTCTCAACACGTCCGAAACCTTGGCTTCCATCTTGATACCACCCTTTCCCTTGACTCCCATATTATTCATATTTACAAATCCATCCACTACCACCTGCACTGCCTCCGCTTAATCCGACGCTCCATTCCCCTCCCCATCGCTATTACCATTACCTCCTCCTACATCATCCCCCTATTCGACTATTGCAACTCCTTACTCTTTAACCTCCCTGAATACAAACTCTTCAAACTACAGCGACTCCAAAATGCTGTAGTTCGCTGTGTCCATTTACTTCCCCGTCGTTCTTCTAACTCCATTACACCTCTCCTAAAACAACTACACTGGCTGCCAGTCCCCTACCGCATAAAGTACAAACTCTCCCTGACCATCCACAAAGCTATTCACCACAATTCCCCTGACTACCTTACTTCCCTCCTACATCTACACATACCCATCACTCCATTCCAGACCCGTTCCTCCAACACATTTATCCTTACCACTCCCCATCTACACAAACTCCACTCTTCCAATATACGCTCCTTTGCCCTCTCTGCCCCTTACTACTGGAATTCCCAACCCAATCACCTACGAACAAACACATCAACTCCCTCCTTTAAACGCCACGTTAAGACTTATTACTTCTCCCTTGCCTTCCCTCCCACTCAATAATTCCCTCCTACAGACGGTCCATTTATCATGCACTGATGAAGTCCATAAACAACAAAAAAGTAAAAGGAAAGTAAGTAAGTATATATATATATAATTTATAAATAATATTGATATTTTAAAAGTTTAATAATTTAACTGTTATAATAAATTTAATTTAAAAATAAAAAAAAATTCCCGTAAAATAAACAATAAATATAATAATAGTATATTTGATATTTAAATATTTTAATTAAAAAATATGTATATAGGTATATATATTTGATATAGATAATAATAAAAGTTCGTTATAATTTAATATTTCATACTTATGTAAAATAATACCACTATATATTATATTATATGATTTATTTAAATAATAAATATTGTAATGCATATTTATTTATATTTCATACACATGTATTATTAACGATTTAATTATTAATACATATACTGTCGCCCACTCTAAATAATAAAATAACTTAATAAACAAACATATTATACATATATAACACACTGTAATTATATTAATTCTGCAAACCAATTTCATTTAGATTTAGTTACATTTAGTGGCACCCTTAATGTGTCTATAGGTGTATACAATATCGAGTACTATTACTGAAGTATTACCTGTAAATTATAATATTATGAATGGAGAAACGTGAAAGTTTTATATTTATATATATTTTTTTTACCTTTTACCTTTTACCTATCCCATAGCATTTGGATGCCGTAGGGGCGCAGTAGATTTCGTCACAATTTGTTTCCATCCCTCTCTATTTTCTGCAGCTCTCATAGCTTTATTTATATCAAGACCAGTCCATTTCACGATATTGTCTTGCCATTGCATTTTTGGCCTACCTCGTCTTCTTTTACCTTCAATAGAACCCTGAAGAATTGTTTTGGACATGGAATTTGATCTTATCACATGACCAAACCATCTCAGTTTCTTCGTGATGACCATTGCTAGTAGTTCCGAATGTGGACCGATTTCATTTGTAATTCTATTGCGTACTTCAATGTTAGTAATTCTATCTCTGTATGATATGTTCAATAATCGTCTTAAGCACCGCATTTCTAATGTTGTTATTTTTCTTTGCAGTTCCTTCGTTATTGTCCATGTCTCACACGCATATACGAAAATTGAGTTAACTAGTGACTGCAGTAGTCGGATTTTCAGTTTCAGTTTTAGTGTTCTATCGTATCATATATATTATATATCTTATTAATATTATATTTTGTATATTACTAATATTTCAGTAAAATTATGTCTGTACAATTTGATTTACAAAATTACACATCATACTCATTTAACTCGATTACATATTCAAATCTATATTTCTATATTCATTGGTAGATAATATGATAGGTTATTTGATAATTAGTATAAGTAAAATATTATCTTTTTTTATTTCTACCATTCATATGCTTTGATAAATAATAAAAATAAATAAATGATAATTTTATAAATATATTATGTTATCATAAAATATAATATATTATTAAGAAGAATATAAATTAATTTAATATACATTAAATTGTTTCCTGAATATATGATAATGTTATTTAATACATATATATACATATATATTATTTCTTATTTATTGATATATATATATATAGGTAACCATTTTAAATAATTATCAAATATACATTATTTATTCCAATACCTCATTGACTTAATATAATAAATTTGATTCTAATCAAAATATTGATGTATTCAAATTTAAAGTTTTATATTTTCTTTTAATCGTCCCTTTAATCCTATGAATTGATTAATATTGTCTTATTAATTGATGCATAAATTCTATTATGCAATGCCTACTTTGTTATTTAATCTGGTAATATGTATCTACATTATGGTAATTATTATATAAGCTATGTTTAAATATCATAATATGGCTGCATAATATGTTACAATTTATATAATATCATTTTTTTCTGAAGATTGACTCTGTGTATGAAATTTTAAAGGACTTTATTATTCAATAATAATATGATTACCTAGAGCTATAGCTTTAATATATGAATATTACTATATACTTAATTATATATATATAGTATCACTATTATTCTACTCTATTATAATTTAATTAATTTGAATTTATTGAATAATAATTATTATAATATGTTAGAAAAATAGAATTTAAATTGCACGTATTGGTGATAAAAGCAACTCGGAATATCTACAATGACTACACGTAATTCTGTGTTAGTACAAATATTAATATGCATATTAGTAATACATGTATTACTAATTTATGATAATTGCCTTGTATATTATTTACTGAAGGGTAATGTCTCCAAAGACACCTTCTAGTATCTCAGTAACTATAAGATATATCACAAAATTATATATGTATATATATTATTAGTAATTCAATGGTATATATATATATATATATATATATATATATATATATATATTCATATATATATATTCATATATGAATATATATTCAATCCTACAATTGTTATTTGATCAAATGTAATTCCGGTTATACATTTTAAATATTTTAATAATAATATTTTTTTAAATCATTGTAAATACTTTATTAATTAAAATAAAATGTAATTCTATGCAAAATATTGTAGATCTATCAAATGTTATAAATATTATAAACATAATTTAATTGTAATAAGTTGTAACAAATATATCTTAATTATAGCAAACATATGCTTATTCTATTACCGACCGCATGTGATTTATAATATCCAATCAAAATAGATTCGCAGTTTACTTTAAAATTTGCCATAAGTTATGTATAATTGATATTGAATAAGGATTCATGATTCCAGTTGATTATATTCATATTTATTAATAAATAAATATTAAATAATAATGTACACTATGTTGATATAATAAATATAAATTTAATATTAATATTAAAACATAAATTCAATAATAAATACTTGCATGCCTTTTGTAATTAAATCGATTTATATCAGCTATTTTTATTGGGTATTATAATACTACAAATTTTTCTACCACGCATATTTTATGGGGGTCGGTAATTGAAAAAAGTATTGCACACATGTATTCAATTACCTACCCCTCTGTTTATTCTTGTCAAATACAATTATATCAAAAAACTTAAATCACAATATTATTTATAGCCATAATATAACCCTATTTATAAAATGTCAAATAAATATATCGAATATTGAATAACAAATTACAAATAGTCATTTATGGGTCGGTAATTGGACACTTTCCCCTACTGTACAGAATCATAACCGTGACTATACTAATTGTATATCGATAATAAGAACTAAACTATGTATATATATATACACGATTGCTACCTTACAGGGAATATTCTAGAGATGTACCGACTGCTCCCGAGATTATTCTAAACAAAGCTGATAGTTCTCTAGATCACAATAACGCAGTTGTAATGCATCTCATTAATAAACCATTGTCTACTAGTGGGGAAAAGGACATCAGGTTTGTATTCGGTGTATGGGTAGTATACGTATACACGTGTGCACCTGCTAGGTAGTGGTGGTAGTAGCATTACAAGTACAGTTGGTTAATATTATGTAATGTGTATATATATATATATATAGTATAGAATATAATAGGATATATTTATTGAATATTACATTTCAATTAGTTTTCATATTTTATATTCAACTGGACTTAAATTCATTTATTTGTTCAAATAGCTTCAAATTAAGACAGTATATAGTGTTGTAGTATACTATATTCGTTTATATGTTGTCGCCTTTTATAATTTATTTTGATGTTATTTATTATTTTATTTAATATTTTTTAGATAATTAAATAATACATAGTAAATATCGTATATGCATTCCTCCCTCTATTTCTCACACACATTCTCTCTATTTTCTCCCACTATCCTTCTCTATTATCCCTCAAAGTATATAATGTTGTCTCTATATAACTATCTTATCTATACATATATATATATATATATATATATATATATATATATATATATTCTAACTCTCATTATATATATACTCCCTCTCCCCTTTCTCTCTATCTCATATAAACATTCCCTATCTCTCTCGTGGAGACCACGACAATCTATTACAAATAAGTACAATTTCATAAGATATTTATGAATATCAGAGAACTACCAATAATTGTTTACATGATATACTCCTTTCAAATTAAATGATGAATTATTCCAATGGGGTATATACCACAGACATATATATATATATATATATATATATATATATATATATATATATAATAACCTATTTATTGATATAATAATCAAAATAATTAAAATATATCAAGAAAAATAATACATGTATAATAATAATTTATGATGTACACATACCGAAGTGTGTATATATATGGCATGTATATATATATATATATATATATTGATTGATTTATATTTTAATGTTGATTTTTATTAAACACATAAATAACTCATAAATGAGCTCACAAAATGTTACTAAAGAATTTCTATATATATATATATATATATATATATAAATAACAAACAGGTAATACAGATATAACATCTATAAATAAAATTAAAAGGAAAGAAAACAAAATAGAGAAATAATGACATACAATATAAGTATTATAGATTTTCATTTGAGATCAATCATTGTATAGAGTTATTATAATGTATTATTGCACTGAATAGATCTATATGATAACATTATCATTATCTAATAACGATTAATATATATATATATATATATATATATATATTCATTTATCCAATCATATCAAAATATAAATATAAATATAATTCTATTAATTATACATTATAAGATTGTTTTATACAAATAACTATATCATTACAGCCTTTACATACCATGTGTATTAATTTTTATATTTACACATTTACATTTAAGAGAAAATGCCGAAAGAAATGATGTAGAACAAGAAACCATTGTTGCATCAAATCATACCTTCAAGAAGACATACAGCATTGAAAATATATTGGTTTAATGAAGGGTAATATTTCAAATTATTAATATGTATGTATATTAAAATATTTATTATATTATATAAAATCAAAATATTAAAATAATGTAAATGAATTTAATATCTACTTTGGCATATGACGTTATTATAACGCTCTTTATATGAAATGTTGTATAATGATATATACCATATGTAAGTTATGTTTTATTATAAATGTTATAAAATATATACGTTTATTTTATACTATAGTGTATATATATTTGCTAAAGTGTATGATATACTTTTTATATTAATTTTTATATTTAATGTTAATATTTAATGTTATATTTAATGTTAATTAATTGTTTTGAAAATATGGTTTAAAATGTTTTGTAAAATAAAAAAAATAAGAAAATTTAAAATTAATAATGTGTTATTTTAAATTAGAAAATATTGTATATTAATTAATTTATAATAGTTTATGCATTTAATATTAAATTTGAATAATAAATTCATCGATTATTATATATATTGTTATATATATGTGATATATAAGACTAATAGTCTAGTTATTGTTGGTGTATATGCATAGATTATATAAGTGATAACAGCATTAAGAGAGTCGATGTGTTAAAGTAACAATTATGAGTCAAGCTCTGTAATAAATTATAGTAAGTTAATCGATTTAATTTTTCAGTATGTAATGGATTTATTATTGATTATTTTGGTAATGGTAATACTAATATACATATAATAAGAAAATGATCTGTTAATAGTTCATCTTTAATATAGTAAGTAATAATAAAGCATGAATATATGGATCTATACAAAAGTATGTTGAATTTGTTTTCTGCCGAATGAGTAAGAATGTGTAAATGTTTAATAGAAGATAATCGTTAAGCATTTATGGGAATGTTGAGGGTTATTTTAGTAAACTGATATTTATTTTTCTGTAATGAAATTTTAGAAATAAATGATAGAATTCATTAAAAAATAAGATTTAATGAATGTATAGGAGGCGGATAAGAATATAATACGTTATGTTCGACGATATATCAAAGATACATATGTTGACCTCCTTTAACTAGATTGACAGTTACTAAGTCCTGTATCGTCGCTTTCACTGATGAGATGTAGATGTTTGTGTATTGCTTCGTAATATATGATATTCGATATACTACTACAATTGTATATCCATTACCATCTCATAGTTATTTCTATAGAAATACAATAACTATGAGATGGTAATGGATATGCAATTTTAGTATACTACAGTATATTATAGTATATTACAGTATTTTATTAAAGTATATTATCAGTATACTATAGTATATCGAATATCATATATTACGAAGTAATACACCAACATCTACATATCATAAGTGAAAGTGACGATAGAGGACTTAGTAACTGTCAATCTAGTTAAATGAGGTCAACATATCTGTATATTAGGGAAGGTAAAAGTCTAACTTACAGCAACTATGTTATAGTTGGATGATTAGTAAAATAGATCGGAGTGAACATATATTAATAAGCACTATTTTCATCGACAGTAAGTTTGTATGTAGGTGTGTAGATTAAGTTAAATACTATAAGTAGGTAGTATATAGTGTTTGGTAGTGCATATAGCCATTATGTTGGCGTAGCAGGGAATCTAGATCGAGTGGAGGTAGACAGTTTTAAATAAATATATGATTCATATGATAATTTTCATTAGCAGAGTCTGGGGAGATTGTATTGGGGGGTTTTGTAATGAATGGTAGGAACCAGGAAGAGTATACGCTAGGTTTGGTAGTGCAATATTTAGGAAATGAGAAACGGAAATGAGGTAAATAAAAATATCAATAGCATAACTATATGGGATTTATTTTAATTAATCCATGATTTTGATATACTAGATGAAGGATGGGGACAAATATAATGAAGTTTCATTGAAAGATTCATTAACTGGATGGGAAGTTACAGTTTTAACATACAATATGTGAAATACTAGCTAATGGGAATATACTATGGGAAGATTACAGTGGGAACTACGGGTCGACATAGTGAAGAAAACTAATAATACTCGTAATAATATTAATAATAATAATATGGTAACTAATATAATATTATAATTTATAAAAAAAAGTGGTTTATGTAAAAAAAAAATAGATATGATGTCAGTTAAGAGGGTTAAGATGGTTACGGTGGTTAAAGGGTTACTAGAGTTATTCGAGATCATCGATTTACCTTCACAGAAAGAGACATAATCATTAGAATGTGACCTACTCAGATTAAGTAGGGTAAATAAATCAGTATAATGGATATTCCAGATAGTATACCCAATCTAACTATATATATATATATATATGTATAATAATATGTATACATCTTTATAAACAAATTCTATTTTAAACAGGTATGTGTTATTTTATTATGCATCCTATATATATATATATATATATATATATATATATATATATATATTTATATATATATATATATGTCTGTGTATGTATGCGTGTATATGTGTGTATATATATATATATATATATATATATATATATATATATATATATATATATATATATATATATATATATATATATATATATGTGTGTGTGTGTGCCTGTGTGTGTAATATATATATATATATATATATATATATATATATATATATATATATATATATATATATATAGGATGCATAATAAAATAACACATACCTGTTTAAAATAGAATTTGTTTATAAAGATGTATACATATTATTATTAATTTTCAATAGAGAAAAGAAGATATATACAGTATAATATCAACTAGAAAGAATAGTGATTCTTCCATTTATAAAAGATCATTTACACATAAATTACTAGAATTTATTGGTAACACTGAAACTAATCAAAGTGTAGATATGGTATGTACATTATAATATATGCATATTATAAATATAGTATATAATGTAATTATATATATATATATATATATATATATATATACATTAACATACATTTAAAATATACAAATCCGTAAAGTTAAATTAGTATAACATAATATTTTAAATTAATATATTATATATTAATACAATTCATCACAATTGTTACTGTTTATTTATATGAAATTGTTAAGAAAAACTATACTTTTTTACTCGTAATAAGTATACATATGTTTTATTTATTATATGGTATATTTTTTAATCATTAGTATAATATGTATAATATAATAGTTATACATATAATAACTATTTACTTTGAACTCAATTTTCTCATTATTTATATTGTTGGCATACTACAAAATGTAAACTAATATAGTTGTTATCTTAAAAGATATTAATGTACTTTAGCTTCGCAAAATCTCTATCTACTGTATTATAAAGATAATTAATTGTATATATATATATATATATATATATAATTAATCATCTAAGCTAGTTAATATATTCAAGAAAGTTCGAGTTTTATTATGTGTATCATAATTAAAATATTCAGTACCTACAATCCACTATAAATAATCCAATATAAATATATTCCAACTTTATGAATGTTATAATAAATATAATTGTTATATGAAATAAAAAAATAGAACAGAGTTCATATATATATATATATACAGAATAAGAATAATTATAATATAATAAAATATATAATAACTATATTTTTTTAAATCATGATGTATTTCAAACATATTCTATATCGTAGGTAGTATATCATGTTAAATTATATGAATAGTAGAATGTATAAAAATATGTAAGAAAATATAACTAGTGTTCATATCTTATTAGCCTAACGAATGATATCGGCTGATATGTTGGGTGAATATGTTTGTTATCATTATAATTCTTATAATTAGTTAAATTTATTTTTAATATTATAAATATTATTAGTTAATACACGTTAATATTAGTTAAGTACATTCGCCTTTCTATTAACATGTGTTTAATTTAAATATAGTAGTATACATTCTAAATATATACACAATAATATAATTAATCTATTCAATATTATTTATAGAATATATCGGATTTCAACCAAACGGAAGTTGATAATTCATGCGACGAATCTCAAAAGAAGAGTTCGGGCAACATCAACGATATTGCCATGTTCTATAGTATATATTCACTGATTCTGAATCCGATGGTAGGAATGATGGCCTACACTCTAGCAGGTAATCTTATAACATTAATCGTGGTAGTAATTATAAGACCATGCATATGTGGGCTATACATGTATTTTATAATGCATTATATAAAAATAATACAATTATAATATGTACTATAATATATATATACATCTGAATGTTAACAAATATTACATTAAGTAGGGGAAAGTCTCCGATTACAGACCCCCTCCTAATACCGACCCTCTATCGTATCTCAGTAACTATAAGAGATATCAAAAAATTATATATATACATGAACTGTTAGTAATTTAATGTTAAATATGAATAAGTATTTTGTTTTTAAAAATATTTAATCATACAATTGTTATTTGATCAAATGTAATATTCTGTTTTTTACTTTTTAAATATTTGAATAATAATTTTTTTTAAATCATTGTAAATACAGTAAAACCTCTCTATAAGAAACCTCTTTATAAGAAAAACCTCTTTATAAGAAAATTGTTCACACATTTGGTTTGAATTCATCCTTTTCCACATTAAAAAACTACTTTATAAGAAAATCTTTTAAGAAAAATATAAGAAAAACCTCTTTATAAGAAACTTTATAAGAAACTAAATGAAGTATTGTATATTGATAACAATTAATTATTATATAAGATATTTTTTTTTCTTATAAATATTTTGTATTACATAAATAGCTCGAAATAAATTAAAATTAATTAATAAATGTTATTGTATATCCATAAATTTATTAAAATTAATTAATAAATATTATATCCTTAAATGTATTGATGATACAATTTATTATATTATACAATTAATTGTTAAATAATAGATTATTATATTCATTATATTATATTCATCAATTATGATTCATAATTTATAAATCTAATAAAATGTCATTATATATTAACATGTCTAAGCGCAAACAATACATTTAAAAACATTATATAACATAAATATACTATATATATATATATATATATATATATATATATATATATATAACATATAGGTTATATAATACATTTTCAATTATAAATTAATTCTTAAAATCATTGGAAAAGTAAAAACCTCTGTATAAGAAAACCTTTCTATAAGAACAAATGTACTGACAAAAAATAGTTTCTTATAGAGAGGTTTTACTGTACTTTATTAATTAAAAGAAAACTTAATACCGCAAATAATATTGTAGATCAATAACATATTTATAACTATTATACAAATAATTTAATTTGAATGACTATTAACCAATATATCTTAATTATATCAACCCATATGATTTTCCTATTACCACCCCCTATACTAGCCTAATACCGACCCCATGTGATTTATAATATCCAATCAAAATAAATCCGTATTTTACTATTAAATATGTCGTAAGTTGTTTGACTTAGACTTTCCCCTATGGAATTAATATAAACGTGGTTATAACACACATATATATATATATATATATATATATATATATATATATATACTTATATTGTAACTATATACTCTATTGTATAGAGTCTATATGTATATATAACACCTATATGTCATACACATTCTTTATATGCATTGCTTATCTGACAAGTACCTCCTTCCCGCCAGTGAAAGCTCGCTACCTACACCACCTCGGAAACAAGAAATCTTCGTACGAGATGGCCAAGCAGTCTCTGTTCCTCACGGGCATTACGATATGCGGCACCTTCCTGGTGATCACCATGTTGATAGTGATGTGTAGGGACGAACAGCAGTACTGCAGATATTTCGAATATTCCCGTGCGAAGTAGACGCCGTCCGCCTATGGGCGTCGACCAATGGGAATCGAAGTTTGCGTTTAACTCGTCTAGTGTTAGATTAAACGATGTTCTTGATTTTGCATTGCAGATACTTCAATAAACGAGTTCAAATTCTGGAATACTATTTCTTTTTAATAATAATAATGATAATTAATCTATACTCGTTACATATATTATTACTGACATAAATGTAACATGTGTTAGTAATACAGTGTTATATTTATTTCATTTCTACACATATGTATTGGTCTAATTTTTGTATTCTTATTTATTTATATACCTATACAAATACACACATCTACTACTTCCAGTATGGCTCAGTTTGCTAATGAGTCCGTCACACTGCAGTGTTAACATGTTAACATGTTAGTAGGATACGGATCATATCTATATCAGTACCAATAAAATAATTGTATTGAAATAATATATATATATCCATAAAACGTGACCTTATATATAAAGGTGTTTACACAAATAATCGATTCACGTTAAAGCCGTGGTTGATATGAATGTGGCTTCGCAGATAAAATTAAAGAACTTTAGTTAATAGCGAAACTTCATATAAGTTCCTGCATATATCCTATAGGATGAAAGGACGCCGCCAAAATAAAATAAAAATAATAATAACCTATATATTATATATATATATATATATATATTTAATGAAATAAATTATAAAAACTTTTTATAAACTTATTATTAATATATAAATACGAAGATAGTTGAATATCTCCTATCAATTACAGGAAAGTTTATTAAAGTTGGATTACATAACCATGCATAGTTTAGCTAAATATAATATTGTATTTTATTTGAAATCGTCGTCTTTAGATATATTAATAAATATAGTGAATTCAATTGTTGATCTATTAAGATTAAAGATATGGTATTACGTGATAACATTGAAGACGAGGTGCCCCTTATGTAACGTTACACACTTGAAGCGATCTGAAGTGGTGCCCTATTCTGTTACCCCAGCTAACAGTAAGATCAGCATAATAGCAGCATAACAGCATATTTTATAGCGTCAAATGTTTACATTATGCTATTATGCTGCTATTATGCTGCTCTTACTGTTAGATGTTACCCCGACCAATGGGTTCATTCTCTTGTGAACGAAGCCTATCACTAATGCGAAGTCACGTTTAGCCACGACTCGTACAGTGACTCATACAATGAGTCATACATTATTAATAGGTCATGTCCATTGGTGATGTAAATATAGATACAATACTCGATAGCTTTATTACGTTTACTTATCTATGGTTGTACCTTATATCTATAGATATTACTTTCAGTAGACATTATTCTCGTAAATTATAACTGCATACACAAATAGTTAATAAACAGTAGTATATCTCCATATATAACCAAATGTGCTTCTTGTGTCTATCCCTTAATCCTAAATGTGCCCGATATAAGATGTACGCCGTACAATATACATCGTATACTTTATACATGTATACATTGTACGCCGTACACTGTACGGCGTACTATGGTCGTACATTATAGGTATTCCTAATACCAATATATATATATATATATATATATATATATATATATATATATATATTATATTACTAAAAACTAAAATATTTTTATTAATTAATGAAACTATTACATTTTATTAAATTATTAATAATCACAATTCCCTGTATGTATACAACAATACCGTTTCAATACTTATTATAACCCGATTATAACTATATTATATATTTAACCTGAACAAACTAATAATTAATAAACATAGTAATAATAATAGTATATCAGATGCAAATAAATTATAATGAAATGATTAAAGTTTTTATTTTATTTGTATATTTTATTGTGTTCAAATGATATGTATATTATATTATTGAATATAATTTAATTACCAGATTTACCCATTTCTACTCTTTCAATGGCTTTAGCTAATTCTTCAATTGCCTTAGTTAATCCATTTCCAACCTACATAGTTATTATTAATAAATAGATGTTATTATTAATAATAATAACAGTAGATATAGAGGATAAAAAATCACATTTTTATTAAATAAATGTATAGTGCTAATATTTATATTAATAATTATTTATATATGAATGTATTTATAATAGTATAAATTTATAAAAATATATATATATATATATATTTATATATATTAATTTAAAAAGAATATAACAATTATTTTTAAATTATATATAAATATATTTAAACTTAAATTTGATTTGTATACTGTTGAAATCTATACATGGTTAAGTTTTTAATGATATTATTATTTATTTTCTTAATTTTACATATATATATATATTAATGACTATAAATTAAATAAATATAAATATTATATAACTACACGAGAAGTGAGAATACATCAAGTGATCACTAACTCTGTGTATACGAGAAGCGGGTAAAGCAAACCCGTATCTACCCTGATCCTGTAGCTCTACGGTGTATGAATATGTAGCTTTTCCGACGTCTTTAGCCCAATCGTCACTTCCTCCAGCGCACAGATCTGAAATCATTTTAAACATTTAATATAAGCTACATAGCATAAATAGCATAAATATATAGCTACTAATATATAAATGTATATATATATATATATATATATATATATATATATATATGTGTGTGTGTGTGTGTGTGTTTATGTGTGTGTGTGTGTGTATTAATAAATACTGATTATATTTTTAATAGCATATTTACATTTAAATATGGTAAATAAATATAATAAATTCATTATTTTCTATTCTGAAATTTCAATTTAAATAATATATTATTTAAAATAAAATATATAAGAAATATATATTAATATAAATCAAAAAATATATCTATAGATATATGATAACAAAATATAATAACTGTGCCAGTAAAATAATAGAATAAAATCAATGCGTTAAAACTGTATTTATTATTTTAATACACAATAAATAGTGTTTTTAGATATATTATATTTATATTTGTTAATTATATACATTTAAAGTAAGATACTTGTAAGACACTTGTATTTATACATTCTGTTTACTGTTATATTATATAATACTTACAGAAAACTCTCGATGTTTGTCCGAATGTGAAATTATTACCGGTTACAGCTGTTTGAACAATGGCTGCTTCTCTTGCAGCGTAGTACTGTAACGTATTGCATTTTTACTTTTTGTATTACGTGCATGTATTGTTACGTGTATTATGTATAGATTATTTATTAGTATTATATTTATATACCTATCTACATTTATAACGATAAATATAAATTAATATTTAAAATTAAATAATACTATATAATTCGTATCGCTCATAATGAAAACGTTCACACATAATTGTTGTGTAGTTTTATAATTCATATGATTTATTTAAAGTTTTCAAGAATTTATATTATTGATATTTTTTATCTTAAAAAGTTTATAGAATGTCATTCTTATTTCATAATTACAATATTTAAGTAAACAAGATTTGTTAAGATTACAAAAATGGTGTAAATATATAGTCAATTTATTAAGTTAGCATAACACACACATGATATGTGTATAGGTTATAAGTTTCACCAAACAGTTATAATCAAGTTACGTTTGTTCTAACAATTAAGGGTTAATTAAATGTAATGGTTAATATAGGGTTATATCAAAATGTGTATTATTAATCTTTTAAAAAACTAATCTATTCAACGTGCATCTAGAAAGAACACGATATCACAAACGTTCTACACCCATCAATAACTTGTATAGGTGTACTTGTTTACCTCACTACATTCTGATTAACAAACCATATCATCGAAGTTCTTAGCTACTTTGAACGTGTAAGAGTAGGGAACCAGCCAGTATTGACTGTATGAGTGGATTGCGAGATATACCTTCATTCTACCCTGTCGAAGCGTAGTGTTGTTAGTTATAACTTAATACCGTGTAAATGTTAAAATAGTAGGATATATCTACTATAGTAGTATATATATATATATATATATATATATATATATATATTTATATATATTGATTGATTGATTGAAAGTGTATTTAAACACTTAAATAAATCATAAATGATTTCTCAAAAGTGTATATATAGAATACAAATAATAAATTAGGTTAAACAATAATTACCATTAATATATAATAAAATAAAATATAATAAACCTGTATATATATATAACTTGTAGGTACACTTTATATATCATTTATTTATATTCTCATAATTTCAACCGCATTTATTTTAGCATTTAACTTTAAAATCAAATAGTATAATTAATCGAACTATAAACACATCTACATGAAAGTCACTCCTCTATCTCATTCTCAAAACCATAACTGTTCACAATAATACCTATATATATATATATTGGTCGTCTGAATGGTCCGGCACAAGAAGTCCTTAAAACCAATAAGTGTACAAAGATAAGAAGAATTATATAAAGTTAAAGTAGAAATTGAATATTTCGATGCCACTTACAAAATAATGTATTTTATTTCTATTTTCGATTATTTTTCGTTTATTTTTACGGTAACTGTAAAACGTTTTAATTTCTTAAATATCTAATTTCGTATTATTCTTTGTTTATTTCTATAACGTATGTTATCGTTAGCAAATATGTATACTTTATACTTTCGATTATATTTTCGGCTATGTAATTGCTTAAATAAATTATCAATCAATCAATAAGTAAACGGTAAGCGTTGATCACGTGACGAGTTAAACCTTGAAACTGAGCATCAGATCAGCCATAGCTCTAGTCTCGAGTTCACTGAACGCCTTGGTACCTTGGTAGACCTCGGAGCAGGGGTGTTCACTTGCACCCGGACCTACACATAGGTACGACGTATACTATAGTAACAGGTGCACACTAACTAACTGGGTGTATAGTATACAGTTTACACTGTACACTGTATACAGTATACACTCAGTCAGTTAGTGTGAAAGTCGGTTATGTTATATATTATTATAATATGATTATACATTATACTTATTTCTATAAATCAAATATAAGGAACGCACAATATTTAGTATTGAAAAATGGCATTATATTCCTTATATATGTAATGCGTTTGTATAAATATATATATATATATATATATATATATATATATATACATATATGAATATAAATATATGTAAAATATAACTATATTATTATCATTAGTATCTCATATGTGATATTTCTGCATGTAATAAGTTAATATTATAAACGCTATATTAATCTTAATACCATTATTAAATTAAATATATTCTGTACATATTATATATGATACGCTATTAATATTAATAAGATTATTATTAAGATTAATAAACTATTAATAAACTTTTGATACGCTAGTAATACATTATTAATAAACTATTATATATATATATATGACATATATTATATGTGTATGTGTGTAAGTATGTTTATTATGAATATGTGTATTCGCGTATGTGTTAGCGTAGTTTGTATATATATATATATATACTTCATAAATATGTTATCATATATATATATATACAAACAAATTAATTAATAATGAATAATTAGCTTTACAATTAAAATAATGACTATTTACTATTTTAACTTGTAAAAAAAACGTATGCCTGGGCACCACTATGCTAACCACTCCACAAGATATCCCAGTTACGGTTGGGATCCGTACCCATGCACGCCGAGTTCGCGTTCGGTGATCGCGTTTTCCTCCAGAAACGTTCCTACATAAAGTGATCGCGATTCAGTGACGTCAGCACAAACACTAGAGTGTAGGTTAGCACGACTGAGCTAGGTGTAAGGACTAACGTGTTCTCTGGAGTATGTGTAGCCGTCGGGGTTAGAGCTGGGCATCACGTAGAGGTCATATCTCGACAGTATTTCTCTCCGAAGGTCAGCGTTAGTGAATATCTAAACACGCGTATACATCATATTAATGTAAATATATAATTATGTTAAAATAAGTATCTGTGTATATATATTTATTTAATTTTTTTATATATAAATAATATGAATATATTCAAATGCAGTGGTTAACATTTAGGTATTTAGTAGTCCGATCCGTCTGATATCATATAACATATTACCTCACACATTACATCACACATTACCTCATATATTACATCATAAATTACATCACGTATTGCGTCACATATTGCGTCACACATTACATCATACATTGCCTCATCTATTACATCATAAATTACATCACGTATTGCGTCACACATTGCGTCATACATTGCATCATACACATATAGGTGAGTGGTAAGGGGTACTTACCTGATTAATGAAGTGCAAGACGGAAGCTGGTGCTATCCATTCCCTAGCGTGTATGCCTGACTCGATGTACATTATCGGTTTACCTGTTCCTTCTTCAACATCAATAGAATCTGCATCATCATCATTAGAAATTTCTTCATCATCATCATCAGCAGCAACATCCCTCTCTTCCAAACTGATCTATGGTATATTTTACAATGTCGTTTCCATTTATAATCAAGGCATTTTCTAAACATAATAACAGTATATAATTAAATGTGTATATCTTAACTGTGCAATTTATAGCAATATATAATATTAAAATATATATAAATGTTTAATTTAGTTATAGTGTTAGACTGGATAGTATTTTATAACAAATACATATGACAGAACATTATATTGCAATGTAGTATACTACATATCATCACATTGCATCAGTTTGTATTAACTTGTATTACCTTTCATTACACCCACATCACTCCTATATCACGCCCACATCACTCCCATATCACGCCCACATAACGCCCACATTACGTAACTAATAACCTTGATGGCCATGAGATCACGACCTTCGTAAGTTTTACCGACTTTGAATACCTCGCAGGTAATGGAGTCGACGGCGTCTTCGCAGCTCGTGTGAAGGAACGATACAATCTGGTCACGTGATATCGGTAAGTATTACGTAACACACTAGGGGGCGATGTAACATAGGGGGGCGGGGGAGATATGTCCCCTCCACTTTAAAATATAGGGGGACCTCCTATGTATTGGTCTTTTTGGACCTTTGGACCTATTTGGACCTTTTACCATAACATTATGTTGATTGGTTGGTCCCCCCTGCATACACACCATCGTTCCAGCGCCCCTGCGTAACACACGAGCGCCACGCTGAAACAATAACAATAGATCTGCGCATGCGAATCTCATAACGTATAATGGGAATATTTACTTTCTACAAGCTACTGCTGTTATTTCAATGTTACTCAAACTTTGAAAGTATATAAGGGTGCGTTTTTCGTAACGTACCGATGTACCAACTTCCCATATGTATGCTCATACATGTAAGTGCAGATGGTACGTTGGCACGTTAACGTATACCTATAACGTATACGTTGGTATGTTACAAAAACGCTTGCTAACTCGCTCGATAATAGTCCAAATAAAGTTTCGATTCGATATAAGTGTTTACTTGTTCGATATCTATTATATAGAAAGTCACGTGCGGGTGTGCGATTTAAACAATATCGCTCTAGTGTGCGGCGGCGCGATACTTACGTCATCGTATGAGTTGTAAGTGGTCAGATTGAAGCCAGACGATTGCGTCATCGGAGAGTTATGCAGGCTATGCGCTCTCGCCTCGTTATCGATTAATCTAGTGATTACGTTACGTATATATTATATATTAATATATGTATGTGCGTATGTATATAATACATATTAAACACATGCTTCCACTTTATCCTCGCTTATATCTTGTGGTCAACAATGAAAATACACATCAGTATGTAACTAATGCCTGTTGAGAAAACTTATAAATTAAAGAAAGAAATAAAATGATAAAAACAGTAGCTTAAAAAATCTCAATAATTGTTTTGATACGTTTTATACTTTCTTTTTCAGAATTGTTTATTATATTAAGTTTACTATTAGGTAACAGTTATTTCATTGAATAATACATCTATATGTATTAACATTGCCTCGATAACCGTGTGACGTTATTACACTACAATTCATACGGCATTCTTACGTTTGTACGTTATCCACCATTACTTCGACTTGGACTCCTTGCCTAGAGAAGCGTTTCTGCATCGCTAGCAATTGTTTGCTGTGGACACGTATGTCCACCCCGCGGCCTGCTTCCATCGGCTTACTCAAGAAATCCATCTAGGTATGATGGTAAAAATTTACATGGATATACATATGTAATATATATATGCATGTATCTAATATAAAATCGTGTTTTATTAATTACCTAATAATAATTATTAATAATAATGCACACATTTATTGTTAACTATAATTAAATTCACTGCATATGCCTATATAATTTTTTAAATTTAAATCTATTTATAAATATATCCTTTCAGTTCGAATCCACACATTTTCATAATTTATATATATATATATATATATATATATATACATACTGTATACAGTATGTATAATAGTGTATAATAATATAACCTATAATGTACTTTTATACTATACCCTATAGTTTACTACTATAATTTAATACTATAGCATACATAGTAGTATATATAGTATACTATATATATATTATAGAATACACTAGAGCATACACTATATTGTAATACTATAGTCTGCTACACTAATAATCTTACGTTATCATAATTTTCTGTTACTTCAAGATTTCTCAAGAACAGCAATGCCTTTTCATCATTCGGAGTGGCTTTAATTATCTTGAAACTATAGTGTAGTAAGTCTAGTTGTAATCAAAGTGTGTGTATGTGTATATGGGTGCGTGTGTGTTGTGGGGTGTTGTTGTTGTTATTGTTGAAAGTATTAATTTAAACACATCATTAATAATAATAATTCTATAATGTGTATCAAACAATATATATATATATATATATATCATATATATATATATATATATATATATATATATATATATATATATATATATATATAATAATAGCGAATGTATATAATTCGCACGATAATATTACGATGCGAAACGAACATCAATGTTAGGCGATAATAAATTGTTTTAATTTCTTTTTAAAGGTGTTAATCGGTAATTATCAATTATAATTGATGATGCTGAGCTGAATTTTTTCCTTTCGTATTTGATGAAATGGGTAATCGGTTGGTGTAGTTTAATGGAATTTGTATTTTGTAAAAGTCTAGTGTTTGGTTTACGTTTTATTTTATTTCGTAAATTATAGGGTAAGTTATAATTATAACTTAAGTAATAGTCTTTTTAAGTATTGTAAGTATTTTGTAGTTGATAGGGTCTTCAATGTTTATCCAGTTAAGTTTGTTACGTAAATCAGTAATTCTAGTTGTATAGTCAGTCTTCTGTAGTCAGTATATATTTATAATTGAGTGGTTAATTATGTTGTCTAGTTTGTCTATTTTTAGTTTTCCAGATCCTGAGAATATTGAATTACAGTATTGTAGTCTGGATAGTATGAGAGTCTGCGTCAGTAGTTTTTTAGTATTTTTATTTAAGTATGGTCGTATTTTGTAAAGATTAAATAGCTGTACAGTCGTAGATTGAGTAAGTACGCTGCAATGTTTATCTAGATTAAGTTCACTATTAACATTGACGAAAAGATATATAGAGAAGATAATGGGAGAAGTATTGAACCTTGAACCATCGATGATATATGAGGTAGAATAGTTATTTCTTATTTTATTGAATAATTTCTATTCATAATCAAATTAGATCCATTCCATAGTGTATTCTTGTATTCCAAAATGTCTAAGTCTTGCTAACAGTATGTCATGTATAAGGGTGTCGAATGCAGAGGATAAGTCAACCTAGTACTAGCTATATGGATTGTCCAGTATCTAGTAAATTATATAAGTCGTCAAATAGGGAGAGTACAGTGGTTTCAGTACTATGGAGTTTACGGAACGTGTTTTGTCTGATGTCCAGCAACATATTTTCATTAAGTATTGTGAGAGTTGAGTATAAACCGTGTTTTCAATAATGTTAGTTAGTAGAGGTAGTTGAGATATATGTCTGTAATTTGAGAATCATGATGAGTTAAGATTAGGTTTTTTTATTCTTGGCGTAATTATTGCGTTTTTGAGTAAATTTGGAATAGATAGATAGATAGGTAGATAGATATAGTTTATTGTTAAAACAAACAAAATGACATAAAACAATAATAATAATAAAAAACAAATAACGAATATAAACGAATATATATAATGATTTATAAATGCCATGTTACATATGGCTAAGATATAAAATTAACAAATGATATAATAAAAAAAATAATAATAAAAATAGTTCATATTATAACTTATAAGTGAGTTATCAATTATATTTTTGTAAGTCAGAGTCAGATTTTTTACTAGTTTTTTTATTAAGTATAGCGACATTTTGTCATGGGTGAAGAGCATCTAGCAGTGACAATATAATTCTAGATTGCAGTATTAGTCGGTAAAGTGAAATGTGTTAGTGTCGAAATACATGGTAATAGTTTGGGTGCATTGTAAAGAGGGTTAAATGTAAAATAGAGTCTATTGCAAATGGTTTTAATTTTGTCTTTAAAATAATCTGCAAATTGCTTACATAGTTGATCATCGGAAAAATTTGGGAGCGTAGAATTTTTATTTTTTCCTAAGAGGGTTTTACTTATTGAATAGGGTCGTTTATAATCGTATGAACAATCGTTAATTTTGTTAATAAATTAGTCTATTTTAGTATATTTCAGTTCATTCATGTATGTATATATATATATATATATATATCTATTTTTCGTAGGTCAATTAAGTTTGAGTGTGATGGTGATTTCGTAAAAATTCTACATGATTTATAATAAAACTTTTTAAATTATTTAGAGTTAAACTATGGTTTTATGTAGAGTCAAGTAGTTTGTTTTCAGTGGTGCGTGTTAATTTAGTAGTTGTTTCAGTATAGTGTTTAAATTGAGTACGGTAATTAGGTTTTATTTATCATAGAGATCAATTAGATGAAAATTCATCAATATTTATTTTCCTGATACACATGTAAGAAAGTAGGGTCTGTTTAGGTGAGGAGTTCAGTATATTAAGTTGAGAGTTTATTGCGTAATGGTCAGTGAGTAATGTAGATAGTGTTGGTTTAGGTATTAGTATGTTATAATGGTTGTATGTAAGTATCAGGTCAAGTATATTTCCGTGGGTATGAGTTGCAAAGTTGCAAATTCAGTTCTTTACATAGTCGTTTAAAGTGGTGTAGTTTGTCAGAGTCATAGTGGAAGTTGAAATATCCTAGAATGACAGGTTGTCATAGTTATGTTCATGTATAAAGTTTGTAAATGCTAAAGAAAAAGTAGTGTGGCAGTTATTTGGTGGTCTGTATACTAGTAGGATCGGAATTATATTATTTTTTATTTTTAGCTTAGTAAATGTGTATGTGAACCTGTGTGTATGTGTGTGTTTATATATATATATATATATATATATATATATATATATATATATATGTGTGTGTGTGTGTTTGTGCGTATGTGCGTGTGTAAATATACGTATACTAACTCGGAATAATCCCTGCCGGCTAACACATACTGCGTGCATACTATCAGCAATACAGTAGAAACAATACCCTTCATCTTAAAGGCGAGAGACTAACAGCAACACTAGTTAATGCTACGGGTGTACTAATGCTATTTCTATATAAATAGAAAGTGTTTTGTGACCTAGAATAAAGATCGCTAATTGGATAATACATAAACTATACCGGTGATAATATTAATGCTGTTGGCTTACCTTTATCACGAAGTTAGCCAAAGATAAGTTTACTTGTACTCTATTACGAACGAAACTAAAAGCTGTTAGGTGTAATCTAATGCCAATCGTAATAGTAATAAATCATAATTTAATTTCACTTATTTTGTAGTTTTATTTACTTTATCTGTTATCAGGTCTATAGTTACCTGCGTATATAATGTACTTATTTATATCGGAAAATATAATTTACGATATAAATACATAATAAATAATTCTATCCAAAATTGCTAAATAGTTATAATTTACATGAATGTAAGATTTTAATAAATATCAATATTGAAACTATTATATATACATATATATATATATATATATATATATATATATATATATAAGTATACATGATGTATACTCCTATATATGTGTCTCTTACTATTTATCAACATAGATATCTATGTTATTGTATTTATCTTTTTATATTTGTTTCTCTCTCGTTTCGCTGTATCTCTATAAATATATATATATATATATATATATATATATATATATATATATATATATATATATATATATATATATATATATATGTAATAACTATCATTTAATCATATTATGTATAATATGTAGAACATTAGCAACTTGTAATGCCATATATATATATATATATATATATATATATATGATCTTATATAATTGTGTATAAATAAATGATCGGCTCTCGTTAACACCATGGATGCCTTATGAGATTAACATGAGAGCGGCTTCGAAGGGATATTAGAGCCATATATGGTTATAAGTGAAAACTTCATCTAAGTTCCTGGATGGGATGAAAGGACTCCACTAAAGAAAAATAGCAATAGCAATAGAAATATATATATATATATATATATATATATATATATATATATATATATATATATATATATATGGCATTACAAGTTGCTAATGATCTACATATTATACATATATATAATACATATATATATATATATAATATGATTAAATTATAGTTATTACACTACATATTAAATGATAGTTATTTAAAAGCCAGTGATAAACCTTTATTTATTGTGTTAACAATAACATAATCATATACAATATGTATCATAAATTACAAAATGTCATCTTTAAATGATTCATATTAATTAATCATTTACTAGATATTTTGATTAATTGATTGAGAGTTTATTTAAACACTTAAATAAATCATAAATGATTTCTCAAATGTTTATATATAGAATAAAAATAATAAATTAGGTAAAACAATAAATACTATTAATATTAATAAAATAAAATAGAATTAACCGTAAGGAAATTAATAAATAATATAATAATGACAACATTAGTATTACAGGTTGCCACCTGAGATAAATTATTGTATATATTTATTGAATGATTTATGCGATTGTATGGATCTAATATAGGGTGGGAGTGAATTACATAGCTTAGGACACGAGTATTCATTTTTGAAGGACGGAGAGTAGGGGTAGATATAAGATGGGTGCATGGTTTTTAAGATATTGAATGGATGATCTTTGTACTAAAAAAGAAGAAATATAGGAATGAAAATGCTGAGTGTATATCGAGAAATGAATAATACATAGTAGGTAAATAAAATGCATAAAATGCATTCTTACGACGCCATGGCGTTTGTTAAATTGGAACCAGGGAGGTATAAACTCTATTGACTTATTACACATTTATAGAATTTAATCATATTCATATATATATATATATATAAATATTTATAATTTTTATATTAAATCTCAATATTTATATATTCATATGAATTTATAAATTTATTATATAATATATCATCCAATTAACTAAATAATTTCTCGCGTGTTTCAAATTAACAAATAATAATTTTACATTAGTAAATTATAATACATATAAAATTATAAATGTATATAAAGAATAATTATTAAAATTTTATTATTTATTTACTTTTCTGTGTACAATTTATTATCTAATATGTATCTTATAGCAATTATTCCAATAATATAAAAATTTAATTTTAAATACATGTATTTATTCATGCATGTATATATAATATAATTATCTATAAATAGAATTGTTAAATTCATAAAAAGGTAAAACGTATACCTTTTACCTTTTTATGAATTTAAAAATTCTATTTATAGATAATTATATTATATATTAAACTCTTATAACATTCATATAAATATGAGCCAATAAATGTTATAATTATGATATTTTTATTAGCCTAATTATTATAATAAATAAAGTCACCTATAGGTATATATAAATAGCATTTATAAATATATTTTAGTATAATAAAAGATATAAATACAATTATCTAGTTTCTATTTTCATCTCATTAGTCATTAGAATTTCCTTACTGATGATCACGTATGTTTATAATGTATTCGTCTGCAGATATATATCTACACCATGGTGCACCAACATGTAATTAGATTTATTTGTATACATGTTCTCAATGTATTACATAATAATTGTTATAATATATGTTATATGATTCGTAATTGTGTGTACACATGTTAACTATGTTACCTATATGACACCTCATCTTCCCTATTGTTGTACACCTATTCTTCATTGTTATATTCTTATTATAATAATGTCATGTTTATACGTACATATGAAACATTTCACTGTTGTATCGAATATATATATATATATATATATATATTAGGGATGTAAACGGGTACCCGAAAACCCGGTTCTCCCGGGTATTAGTATACCCGTAAATTCACGGGTTTTTATAAAGACAAAAATGTTTCAGTTCAAATTTTCCGGGTATTAGATAAATTAAACCGGGAATTCATTATTGAAACCGGGTATGTATTTTGTATTCTTATATTAAATTATTCTGAATATTTTGTCTTTTGTATTCACTATATTCACGATCTTTGTTAATGTTTACTTCCATAGACATAGCATTTATTCTAATTCTACTTGTAAATAATATATATTTCCAAAATATCTGTAATTTTCAAACTCATGTAAAATAGTGATTAATAAATATTTTTAAACCAATTAAAATGATTTATAATCAGTGCAACATCCTCTACGAATATTATAAAAGTAAATCCAAAATTCAAGGGGTTTCCATTTCAATTTAAGGATTCGCGGTAAGAGTAACATGTGCTTTTTTTTAGTAAATTATTTATTTTAAAAATAAATATATATTTATTATTATTATTTATATATCTATATAGATTATTAAATTAGATGTCCTATGGTATATAATATATACACTAATGTTTAATATCGAGTGTTTAATCGAATTTTCAAAATCGTTAAAATCATTAAAAAAATATCAATCATTTTAAATATATTTTTAAAATAATTATGATTTATTAAATCGATTTAACAAGTTTTAATAATTATTTGTTCAAATATTTAATATAATATGTACAAGTATTATATTAATTTATTTTATAGACTATTTAATTATAAAATTAATAATTTATATAAGCATCGTTAACAAAATATCAATCATTTTAAATATATTTTTTAAATAATTGTGATTTATTAAATCGATTTAACAAGTTTTAATAATTATTTGTTTAAATATTTTAAATACTTATACATATTATATTAATTTATTTTATGGATTATTTAATTATAAAATTAATAATTTATATAAGCATTACAAAATAATGTGTAAATAAATGTTGATTTAGTAAACATTTTCAACAAATTGAAAAATGTAAAATAGACATTCATTTATGATTTATAAAATTAATTGTTAACGTAAATTAATTTAGATTAATATTATTCTATGTTACATAGACTCTATGTATCAAACATTTTGATAAGTAATACAAATAATGACGATTAAACTCGGAATGTCTCATATTTTTTAATAAATTTAAATTATCAAAAATACTGAATTAATCTAACTCGATTTAACACATTTTAATAATTATTTCTATAAATATTCAATATATAATATATTAAATATATATCATTAAATAATATAGCTATTGTTTTAATTTATATCATACACTAATTAATATAAATATATACATTTAAATAATTATTAGAAAATTATATTTATAAATAATATAGATAGTTGGTAATAAATAAAAAAATATCATTTAAAAATGTAAAATAGACAAATTAATTGTGGAAACAAATCGTAATTAATTTAGATTAATATTAATCTATGTATCAAACATTTAGATATTTAATATATTTAGTAATACAAATAATGACGATTAAACTCGGAATGTCTCATATTTTTTAATACATTTGTATTATCATATATACTAAATTAATTTTACTATAATATAATATATACTAAATATATATCATTACCTAATATAGCTATGGTATAAAGATTTTTTTATATACTAATACATATAAATATATATATATATATTTATATAATAATGATCTTATTTATTTTATATTTAATATAATATTACTGTTTAAATTCCTTACAGTATATTTAAAATGACAACGAAGATTCTAGAAAAGTACCGCTGCCCTCTCGCAAACATCAAAGTTAGTAATGTTTTATACCTTATTAAGAATGGTATGTGTGTTGCTGACTGTTTACAAAAACTAACATTAAATCGTAGTTTCCGTGTAACTGAAATAGGATTATCACGTAGACTATGCAGGACATATAACATGCACAGGAATAATGTTGGATTTATATTTTTCGATTAGTGTGAATAATTAATTCTGTAAGAATGACAGAAAGATTCACTAAAATACCTCTACGGTATAATGAACAGTTAATTTAATTTCGAGTTACAAATTTACAGAAGGCATTAATATTTTTGAATACTAAAATAAACAATTGGAAAGTGTACATTTAAATTTAGTTGAAAAATTAAATAATATAGTTCATGAAAAAAGCACGCTACTGGATAAATAAAATTCCAATATCTCATATTACTAATGTATGTTGTAATTCGAAAAGAACTATTGAAAAATAAAGCAAATTTTAAATTTTGTAAATTATCGATCCATCAATAATCTAATAATGTTGTATATATAATTGTCTATTATCTGTCTACATAGTGAAATATCATACTAATAATTATCTATGATTTACCTTTAACTTAAATTTTATTCATTACAGATAGTAGATGTATTCCATTTGAGACTAAAGAGGATATCGATATAACTACTGCTGCTATTGGAGACTTGGTATGAAAAGATAACAGTTTTAAATTCAACTCGGAGTACTTCTTCATATGGTAATTATTATTATATTATTTAAAATTTTATATTTACCCATATTAATTTATTAATATTATATAGAGATGATATACTTGCTTATTGGAGTTGGTTCTGAATACTGATGTTCAAGATATATTTCAAATTCGTAGGAAATCGTGGAAATTTGGTATATAGCTATGAATTCTATGTATAAATCTATGTAATGTCGTTATATCATTATGTTGTTGTATTCACATATTATAACTAAACGTATCTATTTATAAAATAAATATTGAAACACACCTTTAGTAATCATATATCTTATTTATTTATTTTTATTTAAGAAAAAAATATAATTGAATAAAGTAAATAATGTAAAGTATATTTGCTAAACTATAACATGCACCTTTGACATAAATAATGTATAACATACTCTATGTAAATATACAGATAAAATGTAAAAAGATGTACAAAATAAATATGATATAGTTAAATATACACAGCAGTGAAATATTTTGAAAATCTTTAGCAGCTTAACATAAATTGATTCTTCTTGGCTCTGTAAACTGTAATAATAAATATATTATAATAGAATTAATTTTTGAAGTTAAAAATATTGAATATTAGTTGATCAAAATATTTGTAGCTTTTACTTTTATGTAATAGCTGTCTTAATTATTACCCTCAAATCTGGCCATTCTTAACCATAACTTTTTTATTATTAATTATATCAAAGAAGTAAAATATGAAACTTATATTACTTTTTCATCCTCTTTCCAATGGTATTAATAATTTTATTCTAGCTACAAAATAAAAATATCATTGCTATACCTATATAATTAAATTTAATTAGTTTTTTTCACTAATAATTAATGTTTACTTTTAACGTCTAATGTTTAAATATACTCTTTATAATAATATACCCCGATTGTATAATTATTATATAATATGTATACAACCATAGATTTAGAGTACCAAGTGATACTCCCGATTATATAATTATTAATATAATACCCTCACACATGGGTTATCAATATATGTAGTTATAACAAAGATTTTGCGAAGCAAAGATATAACACTCCCTATGCCATCGATATAAAGAAAGTGGATAAGCAATTGACTGTAGTGTATGGCACTTTCCGCTACGAGCGCTGCAGTCGAAACCCACTATCTGGCCCACTACTTTTTATTTATAATAATATGTATTTATCATATATATATTGATAATCACTACCAATTTTAATATACTATCGATACTAAAAATAAAATTATATATTTAAAATACATAATATCAACATTCCTCGTAATTTTGTGTATTTAAATTTAAGTTATAATACTATTTTATTGATTTTATTGATATTTATAATTTAAATCCATTGATATAGATAGAAGTCACTTTAATCTATTTCGACGAAAAGACTACTGTTTCAATATTTGACATATATAATATGACTAATATCCAATCAAAATCACTGATACCATTTTGTTAATTTATCGATAAAAGTGTCATTCACATGTATATCTTTTACATGCATTGCGTGCGTCAATTGCTTATCCACTTTCTTTATATCGATGCCCTATGCATGCAACGTAATTTAGTAATATCCCCAGCCGCTGTTAGCAGCAGTATCGAAATCACTGAAATAGATTTAGGTTCGGCTATGTTTGCATACAACAATGTTTTCATTGCTCTATTAAATTACATGCAATATAAATTAACTTTTACTTACTAAATATATACTTATAGCATTTAAAACATAAATATCATTCGTTTGTTATATATTAGTAATGAACACTTAGTTTTCATCATATAAATATTAATTTAAAGCATATTATTTAACATTAAAACATTTTAAAAGTGTATAGTTAAATACGAATTTACATTATAAACAACGCATAGTTCCTAAAAGTAACCCGCTATAGGTGGCACCAGGGTATTTTGTATACAAATTAGAATTACACGATTTCGCGTAAGTGTTATATCTTTCCTTCGGAAAATCTTTGGTTATAATGTTATTAAATTTGTTATTAAATAGTTTAAATATTTCTATTTATATATAATATATGTTATCGGCTTCATTTATCTGAATGTATTCAATTTTTTAAAATTTATATATTTCTATAACTTAAATTCTATATATTTCTATACTATATCTATATCAAATTTCCTATAATTTGTTATACTTGTTATATAAATGACACCTTACATTAGTGTTCGAAATGAACCCAACTACTGGTGCTTCAAAGCTTCACTTAAACAAAATATATAGTTCAAAGTTCATGCAAAGTTCTTTTGTAAAATAATGCTAAAGTTTGAACCAGCTTCATAAATAAGGGGAATAGTTTTAACTTGCTTCACAATTCTAAAAATAATAGTAAAGCTTCGAAGCCATATTAATAATATTGTTATTCTATTTAGTGGAGTCCTTCCATTTCATCCAGAAACTTATATAACGTTTTCACTTATAACCATATAGCTCTATAGATACATTATAATGTCCCTTCGAAGCCGTTCCCATGTTAAGACATCCATAATGTTAATGAGAGCTGGTCATTTATTTATACAAAATTATATAAGATCACTTCTAAATATTATTCTAATACCTATATTAAAATCACGACGGTATCTACACCCACAAACTAATACCTGTTTATTTGTTTTAGTCAATTTACCGTGTGATACTGGCTTCTAATACTATAATACATATTTGTTTAGATAAATAAAGGTAAGATACATATATATATTTGATCTGTAAATGTTTCGAATGTTTCGAAGCATGCTAACAATTGTTTCAAATGTTTCGAAACATCTATATTGGAAAAATGTTTCGTTTCATATGTTTCGAAACATGAGATGTTGATGTTTCAAATGTTTCGAAACATCAAAAAGTGTACCCGTTTACATCCCTAATATATATATATATATATATTATTTTATTAATGTATGCTCAATATGGTTAATTTATAAATATATAAATTAGATCAAATTAATAATACTCTTAAATAGACGTAAATAATAAATGTATACATTATGATCAAATCATATATGATCAAATATAAATCAATTATATAATTTTTAATATTTGTAGTTAATATTAATTTATTCTATAATTAAACACCTCGATTTTATTACTTTATTAGTTCTATACAGTTTTGTTTGTACTATAATATAGCTTATAAAGAATATAAACTATATAAAAGAAAATATAATAAGAGATTTATATGATAATCTAATACTCTGTATATGTATATATTAATAGGTGTTGATACGCTTTATATATTATACTAGTATAACAGATGTTGATATATATATATATATATATATATATATATATATAATATAGTAATTGATCTAATATAATACTCGTATTATTTCTATTTATTTCAAATTATTCCATCCTCTTCCTATTCCGACTCGTCTCTACAGCATCTTCTTCTATACGAAATCTCAAACCCCATCTTTTCTCGAAATACCTAACCCTATATTGATTTATCCGACAAAAAAAATCTTGTCAACAAAAAAATTAAAGACAATATAAAGTATGCATATCCTATATATATATATTTATTAATCTATTGATTAACTAATTAGTTAATTGTATTAATACAGACCTAATTAGTCCTATAGGACATATATGTTCCAGTACTGACATATACCGTACTTTATTGAATTAGTTACTAACAAAACATTTATTTATCTAACTATAGTTATATATACTATAGTATACAATAATGTGTTATTACCTTCAATATTTAAATCGTATATATACGTAATTATAATTGATTTAGATTTATTGTAAACTTATAAACTGAAATATAAATTATATAGGATTCGGTTTATCCGGTTTTATAGAATTATACATGGCATGTCTTATACTGAACTTTATATAAATATATATATATATATATATATATATATTTATATATATATATGTATAAATTATGTCTGAAAATAAGAACTTTCAAACCTACAATCGAACCTATATTATTATATGATAGCGAATACTGGACAATCGACTCCACAATACGTAAGCAAATTGATGGTTGTTATACCAGGTTACTTAGAATGGCCACAAATATATGTCATGAAAAGATAAGGTCACTAATACACATGTGTGTTGCAACTATACAGCGGAATTTCAAATATCTCTGAGGAAATTACACAAAGAAGATTACGACTAGCAGGTCGCAGCATAAGGCACACCGATGAATTATAGTTATACTGCATAATGTAATGTTGTTGGAGCCAAAGAACGGTATACGAAACAGAGGTAAACAAACCAACACGTTCATAGATATATTAAAGGACGACTGCGATTGTGAAGAAGACGAATTAAGAACACTGATGATTGGCAGAGAAAGGTGGAATGTAATTGTAAGATCTGGTCGAGTGAGACATCGACTAAAGTAAAGTAAGTAAGTAAATTATATAATTGCACAAATATAAAATTTATAATAATTCCATTCATCTAATAATTCGTTACCATTGAAAACATTTATTTAAGTAAATAAAGTAAAATTACGCAAAAATGAATAAATTAAATTTAACAACATTAATTTGTATACAATAATATTATTGAAACATTATAAACAAAAATTTTAAATTTGTATCGAATTATAAAATATTGTCACGACAAGTATTCTTGCTTATGAAGTTGAAAAGTTACCATTGAAAACAGATAATGTAGCCGATGCTGTATGAATACTATTACATTAACATCGTTAATAAACTAATGATCACGAATACATAGTGTACGCCGTACGATCAATATGAATATTGATATTTTTTAATTAATGTAGGTATACCTATATACCTATACCTGTATACCTATATATACATGTATTTCTGTCTCGTGAATACAACTTCAAAACCCGAACTCTGACATGACAGCGTCCTCTGGAGTGACTTCAGGAAGACACTCGTCTTTGTCATGTAGTATTTAGTGTTGCTCATATATTTTTGAAATCTAACCAGTTTATATAAAAATATAACATATTATTAGTTTATATATATATAAACTATTATTATTATAATAATAATATATATATCGTATACCAATTAAATCAAAATTGTTAACTGATCATTTCACTATTACATTCCGATTGAAATTATCTAATACAAAAAGAAAACGCGCTTTCATTAATTATAGAAACATTAAAACATTGAATATTAATGATTTCTCTAATGACATTATCAATTCACTTTCAAATTGTAATCTAAATCTTGATTACTTCAATATTGAAAATTATATAGTTATATTCTAAATGTATTAGATATCTATTCACCTATTAGGAGATGTTTAGTTAGAATACATGATAATTGTCCATGGTTTAATAGTTAATTGCATAAAATAAAAAGACATTTACGAAAAATTGAAAACTTATATAAAATTAAATCTTCTAATGAAATATATACTATATTTGTTAAGTATAGGTATTTGTATAGATCATTGATTCTAATTGCTAAAAAAATTATTTTTATATACTTTTTTTTCCTTTGAAAATAATACTAGAAAGATTTATTCTTTTATTAACACCTTAACTAAAACAGATTCGGTGACATGTCCTACTCTATCTAATTTAATATTATGTTCTAATTTTTCTATTTTTTTCAGGATAAGGTTTCAAATATTATTTCTAAAATTAAGCTTATAACAAATAATGTGGCTTTTATTCCTTTATGTTATGATATTTTACTTGGGTGTGGTGTATATTTGGACTCTTTTTCTTCTACTTCTTTCTCTGAAGTGTTAGATATTATTTTGGCTTCTAAATCGTTTTCTCATATCGAACCATTGCCTCTATCTATTTTTCATAAACTTGGTTTTATACTAACTCCATTTATATTAAATATTATTAATATTTCTCTCCATTCTAGTATTGTACATTCATCTTTAAAATATGCTATAATAAAACCTATTCTAAAGAAACCAGGATTGGATATTGAGTGTTTATCTAATTATAGACCAATATCCCAATTATATTGTATAAGTAAAATATTGGAAAGAATAGTTTCCAAGCAATTAATCAATTATCTAAATGCAAATTCATTATGTGACACTAGACAAAGTGCATATAGGAAATTGCATAGTCCTGAAACACTTCTTCTTTCTATTCTTGATGATTTTCTTAATAATCTTGATAATAATTCTAATATACAGCTTATTTTATTAAATCTATCTGCGGCATTTGATACTATTGATCATTCTATTTTAAGTAAACGTCTTGAAGATATTGGTATTGTAGGTATTCCTCTAGCTTGGGTTAAATCGTACTTATCTGAAAGAACATTTTCTATAAAAATTGATAACATTATTCATCTAGGGGAAAGTAACCAATACGGACACTTTAACAATATATGGTCTTAACTTTTTATGACTCATTATTTGTATTCAAAAATTACAATATATTAATATTATATGATTATAGATATTATTGTAATTTTAAAATTTTATTTAATCTTTTAATTACATAGATAACGGGGGTGTCCGTATTCGGTACCCATGTCCGAATACAGACACCCTGTGTTATAATACGGACACCCTATATACTATTGGATAAACTATATATTATTGATGAATCAATCAGACAAATTAAAATTACGTTATTTATAATTAATTTTATAAAAAATGTATTGTAATTTAATTAGTTAATAATTTATTTTTTTTTATTATTTTTTAATTAATAATACAATTTAAGTATCTAAATAATAATTTTTTTAGAATTAACTTTATTAGTGGTATTAATATTATAATGCACGCGATTTTTATGAAAATCAGAATTGTTCATACGCTTCGCACTGATTGGTTATAGGGTGTCCATATTAAGACATTTAGAGTGTCCGTATTAGGAACTTATATGACCTCTAGATATATGCTTATAACTTAATGAATATTTGATAAAAAATATAGAAATTAAAAATACAATTTTTAGAATGCTTTATTTTGTATTAATATAATATTATATTTTATATAGATACATTTGTATAATCTTGAGAAGGTTTTAAGTTGACATTTTTTTTCATCAATTTAAAAACGTAATAAAAAATCAGTTTATTGGATATATTAGATATATTTTGTATAATTCCAAAATAAAAAATACTTTTTAAACTATTTTTATAATTATGAATATTTTATTCATTAAACATTTTTTTGTAGGATTTATGGTTTCTGAGATACCGAGAGTGTCCGTATTCGGGCACTGTCCGTATTCGGTTACTTTCCCCTACTTATAAAATATATTATGGAGTAACTCACGGTTCTGTATTAGGGCCATTACTATTTTCACTTTATATATTCTCAAACCTCTTAAAATATTATATCTAATTTTCCATCTGTAAATTATCAAATTTTTGCTGATGATATTCAATTGTATATTGATCTTCCAGTAATAGCCAATTCATATGATAATGTAGCTCTAGTTGATTGTATTAATATGGTTAAAAGTTGGTTTTTAAAATAAATGTTATAAATCGTACGAAATTACCTCGTACGAGATTACTGGTAACCATGCATCTCATTGGATGAAACTAATGTTATTAAAAATCTCCGCCTATTGAATATTCGAGGCGAGTTTACAAATTTAAATTTGTAATCTTTAATCTTAATTTGTAAATCCATTTTAATATATGAGAACACGGTTAAATGTAAAATTGTAATAGTCCATATT
Source organism: Osedax fenrisi (assembly GCA_964019155.1). Taxonomy (NCBI): domain Eukaryota; kingdom Metazoa; phylum Annelida; class Polychaeta; order Sabellida; family Siboglinidae; genus Osedax; species Osedax fenrisi. The sequence continues at coordinate 41,554,612 of OZ025240.1, read as the reverse complement.
AAAAATGATTAAAAATGAGTAAACTAGTGTCTTCCATTCTTGCATGTATTTCTTAAGTTCGTAGATTAAAGTTAATTACTATGTTATTTGTAATATATTAAATCGATAAAATTCGGTAAATATTTAAATAAATTAATACAAACAATCATTTAATTTTCACATTTGTATTTACAATTTGCTAGTCGGACGTTTTTACTTAACATTATTTCTATCCGAATATTATTACGTGAATTATTGATAACAATGGATGATAACGGAATCAAGTGTATCGAAGGGCTTATGTGTGCAGAGTATTCAATGTTTACAGTTATAAAGGGGGCTTGGGATAAGTTCTCCAGCGATAATCGTTAGTTAACAGTTAACAAACTTTCACAACGTATCCTAGCTCATCGATATGTGAGCCTATACTCCATAGACTGATATGTATGTGTGTGTGTGTGTGTGTGTGTGGTATACATGTGTATTATTTTAATGTCACACCACTAATGCTACGTAAGGGGTGTGTAATTCATATATATATATATATATATATATACATATGTATTATATTAATTTTGTTATATATCCTGTTAAGATTACTATTATATTTATCATTTATTATTATAATTAATAATACAAATTCGCGTTATTATACAATTTGTATATAATATATTGATTGAGTTGTAATTTAAAAATAACCTACTATTTTTTTTGAATAATTATTTAAATGACTCATGGCTAGTTTGATAATGTATTTTGATGTGGTGCCTAAATCATTAATATAACTCCAATAGATTATAATAATGCATATATGACATTAATTTGTATATACATAATTCATTTTATTGTTTACATTTTTTTTTTCATTTATTTTAAAATTACATTGTTTATTAACGCAACCATTTTTCTAAAATATAACAAAGATTTTAGGAAGGAATTTCTTCGTAGAATCTTTGTATTTAATATATGTGTATTATATATTATATTAAATATAACCTTATTATCTAATACATCTATTAGATTAGATTTCCAGTGATTCATCTCTGGTATTATGTATTACGTATTATCGTTATATTACAGGCGTGTGTGTAATACGAATATCTATATTTAGTGTTGTTGTTTTCACACCTACATATATATGTGTGTATGGCATGTATATATACAATAGAATTACGTTTGTTTAATGCTATTAATACTACTATTACATTCCTACAGGAGTGCATTCGCAGTTAGCCATCCCAAAGAAATGGATGACAGATTTCCAACCAATGCATGATAAACTCTTTAACATGAACAATAATCTTAGAATTCGTTTAATCAGTAATACAGAGGTCCGTATTAACTTCGCATTTACTTACAGCTGTAATTATATATTTATATTACCATTAGTATTATAATACTTATCATTAGTATTAGATTCATTCACGTATTAAGTACTACCTACTACTTTCCGATAACATTTACAGGTGAAACCGGTAGTAGAAAGCATACTACCCGCCGCAACCTACTTATCTTACATGACAGATGACATAGATGTGTACGAGCCTGACTGTATTCCCGATCATATGGTAGTATGTGAACGACTGATGGAAAAACTAATGAAAGGGATGGAATGTCTCGTATCCATGACATACATAATCATCCCTCATCATCAATATCCCACCTATAAACAGGTACGTTATTAACTCTGTGTGTTTGTGTGTGTGTGTGTTTAATAGAAAATATGTTACTTATATTTTAATATTTTATATTAACTTTCTTATATTTTAATATCGAAGAATAAATAGTTCAATATTTATTATTGAATTAGAACATTTAAAAAAGTATATATTCGATGTATGAGTATGTTTTTTATATTGACCGTGTGACTCCACTATGTAAATATCTTCTTTTTGATGCAAATGTATGCGTATTTATAAATATATGCATACAACTTAATTATATATATATATATATATATATATATATATATATATATAATAAATATGATATATATTTAATAAATATGATATATAATATTATAACAAATGACAAATAATATCTAATTTAATATCTAGGATTACGAGTTATTGAAAACAGCGGTTTATAAATTAACAAGTACATATCATCATCACTGTAAAGAATACAAGAAAGTATTAAAATTGAAGGTTAACACTAATATAAGATATTCTTTAAAATATTGTATGACAATATATAATGTTATATAATATTACATAACGTGTATATTTCGATTATATATTTACTATATTATACTTATTATTTAGTATGACCAACGATATTTATGTAATGTAATATTTAACTATATGTTAAGATAGTTTAATGAATTTATAATAATATAGAATATTAAAAACTATATGAAACCACAGATATATATATATATATATATATATATATATATATATATATATATAATTAGATATATAATAATATTTACCAATTAATAGTCAAAAGATGCTAAAATAAGGACAAAACATTTAAAGAATAGTTCAAAAAAAAGGTAACTAATAAATACATATAATAACATTAATTATATGTTATTCCTGAGATACTGAGAGTGTCCGTATTCGGTTACTTTCCCCTATATTTCAATAACATATTAACTATGGTTATTGTAAAATAAAATATATACAAATTGATAATTTATATTTATTTTATATTACTTTGACTACGATTTAATTTTAAAACTATAAATTGTATTTTGAACATATTTAAAATGTTTAAAAGTACATTATTTTATTTTATGTTTCAATTATAAATTATTGATAAGGTACGATTATAATAACTAACTATAGTCAGATATTTTCTTTATTTTTTATTTATTTGTTATCATTTATATAATTACATAATAAGAATGGATATGATTACACGTGACATTACTGTTAAGACATTACTGTTAAGAGATAACAAATTAATCATATTTATATATATATATAGTTGTGGAGTGTAACTCTTTTGTAACGGTGCCTAATACATCATATTTCATAAGCATCACAAAGGTGATAGACGCATGTATACGCATATATATACACATATTTAAATTAGAATTACATATATATATATATATATATATATTACTATATTAATTATAACACATATTTCACAGAAATCGCTAGTAAATGTAGTAACCTACCTACAATAAGCAATCGATGCATCAATGGGCTACTAATCGAGTAAGAAAATAAATCCAAGTCAATTGTTGCTAAGGACGTTGTGTATGCTTTGAAACACCGCCCCTTTACTTACTCACCTAATCACTCTAAACCACCCCCCCCCCCCCCGGCCCTTTTTAGGGCCACCCCCATTATATACAAGTCTATATATATATTGTAAGTATTCCTCTAATTTGGATTAAATCGTAATTATCTGAAAGAACTTTTTCTATACAAATTGATAACCATTATTAATCTACTTGTACAATGTATTAGGGTCATTGCTATTTTCTGTTTATATCGTAAGAGGCAATTTCCTCTTTAAAATATGATATATAATTTTCCCTCTGTAAAATATTAATTTATGCTGATCATATTCAATTGTATATTGAGCTTCCAATAATATCCAATTCATATGATAATGTAGCTCTAATTGAATGTATTAATATTGTTAAAAATTGGTTTTTACAAAATAGCTTAATGTTGAATATGAATAAAACTCAACTTCTAAATATATCTAGAACATCATAAGTTTTTCCTTCTGTCATCATTGATTCTATCATAATTGTTCCTTGCAATAATGTTAAAAACCTTGGTTTTATTTTTGATGATAATCTAAATGTCTCCGATCAGATAGCTAATGTGTCTAAATCAACTAATTATCAATTATATAAAATACGATCAATAAGGAAATTCTTACCTTTTAGAATTTCTAAAATATTAATAGAATCATTAGTTATTTCACGTATAAATTATTGTTGTTCTCTATATTATGGTCTTCCTGCTACTTCTACTAAATCCTTAGATAGAATAATTAGATCATCAATACGAGTTTTACATCGTGTAAAATTATATGACCATGAATCAGTCAATTATCATTAGTTAATTCTAAATGGTTAAATATGTATCAGATATCTACCTTCAGCTATTTAAAACTAACTGTTAAGGTACTGAAGAATCATCTTCCGAGTTATTTGAATGACATTCTACAATTCAAAGTTTACAAGATAGATCTACGAAACTCTTCTACTCGGCTATTACTAAAGAGGAAATATAAGCTATCAAGATATGTTAAATTATCTTTCAGTGTATACATGTATGCAGCTATAGCTGCAGCCGATCTATGGAATGCGTTACCTATACCATTAATAACTAATGTAAACTATTCGTATTTGAAATCTAATGTATTGTTATTAATTCGTAAAAATTAATTATACTATTTTCAAATGATTTATATTTGTTTGTATATTTTGTTATTTTTATATTTTTTTACACAATATAGAACGTCTAACGTTATTTTTGTGTCTAAATAAACATTCATTTATTTATATATTAACCATTATTAGACAATTCTAATTTATTATATAAACTAATAATATTATATATATATATATATATATATATATGTTATATATAAACTGTTCACATTCTAAATCGTCTATAGCTGGTATACCAGCTTCAAACATAAACTAAAAAAGCACATCCTTGTTCATATTATTTTAACTCAAGTATTTTCGTTTTCGCAAAGTTGTATAGATGTGTTCTATTTATCACTTTTATTATGGTTTAATCTATGATTGTCACACTAGATAACTTGGTATAGTAACTTTGTAATTTTAACTATAGATATATTATTAAATATAATAAACAAATTAAACCTAAATCTTTTAGATATAACATTGTTTTCTCTATGAAAATATATATGTCATTAGTTACCTACATATGTTATAATTAATACTTTATTTATGTAGATGAATATATCTTTTGAAAATGCTATATCCTAATAAAATAAAAGTATCAATATTAATTATATAAATATAATACACTAAAAGGATATAATTTTATTCATATAATATTTTTAGAACATTGTCAACAACAACAAATATTTATTTGAGTTGAGATAATATGTATGAATACAGGAATATAAATTTTAATTATATTGTTTAAAACATACTTTATCATTACTCAATATAATTTCCTGTCCCAAAAAATTGAATAAAATAATAAAAATCCATATATTTCACCGAATTTAAAATAAAATGATTTTTTTTAAATGGATTTTTAAAAGATACGTATTAACACAATATTCATATATAATATATATATATATATATATAAATGTATATATATATATATATATATATATATATAAATTATTATATTATATTTATATAAGATATTTTGTTATATATAATACTTTTATTTTGTATTCAAGTGTAACTCCATTTTTATTTATAACAATTATTATGAATTTATCTCATTTATTTTCAAGTTATTTAATAATTTAAAAAAATATTGTATATACATATTGAAATCAATATGTATATATAAATATTTTTTTTAATTAATTTTACGAGAATATATATATATATATATATATATATATATATATATATATAGTATTCCCTATTTATACCCTATGGGACTATACAACATATATATTGATCATATCATATATGATGATTGGGGAACACATATAATCTATAGATTGATGATATAGATGATATATCATTCAATTTATTCATTTTCAAATCCATCTGTTCACTTAATATTGAAGACTTTATTAATATATATTGTTAAGTGTACTGTAAAATATAAATAAATAAATATGTAATTTATTTATATTATTATTATTATCAGATTTAGGCAATGCCAGGGTAATTATAGAAGCAGTGTTGCTTATCGAGACAATTACCCCATATATATATATATATACATTATATAGTTGCTATTTTAAATTATATATAAATAAATTATGTTAATAATAGTTATTAATGTAATTTATTAATATTTAGGTATATATTATACTATTAATATAAAAATATAAATTAATATTTAAATAAAATATATACGTATATATAATAAAATAAGATAGGGAATATATATATATATATATATAATGTATAATAGAGACGGATGTATAATATAATCACAATAAAGGGCGTGGATCACACGACATGAACGGTGAACACACGTATGGGGGTATTACCCCTTAATGATGTTAAGAGAGATGAGCTGAGAGGAATGTCTTCATTCTGCCCAGTGCTACTTTGGTCTGGTTCTTGTCGTACGTGTGGTAGGTGGGGTGCATGAAGCCGTGGTCGGTGGGGTAGATGTTCAGCTCTAGGTGAGGTTTGTTTACCTCGGTGAAGGCAGCGTACAAAGACATGAAATCGGCAGGGCTGGATAGTCCAGCCACCTGTAGAGTTGTTTATAATCGAATAAATATATGATTATGAACTTTATGTATAAATATGTATTTCGTAGTTTTACTTTCACGTTTTAACTAGAGCTAATTTTATACAATTTTAAGTTATACACTTAAGTTTATAAATAAATGTATTAATTATATTACCGACCCCATAAATTACCCTAATACCGACCACGTGTGATTCATAATATCCAATCAAAATAGATCCTTGTTTTACTTTACAATATGTTGTAAGTTGTTTTTGTATCATTTATATAGACTTAGGATTCATGATTACTATTGATTATATACATACTGATTAATAAATAAATATTAAATAATAATATACATTATTTTAATATAATTACTATAAAGTTTAAATTTAAATGTAATATTACTATAAAACATAAATTCAATACAAAATAAATTACGTCATGTTATAATTACTTATATTTATGTATATTTACTATTTTTATTGGATATTATAATACTACAACTATTTATACAACGATTATGTTAGGTGGTCGGTAATAGGAGAAGGGTGTCGGTATTTGACACATGTATCCGATTACCGACATCCCGGTTTATTCTTGTAAATATAATTATATCAAAAATTTAAAATAGCAACATTATTCATTGTCATAATATTACCCTAATTACAAAATCTCAAATAAATATATTTAATATTGAATAAGTTATTACAAATAATCATTTAGGGTTCGGTAATCGGAGACTTTCCCCTAGTACTTACAATTTAAAGAAAATATATATTACTTATACAAATCAAATATGTAAATTAAAGAGTAAACATTACCGATGGTGAAAATATTGTGTGATGGTTTATAATAATGTAGTAAATGGATATTAATATAATATATGTTCAAGTATCTATATTTATTATAATAGAATTTCAAAGTAGATAACTTATAATTTCAATAGGATACTATGAACATACTTTAAATTTATTGATACTTGTTCGAATATAATTTGAAAGTGAATAACTTAAATGTAGGTACTCGAACAGTATTTCAGTATCGTTTATAAAGTATGTAGGTATATTTTGTTTTAATATTATATTTTGTAGATGTATAGGAATAAAATTAAACTAATGTAAGATTAAATAAATTTATTTAAGAAAATTATTATATTCGAATATGAGATAACAATCACGGTTATAGAATATCCTTTACGAGAAAACTAAAGTTCGATACTCCGATGTTAAGTTATTAACTCTAATAGCTTTGAAGTTTGAAAATATATTTTCAATTTACGAAATTTAGTATTCTAAATTTCGTAATCGCAATAGCTGGCAAAGTTCGAAGTATCAAATACATCGAACTGCATAGTAATCTTTCGGTGACATTTACAACCCAAGTGTTTATTAACCGATATAATATATATGTTATGTAATAATTATTATACAATTACCGCTATATCCAACCTTATCATTTATGGCGAAATTGCCTTGAATAGGAATCCGAGTTTTGGTCATGTCCGTCAAATCTTTACTCGGTATTCCGTAGAAACTGACGGCGACACTGATACCTGAGATGTTCTGACCTGCGCACAAGAAAGATAAAGCCCCGCCCATACAGAATCCTACCACGCCCACCTAAATCATCCAACAAACAAGCAATATCTTAATGCATTGTTTACGTTCTTAATTTATTGAATTAAAACGCGAATCATACATATTATAAATATTGAATTAGTTTATATTACTGCAATTTTATAGAATATAAAACTTTTATAAATATAATAAATATTAAATATATAAATATTTAAATATCAACTATAAAAAGTATAGTTAACTATATACAACGATAGTTGTAAATAAATTAAATGTTAATGTAATTTCCATACAAATATTAATGTATATAATATGACAAATATCATAAATATACCTATATTAAGTCATATGTATGTATTCGTGTGTACTTTTTAACATGGTCTACGTTTTATTTTAATAATAAACCTTTTTACAATGTTCTTCCTTTAATAAGAAATTTGTGGCACCCTCTAAATCTTTCAATGCTCCTGACCAATCAAGATCAGCCATATAATGTCCAGCATCTTCACGATTGGTTGCTACCTATCATTAATGAATTAATCGAATTCGATATATATATAATATTATACTTTACCATGTAATATATATATAGTTTATCTAGTATATTATAATATAATATATAGATACATATTAAGTATGTATTACATACACAATAATGTTAGATTATTTAATAGTATTGGATCAACAATTACAAATATATAATATGGGTGTTATTCCAAAAATCAAATGTACTACATAGCGAATATCGGATGTTTTATGCATACTACATGATGTAGAATTAATGGCAATTGTGGGATTGATAAGACCGGTTTTTTGAAGTTAAGTATTGACGGAGCGAATTATTATGTAAGCATTGGCAATTATGGAGATAAATACATCTAGGGAACTGGATGGTTGTGATGGCGGGTGTCATAAACTACTACTCTATAGGAGGGTTTTATATATATATGATATTGTTTAGATGAAGTGTCAGTATAGTTTGTAGAGGAGGAGTGTTACATGGAGAATCTGATCATAGAATAAACATCTGGCGATTGCCTTTATAAAGTTTGCAATCTATATATCTGGTATTCGGTAAGAGAACGTAGTGTGGTATAGTCTATGTGAGGGTGAACATTGGTCTATATACAGGACGAGGAGACCTAGAATCACATATAATTTCTGTACTTTCTGTAATTTCTGTAATTTTCTAAATTTCGAATTTAAAATTAATATCCACTTGGCTAACTTTTTAGAAGAACTTAAATACTACTTAACCCTACATTAAACATTAAACATTCATAATATAATATTACATAATGAATTATAATGAGATTAACATTACAGTTAACATTACTTGAATACTGATATATAAGTACAATTATTAAAACAATAAATTAAACTTATATAATCAACTTCTGTTAATTCTGATAAATTATATAATTTTCATAATGAATAAGTTCAATTCGATTTTTTATTGGAATCAATATAGTATTCTATTCAGATAGTGTTATAATTTATAAAATGAATGATTATATAACTTATTTTTGCTCTTATGACCTAAAAAAACATAAAATAATTAGTTTAATAAATGTCAACCTTAATTGTAATTATTAAAACATAGTATCATGAAGTTGTTATGTACACCCAGTTAACAGCAATAACCTCATAATAGCAGCATAATAGCACAATGTAAACATTTTAGGCTATTAGCTATGCTATTATGTTGCTATAATGAGGCTATTACTGTTAGCTGGTCATATATATTCCATATAGGCTTATTACGAGTTGATATTAATTATACAACCAGTATCCCATGTGTTTCCTATTGTAATATATTACTTAGGTAGATACATTGATCAGTATTGCTTCATTATTACTGTAAGTAAAAATAGATGCAAGTGAAATGATCATCGAATAGGTTATAGTATACATATAATCAATACTATTTCATATAATAATTTATTTGTAAATGACCACATTGTGGTCAAAACTAAATGTATAAATTAATATATATATATATACATGTGTATATTATGTTACCTTTCCCCTGTAGAAGTCGGGCAGTACTACGGTATAGGGCCCCATCTCGGCGTATTCCCTAGCGTGCTGTATCACTTCCGCATTGATTCCCCACCACGCATGCGCTAATATCACACCGTAACGAGGTGAACTATGGCCTCGTTTTGGCCGGAATATAATGGCTGGACATGACATGTTATCTCCACTCGGGAATGTGATGTCATCTTGCTCGATGTTCATTCTTCTACACGCGCGAGGTATTGTTTATTGTTTAGTGTTTATATAAATATAAGCCTGTGTAATATATACAAATGTATATACCATAATGTATATATATATATTGTTATTGTTATTATTTTATTTGGTGGAGTACTTTCATCCCATTCAGGAACTTAGATACAGTTTTAACTAAGAGCCATATGGCTCTAATGTCCCTTAAAAGTCGATGTTAGGGCATCCGTGGTTTTAACGTGAGCCGATCATTTATGTATACGTAATTATATACGGTCACTTATAAATAATTATTTAAGACCTATTTTAATGGTCCGGACGGGGCTCGAACCCGTGTACTACTGCTTGTGTATATGGAGCCTTAGCCAACTGAGCCACACAGGTAGTTATATATATATATATATATATATATATATTAATAATCAGTTTAATCAAATGTCGCCATAACTTTATTATCACTTCCAAACATTTAATTTAAAATTCGATTTTTGTAAATAAATAAATTATACTACTACCATTACTACTAGGGAAAAGCAACCTAATACGGACACTTCAATAGTCTTTCAATTTTATGACTCAATATTTATATTCAAAAATTACAATATATTAATATTATATGATTATATATTATTGTGATTTTAAAATTTTATTTAATATGTTAATTCAATAGATAACTGGGTTGTCCGTATTCGGTACCCATGTCCGAATACGGATTTATATAACTATTTATATAATGATGAATATTTTATTCATTAAATATTTTTTGTAGGATTAATGTTTTCTGAGATACCGATAATGTCCGTATTCGGGCACTGTCCGTATTCGGTTACTTTCCTCTACTACTACTACTACTACTACTACTACTACTACTACTACTACTACTACTACTACTACTACTACTACTACTACTACTACTACTACTACTACTGCTGCTACTACTACTACTACTACTACTACTACTACTACTACTACTACTACTACTACTACTACTACTACTACTACTACTGCTGATGCTGCTGCTGCTGCTGCTGCTGCTACTACTACTACTACTACTACTACTACTACTGCTGCTGCTGCTGCTGCTGCTGCTGCTGCTGCTACTACTACTGCTGCTGCTGCTGCTGCTACTACTACTACTACTACTACTACTGCTGCTGCTGCTGCTGCTGCTACTACTACTGCTGCTGCTGCTGCTACTACTACTACTACTACTACTACTACTACTACTACTACTACTACTACTACTACTACTACTACTACTACTACTACTACTACTGCTGCTGCTGCTGCTGCTGCTGCTGCTACTACTACTACTACTACTACTACTACTACTACTACTACTACTACCACTACTACTACTACTACTACTACTACTACTACTACTACTACTACTACTACTGCTGCTGCTACTACTACTACTACTACTACTGCTGCTGCTACTACTACTACTACTACTACTACTACTACTACTACTACTACTACTACTACTACTACTACTACTACACACATACACATATATATTAATACACGTACACATATATAATTAACATTATGTAGGTAACACATACATAACTATAAGTAAATGGTTATAAGACATATATAAAACCTTATGTGATACGTAGAGTTGTCGTTGTGTTGTATGTACCGATGAACAATAGAGTGACGGTACAACGACGGCACAACAACGGTACAACAGCGATGGTGGTCTATACGTAATGTGACCTCTTACCCCGCCTACAAATCAACACTCTAAATACTGAGTGACACGTGACGTAGCCAGTATGCAGGCTGCTTAACTTTACACACACACACACACACACACACACACACACACTGCCAGCATGGTGTATTAGTGACGCGTGCCTATAAAGGCGGTGTACGGCCGAAAATTCTATTCACATCCGGTATAGTAATAGTAAACAACAACACCTACTAGTATTATATTTGTTTATCTCAAAAACCACGGCACCTCGATATTAACTAGTACCTAAACAACTTATTTAAATAAGACTTTCGTTTCCCGTCGATACGATCGCGCAAAACACGCCCACATACGCCCACATACGCCCACATACTCACGCCTACACACGCACACGTAACTATGCCGATACGAGTGACCTTCGAGTCTAAGAGGTTCGCCGGGTCAGCTGTAGCAGTCGGTCATCTGTACGAACCGGCTAGCTCCCTGGAGTGTCCGAACTCTCTACTGTTGTTGCACGAGTGGTGGGGCGTCGACACCTTCATCCGCGACACCGCCGAACTACTTTGTTCTCGGTACGGCTTCCGGTGCCTCGTTGTAGACGTGTTCCGCGGCGACGTGTTCACCGACGCTAAACTCGCTAGGGAAAACATGGCGGTTAGTACGGGCGCCGCGTCGCTGATTGGTTCGTTTGTGGTTGTTAGGGGAAGGAAGTGTATACCCTTATAAGGTGATCTGCGAAGTAGCAACACAAAAGTATACTACGATAAATGTGAAGCGGGCGTTAAGAGTGATCATTCAGCTGAATATGGGTCCTCCAATACTTGTTAACTTGGAACTTATAAAATAATATATTAAAATAAGTCAAAACAATTTTTATTAATTGTTGACCATCCAAGGGCTCGCGATAATTCCTAGAAGTTTAACATAGAGAATAAGAATATTAACATGGGAAATTTTAAAAATGACTAAAAAGTGACTTTTAACCTACTAATAATTTTTTTTGTATTATGAAATTTTAATAGCACATAGATTAAATGTGATATTTATGGAAAATAAAAAAAGTTAAAGTGTTTAATTTTTTTCCTATAAATGAAATGAAATAAACTAAATTTCTATGATTTTTTTTTAAATTCTAATATATTAACGAATTTTTTTTTTTTTACAATTTATTTAAATGTCTATATAATCTAATAGGTAAAATTAAAAAAAAAATATTTAATTTATAAAAATATAATATTTATACCACTTTTACTATATTTTTTGTGAAAAATCAAGATTTTTTCAAAAAGGTATAAAAAATAAACCAACATTTTTTTTTCACTTTTTATGATATTTTTTAGAAAACAGATATCATATATACTAGAATGAGAGCTAGTGATAATTTTTTTTAAAGAATTAAGTTGTATCAACCATTTTCTATAATACTTTTCAATGTAATTTTGTACTAATTTTTAACGGTCTGTCGCTTCGTCAATATGAAATAAAATTTAATAATTTTGTTTGCATGTGTCTTAAAACATCTTCCTTTACCTTAGAATCACTGATCAAAAAAAATGTTATCCAATTATCACTCTTAGCGGGCATCGTGCGCGTATCAGCGACTATTACAGTTCAACAAAGATTTTTCGAAGCAAAATCTTAGAAAAATCTTTTATTTAAGTATCTGCAAAAACTGATAGGTAATACGGATGCATTAACATTCATAATAGCCTATCCTCAGAATTATTCGATACTATTAAATAACATCATAACTTTAAAGATAATATCAATTGAATATAATAGTGCATATATATTAATATTACATAAGTCAGTATTACATATATATATATATATATATATATATATATATATATATATATATATATATATATGTATTATATTATATATATATATATATCCTATTTAATATTTTGGGAATGAGTTTTTTTCACTATTGTGGTTTAGTTTTATTGGTTTGGTTTAGTTTTTATATTTCAGGTTTTTTTATCTGCATTATGGGAAAGAAAGCGAATACGGACAGTCTTGGTATCTCAGAAACCATACATTCTACAAAAAAAATTTTAATGAATAAAATATTCATAATTATATAAATATTATAAAAAATTATTTTTATATTTTATAATTATTCAAAATAATGTTGACATATCAAGTAAACTGATTTTTTTATTACGTTTTTTAATTTATGAAAAAAATGTCGTATAACACCTTTTCAAGGAAATAAAATAGTATTGATATAAAATATAATACTATATAGTTTATATTATTAAATACTAAAGCATTCTAAACATTATATACATAATTTCTATATTTGTTATTAATTATTCATTAAGTTATAAGCATATATCTAGAGGTCATATAAGTTCCTAATACGGACACTATAGATTTATTAATACAGACAATCCTATAAGGATAATGATAAGGATAATTTATTATTGCAAAAAAAAATGTTAACAATAAATGGCTAAACAAAATAGTCAAATTGACTTTCGAGGTGTTTGGCCAGAGTAAATAATAATGCAATTACATATTATACATTCAAACATGTATGTGTATAGAAGGATAATCAAAGGGAATATATAAGTGAAGGAAGCTTCGGGGTTGCCCAAATCCCATATGGGTAGCCCACACCCAGGAGTGTAATACTCAGTGATTTATTTAGCGTTTCAAACAATCAGAAATATAATCCCTATGTTAATCCATCTGATATTACATATTAGTAATTCATAATAATAAATAAATAATCACGGAGCTTAATAAAAGAAAACAAATAAAATAAAAATAATTTCTTTGAGGATCTGTTCCACTTCTATCAATCAGCTTGAATAGTCACCATTAGTCCATCAAACATGTAAAATAAAATATAATTAGTAAATAGCTAGGTAAGAAATTTTTAATTTTTTTATAAATAACTTAATAGGTTTTATAATTTTTAATTTGTTACTTAGATTATTCCATAATTGAATACTTGCATAATGTACAGCATAACAACTAATATTAATTCTACATTTCGGTATAATAAATCTATTTTTAGCCCTAGTACAACTGTTCGAACAAAGTACAAATCAGCTGCCAGCATATGAACTATTCTGATTTTCATAAAAATCGCGTTCGTTATAATATTAATACCACCAATAAAGTTAAATCTAAAAATGTTATTATGTAGATACTTAAATTGTATTATTAATTAAAAAAATAATAAAATAAATTAATTATTAACTAATTAAATTAGAATACATTATTCATAAAATTAATTATAAATAAGGTAATTGTAATTTACCTGATTGGTTCATCAATAATATATAGTTTATCTAAAGGTATATAGTGTTTCCGTATTATAAACATCGATATAAAGAAAGTATATGTATTTATACTTTCTTTATATCGATGATTATAACACAGTGTGTCGGTATTCGGACATGGGTACCGAATACGGACACACCCGTTATCTATTGAATAAAAAGATTAAATACAATTTTAAAATCACAATAATATCTATAATCATATAATATTAATATATTGTAATTTTTGAATACAAATAATGAGTCATAAAATGTTAAGACCATTTATTGTTAAAGTATCCGTATTAGGTTACTTTCCCTATATATAAAATAATTATTCATAAATATAATTACACTAATATAGTAGTTACTCCGTATACGGATACACTTTTATATAATACATACAATTAATATTATCTTTATCGTATAATTTAAGATGTTATGTAAACGAATTTAATAATAGTAATATATGTATAGGGTATACCATTAATATATTGTGAATGTGAATGCATTCGTATTGACAAATATAAGTTATCGTATATGGATATATCCACTATAATATAGTATAGGACTATAATCGTAATAGACGTCGCCCCACTTTTCTCAGTGTTATACGTTAGTGTCGCTACTTACTTCATATCCTAACCGGAAGTGCAGCTAACCATGTGACCAGTGTGGCTATCGTGCCGATATCGATATTTGACAAACTTTTGTAGGTCCTAGTAATCAAAAAATGATATATATATATATATATATATATATATATAAGATAAGTATATATACTTGAATTTAAAAATAATAGTATGAATAATTGTTAATGGGTAATGATTTTTAATTATATCAATATTAATTTTTGATTTTCTATTAGGAAATAATCAAATTTTTTAAATTTTTATCAAAACAAATGTAAGATTATTTTATTTTCCAACCAAGTTATTGTATACATTATGTATTTCCAAAAATATTCTTTTAAATTTATAAATTTAGTTAAATAGTTAGGTGAATGTATTATAATGTTAAATGTATGGTTAATCTAAATAAATTAAATATTTAATAAAAATAAATATTGTAATACATTACGCGATCATATTATTACACTTTCAGAATTATTGACCTCAATACCCGCATTAGAGTTATTCATTTATATTTACGCGGAAATTACTTGAATAACTAAAATTAAATAATTGAATCTTGATAGCCATTATTTAGTAAAAAAAATATTTTAATAATATATTTAAATTTTTGAATCATAATATTAAATATGGAATATTTTTTTTATTGTAGGGTAATACAAAAATCGTTCACAATATGAATTCCATATTTAAATAACCTATACTTCCTTCCCCTATAGGGCACCTATAATAGGCCCTATTAAATAGGGTATACCTACCAGTGATTATATCAATGTAACTGGTACGTGACTGTTAGCCTAACACCAGTGTTAGGTATTGTATTACGCAATATATGATGTATATTATAAGTGCGCGGAATACATGTCCTTATCATAAATGTCCTTCATTAAACTGATCTGGATATATTAAAGTATTTATTAAATGGAAGCTATTAAGTATATTGATATATACCAATAAACTAAATAATTTCAGTTAGTATTGTATAAAACAATTATAATTATTAAATGTAGTGATATATATATATATATATATATATATTTTATAGACTTTTGAATATCCGGAAGCTGCCAAAGATGTTAGAGCGGCTGCGAATTATTTAAGAAAACTTCAAAGAGCGTCCGCAATCAACAACAATAAGAACAATGGAAAGGGGCGTTGCAATGTCGGATGTATAGGTTTCGGTTTCGGAGCTCAGCTGGCACTAGTCTCGGGGTGTCCCCTTAATACTGACGGTTATTTATAGGGCATATATAGCGTACAATTAAATATATATATATATTCCATATACCATATATTATAGTATACCCATAGACATCTAAGGGTCGAAGCCCTTAAATATATAACGTCTTTGAGTATACCATATATATGTATACCATATACTATAGTATGGTTACATGTATAATTACAATTAATAATAAGTGCATTGGGCACCTATATACTTTCAATACAAATAAGTTACCATTAATAATAGATGAAGCGCCATTACAAGCGATTTCTCCTGTCTGTGGCACGGCTAAAGGAGAGAACTTAACGAAGGTCTGCAAACTTCTCAAATGTCCAGTTCAGGTAAAACTAACCTATTCCTCTATTTCTATATACATAGTATATATGTGTCCTCTCTAAACATATATATATATATATATATATATAAAATTGTACACAGTGTGTATGGTAATAATTAGTAATCATTGATACACCTACTACTAATAAACTTTCATAGTATCATCAAAGATTTTGCGAAGCAAAGATATAAAACTCCCTATGCATGCAACGTAATTTAATGATAGCCCCAACCGCTGCTAACAGCAGTATCGAAATCACTGAAATAGATTTAGGTTCGGCTCTGTTTGCATACAACAATGTTTTCATTGCTCTATTAAATTACATGCAATATAAATTAGCTTTTACTCACTAAATATATACTTATAGCATTTAAAACATACATATCATATTTGTTTGTTATATATTAGTAATGAACACTTAGTTTTCATCATATAAATATTAATTTAAAGCATATTATTTAACATTTTAAAAGTGTATAGTTAAATACGAATTTACATTATAAACAACGCATAGTTCCTAAAAGTAACCCGCTATAGGTGGCACCAGGGTATTTTGTATACAAATTCGAATTACACGATTTCGCGTAAGTGTTATATCTTTCCTTCTGAAAATCTTTGGTATCATGGTATTACCAAAGCCCTTTGCGATTACTATTGTAATAATGGTATTACAGCAACTATTTCTACAATTAATATTTAACATATTGTAAAAACTAACATTTATTAATAATACATTAATAATACATTAATAGTAAAAATTAATAAATATTTACATATTTGTTAAGTGAGTCATTATTAATAACTAATTTAATAGATATATACATCAATATTTTATATAATTATATGTATATATATATATTCTATTCAAAATAATAGAATATATTTATATATTAATTTGAAATCTTTTAGAATGACTAAATTATTATATATTTTTTTTTTAATATATATATATCTATTATACAATTATAAATAAAACAACATCTAATCAATGATTTTTATAATTATATGTACTGCCTTAAGTCAAACTCTTACTCTGCTTTCAATCATTGTCCATCTGTCATGATCCATCATCGCACTTTGTATTTCGGAAAAATCATCCAGTTCACAGTCTTCCCTAATAGTATCGATGTAAGTAAACGACTGTCCTAAGATAGGGGTATACCTTTATTTTGTTCCCCACTCTAAGGTGTCCACAGCACCAGTTTATTACGATCTCATCATCCTGTCGGATGCAGTGACCGGTCAGGCAACGTTCTTTTCTCGAAGATAGTGGCAGTGAGTTTTGTCAAATATTTATATAGGTAATACATAATACTTTACTGATAAAATTACTTTTCCATGAGGTATTTGTTGCCATTCTGAGCTTATGAGCCTAACATCCATCAATTTTCTTCTCACGTTTTAAATCTATTATCCAGAATTCGCTATAGGAATATCAATATTTCAACAGTTACTTTAAAAATTCTGATTTTCAAGTTAAGATGCATTTTCTATTTCCATAATATATTCATCTTGTACATTGCTTTCCATGAAATTTCTTTGTAGATTTCAATATCCTCCTCGAGCTTTTCACCCAGGTACCAATATATTTGAAATTGTCAACTTATTTTATTAGTGAATTGAATGCAACTATTTCAAGATGTTTAATTTATTAAATTCCATTATTTCAGTATTTGTTTATGTTACATAGGTTACGTTACTAGTCCCATATTTTACAATTCTATATGTTTCTATAACTTCTTAACTTGAACGATTTATTGACTTGAATAGTGTAATATCGTCTGCATAACCGAGGCTGCATAACATGTATGTGAGATGTTTTTCTGGTTGTATTCTGCTTTTGCATCTGTTTATCTCTAATCTGAGTTACCTTATATTCCCTCTATTACCTTACTCATTGCATAATCTATAGTGGTCACAAATCGAATGGGAGCAAGAGTGTAGTCATGTATAACACATTTAGAAATAGTAAATATTCGGATCTCCATCTGGTGTTAATATTTTAGCTTTAGTATCTTTATAGAGCACAGATATTGCATTTGTGATTTATTTTCGTATTCTAGTATTCAAAACATAGTTTCTCGGTTAATACTATCGAATGCATTTTTAGAAGTCTACAAATATATTACAACTTTCAGATTGTGACCCTTCAATCCTTCGATCAAATGTCTTAGTGCAAGCATGTATGATGTAGTAGCTCTGTGCATTCTAAAACTATTTTGTTGTTCATCACCAAGGAGATTTCTGAAATCATACAATGTAGCAATTGTTATGGTTTACTATTAGGCTTACTTTTTAGTAATTTTATTGATTAACTTATGTTTTCAGCGTGTTTTGTTATCATTATAACCAGAATATTATTGATTGACAATACTATATATTATATATTAATAGTTTCTAAAGATTATTTCCTACAATATTATTACAACTTTATTTTATTATAAAATATATATCATCCTATTTATTATTTATACAAGTATATTATTAGTTACATTATAGATATATTGCTTCTGTGTTTTATATGGAGGGAGTTAATCAACACCCCTCTTCGTGACAGGGTCATTATGCGGAGTTTGATGTCGTGAAAGGGGTATCATCTCCTGAGGATTATAATTATCAAACAATGAAGATGAAAGAGGCTGACATACATGTTGATGCTAAGGTTTCTATTATTAGATACATATATATATATATATATATATATATATATATATGAATACAATAAATTATTTATTACTAGGGTGTTATTAACGAAATAGAACTACACAATAAAATAGATACCATTTATAATGAAGTATTATAAAATATTAATATATTAATTATAATTTCATATTTAAATTAATCACACTAAATTACATGATAAATATTATAGAAAGTGAATTATAATATTATTATAATTATGGATGCAATTTTAATAAAATTCTAAATATTTGGAAGTAATGATCACGATTATCAACATAATTAGCATTACAACATGGTAATCGCGTTAATATCCATAATAAGTAATAATATGGTATATGTAAATCAATAATGTTAATACATTTATTTATTTATTTTAGTCTCCTGTTATGTCATTTTGAATATCTATTTTCCATATTCAATAAATTATATTATTATAATAAGTGACAGTTATCCCATAGCTGCGCCATTAACAAGTGACATCTAAACAACAGATATACGCTGCTAAACATGCTTTCTTTAACCCGGCGTATCCGACTTACGACTCGAGATGTACGCAACAGTTCTTTGAGAATGTCACGGCGTTCATGGATCGAAACTTATAAAAGATGTATTATATAACATGTCCGATACTAAATATTAAGTACGAATAATGTGATATATAATATTTAGGAAAGTTAATAATAAAATTTAAATACAAAATGTATTACTTTTTTAAAAATAAATATAATAATATATATTTAACAAACAAACAATCAATATATATACATACAAGATAACGATGACGTCTAGTGCGTAAGTGCAAAGGAGTTATTCAGGAGTATAGTTTACGTATCTTGGACACCTGAACACTCTGTCTCTCCCGAGCGGTACCGTAGGAGTAGTAGTGGGGTGCTAGGGTGTACAGCCACTCCGCGTCAATCACCGTTATGTCCCTCATGTAGTCCTTCGATGTTTGCAGCACCTACAGCACAGCGTGAACAAGTTGTTTAATACGAATATGTTTCAAATTCTTTAAATAATAAATATTATATGTTTTTAATTACATATAATTTTTATAGTTTCGAATCAAAAGTAATATTTATTTATATACATATATAAATTGTTAATAAATTTGATTTTTATATTATAAAATATGTTTGGGAGAAATTATATTGATTAATTATCAATTAATTTATTATATATCAATTATATATATATATATATAGATTATATAATTTGATATAAAGTTATAATATATTTAGTTTAAGCTTTGTAGTGTGTATCATCAATATTCAATAATACGTAATAAGTTAAACACGTTACGTTACATAACAATCTATAAGACCAACAACATGATATAAGTTACACGACAAGCTATTGGACACAGAACACATGATAAGATACAAGACACAGAACACATGCAGAACACATGCATACCTCAGAAAACACCACAATCTTGGGGGGTGGGTTCTGTGCCGCTAGCACCGAGGTAGGGTGCATGGATAGGGGCTGTTGGTCCCTTAAGGTGCGGTACTCTCCGGAAGGGTGGTAGCGGGCCGCGTTGCAGAAGTATCCGCATACTATCGCTTGCTGGATCTGTGTATATGTGTATGGGTGTGTGGGTGTATGTGTGTGGGTGTGTGAGGATGGGTATGTAGGTGTGTGTGGGTGTGTGTTGGTGTGTGTGTTGGTGTGTGTGTGTGGGTGGGTGTTGGTGTGGGTATGTGAGTATGTGAGGGTGTGGGTGTGTGTGTATGGGTGTGGGTGTGTGTGTGTGTGGGTGTGAGGATGTGGGTGTATGTGTGTGTGTGTGGGTGTATTCTGATTATATTGATTTAAATCGAATTGGAATGGAACTGTGGACATCTGTTGAAGCTATTTTTGTGTAGTCATATAGGGATATGTATATATATACATACTATAGAATGTATGTACTGTATGTCCTGCCCTATTACATTTGTTCGTCATTAGTGAATTCATTAAACGTAGGTGATCCAATATAATTATTAATAATTAGAGATATTTTCGCTTGTTTAGGGGCCTTAACATAGTATAACTTAGGTATTGCTTATATAATTAATTAACTATTGGCTATTAATTAAATACTCTGTATATAATTATACATCGTCATATATTATAGAATATTCTAAACATAAAGATACATAGGAATCATTTTAATAATGGGCTTAATTCATTGTAACATGTAAAAGATAGAAAAAAGGGCTAGTTGTTAAAAGCTGATAATATCTCTCATTATAATTATTTCTTATCTTTTGTAGTATATCAATAATACTCATTAACATAATCGAAGTTATATGTAATGATCATAAATTATGTGAAAGTGAATAAATAAAAATAATTATTTTGAGTAATTAGATATTAAAGTTATTGTTTATTTTTTTAAATGAATATAAGTGTAGGTGCGCCGTCAGTTCTATAAATAGATTTTTACATGTATTTAATATGAAAAATAGCGGTGTAAAAATAGTGAATTAAATTTTTTTTAATTTATTTATTCAATACAATATTTGACAGAATTATAGACATTATATAGATCTATAAAAATTGCAATTTTTGTAGAATATAAATGAAAATATTTAATATAAATTATGTTTATCTAATAAATTATTATTATTTTGAAAATTATAGATAAAATTTACTAATTATTAAATTTTAAAAATACAAATATTATATATTTAAATATTCTCAATTTTCTGCAAATTTAAATTATTATAAAGTATTTTTGAATTACTTAATTAGTGTTTGAATGATTAGTCAAAATAATTATTCTTAGTAAATTCATTCTAAATATTTACAATATAATTATGAAATATATATACAGATGATAACTTATCAAATATGTTATTATAAATAAATAGCTACTTATGAATATTTATTATTTAAATTTATATATAATATTCAAAATTTTAGCCTTTAATGTTCTAAAAATGATCTTATATTCATTAAATTATTATCTTTTACCAAAAAATATGATTTATATATCATTTTAAAGATAATATTAAATATTTGAATATTTTATAAAAAAATATTTTAAACACAATTTTTTTTCTCAATTTCAGAGGTCCCTTAAATATAATTTAAATTTTACTCATTCAAATGTGTATATATGTGTACATATCTTATATATATTAACTATATTAACTAAATAAAATGAATACATATATATATAATATAATAATAATCGTTATGAATAATGTAAAAATTAATTTATCTGACATTTATTTATTTAGTATTGTTTTAAAATTCATATGTTATAGTAATATAGGTATAATAGCATTTAAAAAAATATATTTCTTACTTTTGAATTCAAAATAATTTGTATTACCAAAATGCGATTACTCTTCGCTGAGCGCTCAGTCGACTGACCTTTACTACATCGTCGCCGCAAGATCTGAGCTTGATGCCCCCGCACTTGCCCGTTACCAGCCTGCACAACTGTTTGCGTATTTCCACAGCTCTCTGCATTCCTCGGTAGTTAAGTCCGTTGTTGCCGCACCATTGCTTGTTAGACTTGCCGTACCTGTGTGTGTACGTGTGTGTGTGTGTTAGTGCATCACATGCGTGTATCGTGAGATAGGTGGTTGTATCGCTTAGGTTTTGTTATAAATACACACTATAAGTTTTGTTATAAATATATATAGCTAAGGCATCAGACACACGAGCAGTAGAACACGGGCTCAAACCCAGTCCGGACCATTAATATAGGTTTTAAAATATTATTTAGAAGTGATCTTATATATAAATATATATATAACTGTGTATAAATAAATTTTCGGCTCTCGTTAAAACCATGGATGCCTTAACATGAGAGCGGATTCGAAGAGACATTAAGTCATATGGTTATAAGTGAAAACTTCATCTAAGTTCCTGGATGGGATGAAATAACTCCACCAACAATAACAATATACAAATATTCTATAGAACGGCATGTAATTATAATTAATATCAAGTACAGATTAATTACGCATAGTTAATTAAACGTATAATAAATATTCCTAAGTAGTATGCTGTTTAGGGTGTTTTTAGTTATAACAATGGATCTCTTACCTTAATGGAGACACGTACATGTATATTCGTATGATTTTGTGAATACATGTTGTGAATCCGTATATACATATATAATGATTAAAACAATATTTTAATTTCAAATATAATAAATACGTTTATAATAATTTCTAGTCGAATTATTTCTTAATCATAGTACCACTAGATGCATGCATACATGTGTATGTGTGTGTGTACATGTGTTAGTGTGGGTTTATGTGTACGCGTGTGTTTGTGTACAAACTTCAGGTAGGCATTGAACACGTTCAGCATGGAGATGTGATCGCCTTCTTCTACTGCGAACCTGCGCCGATGTCTGGTGACCTTGTTACGACCTTGGGAAGTGTCGTATATATTCTGTATCTGCATCATCGACGCTATCGTTATCACTTCCTGATAGTGTTAAAATATTAAATTAATTGTAGGTAGTTCTTACTTTATATATATATATATATATGTTATACAATAGCTTAATTTATAATAAATAAATAATTTAAATAATTTGAAAAATGATGATAATATTTTGGTTTAAATTTTAATTTAATACATAATGACAATGTAACTCATTTATTGTATATTTTATAAAATGTTATGAAATACAAATATTCATAATATTTTAAAAACTAGAATAATTATGTTAAAATTGTTTATAAAATTATCGTAATTAAAAAATGTTATTATTAAGTAATATTATAATGATGTTATATTACTTAAATAAACAATTAAAATAAAAATTACATTAAATTAACAGATATTTTCATTATAAAAAAATTAGAATGAATACTTAATTTTATATTTAGAAAACGATGATTACTCGACGAGTTGGTAAACTACAGAGATTTAGCGTTAACAAACAGGCAATAGTGAGAGCTATAGATAGCGATACAGATGCAGATAACACCGCATTAGGAGAACCTCGGAGCAGTGTAGATCATCGGAAGCTAGGATCATCCTCGCGGATGTGGGGTGCATCGGCAGTTCAGCCATTCTACCACCTAGAGGGGTCAGTAAACATTCCTCGTCCAGAGCCCCCAGGGCGTACAGTAGTTGTACTCCTCTGACCTTGAGACGTGTGACACGTGTATTATGTAATCAGTTGCGTAACGCGTCATGGAATGCGCATCGAATGCGTTTATAACGTTAAGGGGATCCCGCACATAACACGCAATTTCCAATTTCGTGTATAATTTCGGAAACATATCATAGAGTAGTATTATGAAATAAAATATTGTTAAATAAAAAATTATTTTGTTTCAATTGTTATATCCCATTAACAGATATTCGTGAATCTAAATAAATAAGACATGCTGAAATAATATTGATATAAATATTGAAACTTTGTCTGACAGGAATCATTGAATGTAGGTTAACCCTTATCTAATCATCAAATAAATAATAAAAGTAATATTACTATAATAACAACTACTTATATTACCAACATTAATTATACTAACAAAAATATATAGTATATCGTTAAGTCGATAGTTAAGATGTATTAAGTGATGTATTCGCGCCTCGTTAATGTGGTACTGCTAGTGATAGTATATGTAAGTGCGTGTGTTTGTGTATATGTATGTGTGCAGGTGTGTGTGTGTGATTGTGTGTGAGTGTATGTGTATGTGTGCAAGTGTGTGTGTGTGTGTGTGTGTATGTATGTGTGTGTGTGTGTGTGAGTGTGTGTGCGTTACTAGAGTATCGCCACATGCTAACCATATTCTGAGCGGGAGGAGAGGAGAGGAACGGGAACCTGACGATGTTATCGATACCGAGAGCCTTCAGCTGCAGCACTACGGATGACATGTCGCTACGCTGCATCTCGGGTACAGTCTGAGCTCTTAGCGTGGTGTTGAACTCGCGTTCCTGGTACAGCCTGAACACCTGATCGATGCAGGTTTAGATCGGATTAGTGGTCGAATTCGACGTTATGTAAACATTTATAATAATTAACGGGTATCTTTAGTATAAGCTGAATGTAGCTTATGGGTATTCATCCGATTATTATAGCCAATATTCGGTAAATAAAATTCATTCAAAGTTTTAGCACCAGCGGCTGAGATATCGAGTGTAAAGATGAAGCCATACTTCAGGCGAGTAATCGCATTTATACGTGTAGATCTAGTATATTGGATATTTGCAATAAAATATGCAATTTTTTCTATAATATATATAAATATTTATAGTATAATAATATCTATAATATATAATAGTACTTTTAGATATAAAAAAGTATGGATATTAGTATTATGTCAAAATATATCATTGATATAGCTATACCATCAGTATATATAACTTATATATAATTATGATTACATTAATTACGATTAAGTATTATTTATTAATTTATTAATTTATTAATTTATTATTAATAAAATACAATATTTATGAATTATCATTAACATATTAGTTTAGGAAAAAAATAATTATATATCAAAAAAACCCAGTGATATACCTATTTAGACATGTTTAATACGATCAATAATAAAAATGAAAGATTTGTACATCAATAGTCACCATATTAATTTTCATTCATATATATATATATATATATATATGTTAATATATACATATAAGAATAACATATGTATACTACGCTCCGATGAGACCTACCTGTCCAGACCTAAGTCGCCCTGCGCGCCCCGCCCTCTGTTCCGCAGAAGACCTACTAGTCTCCACCACGACGAGACACTCCACCCCAACGCGAGCGTTAAACGCCCTCAGCTTCACGTAGCCGCAATCCACGACGAAGCACACCCCGGGGATAGTTACCGAGGCCTCGGCGATGTTGGTTGCCACGATGATCTTACGTACGCCCCGCGGGGTTCTCTCGAATACCTGCGAGGGAGGGGTTGAGGGGGGTAAGAGGTAGCGGGGCTGGTGAACTTTGAGAGATATTTAGGTCAACGCGGCGAGAAATATAACATATATGTATACGCACAAATATATATATATATATATATATTTATATATAAATATTAGTTTTTATTTATTTATTTTTCATCGTGAATATTTAGATTCATTTTTTTTTAAATAATCATATTAAAACCATACTGAATGTAGTACTGAATAATACTATACGACTTGGACTACTTGACTAACTTTGAATTGTTCTTTAGCTGGTAGTCCCCCATACATGGCCAGGATGCTTAGCTTATCTTCTTGTTTACCAAGTGCACGGGCGTAATCTATTAACCTCTCCACCACATGTTCCACCTAGACGAGATCAATGTGAACTACTCTAGATACGTATTCATTAGCACCTATATTACTATTATTGATGTATTCGGAATTTATATTATCCATAAATTAATATAATATATATATTTATATTAAAAATATATTATAACCTATAACCTATAACTTATAGTATATGCTATAAGGATATATAATCTTTATAACAAAAAGATTGACATAATAATAATAAATACTCTTTATTAAATAGGTGATTATATATACACATATTTCAATATCTACTTTTAATAAAATATTTATTTATTATATTAAAATGGAACGCTGCACAGAATAGATAGCGAGGTCTTATTGTCTAATATAGTATTTTCACATACTATAATGAACTTTCTCGTTCTCTATGTAAGGGGCCTACATGAGTACAGTAATAATGTATGTATGTAACATACTACATCAACGATCAGTGAGGTGGTGGTGTATCAGGTGAAATACTTATTTATATTTGTAATGGTATTTAATTACACTAATTCGGTGTATTCGTATTTGTATTCGATGAATGTATTCATCCAATCCCTGATATGTATTACATAATCACGAGGGTAGAGTTCGCGCATAGAGGTCATAAAGGTCGCAGAGGAGTCAAGCTGACAATAACCTCATCCTGACCGGTCAAGAAGATGAGAACATCTCCATCGGAGGCTGGGTAACGTTTGTGTATAGAGATACAGGTGGTGAGGGAGGCGTCCATGTAGTTAGGTACGGGATCCACGCTGTAGTGTATCTTCACAGGGTACATCCTACCTGGTAGACAAACACACAGATAGATAGATAGATAGATAGATAGATAGATAGATAGATAGATAGATAGATAGATGTATATATTTATAGAATACTTCCATAATATTTACAAATAATATTCGTCTAAGTGTTATTAGTGATGGTGTTTGAAAAATAATGATATATATATATATATATAAAAGAGAATACTAATTTATCACTATATTTATTTATATCTATCTAAAATTTGACCAAAATTGAATGAATAAGATTTTAAACTTTTGTCAAAGATATCATAAATTTATCACAAATATCAATCCATATATTATTAATATAATAATATATAATATTTCTTATACATATTAAACTGTATGTGATATGGTGGTATTATAGTTCATATGCTAAGGTCATGCCGTAACCTTCGACAGTAAGAGCCACAGAAGTAGAATCTTCTTCTTGTTTGTTCTTGTTCAGGTTGAAATACTCTAGGAACAATTGGGCGTCAAGAGTTGCCGAAGCTATTATTATTCTCAGCTCTGGTCTCTTCTTCGCAATCTATATAACGGACAATGTATTTGGAGAATGTATTATTACTTATGATATTCATTGCAGATATTCATTTTATTATACGATATATAGCTAATATTTTATAAATTATACGATACATATACATTTTATAAATACAATTATATAATAATATTATAGAAGATATGTTTGTATGAATGTATGAAATAAATAGAATACTATATAAATTTATATTACAATAAAGAAATGTAATATCCTCTAGATTAAAATATATTATTTAACATGAATATAAGTAGTCATAGCTTGATATACACAACAGAACGTTAGCTAAGGTTTTACAAATCTCATAACATCTCTACTAACTCCAACTAAGATAAACATACATATAATATATAGTTATAGTATCGGTACATATGATTCTATTATTACCTAATTATATTGGCCACATACGAAATAGTTCATTCTAGAATATATGTCAGAAATAATACTCAACTCCTTATATTAATTTGTTATATAACAAAAATAAGTTAAATATATATATATATATATATATATATATACTATTTAGTGTATAAAGTAATGGACCTTCTTCAATAGGCCGATTAAGATGTCTGTATTCAGGGATCTCTCGTGAGCTTCGTCCACAACGACTACAGAATATTTACTCAATAGGGGGTCGGACATCAGCTCTCTAATAAGTAATCCGTCGGTCAAGAACTTCACTTTAGTGTTCAGCGGATCGCAGGCCGAGTCAAATCTGACCTAGATCAGAGACAGAAAAGAGATATAGATTAGTATAATGCACCTTAGTATATGGGCACTACATCATTTTTGTGTTTGTGAGCATTAAAATGAAGTAAAATGCTGTATTCGAATTTTTTAAACATGAGCGTGGTAACGTGATAACATTTGTCTTTAGTAGTGTTTTAAGTTTTTTTATTTGCCCATTATATATTTTTGAATATCTTATAAACACTGAATTTTTCGCTGAGGAACCCGTTCGAATTTCTCAGGATAAACACTGAAAACTAAACATGGTTTAAGTCACTATTCATTAGGTTTTATCACAACTTTATAATTATTATTATTAGGCCATAAATTTATAATATACAAACTGATACAAGTATAATTTCATGTAGATATTTATTGAGTATACGATTGAATATACGTCAACTCTTGATATAATAAGTGCACAAATACCTATATACACATGCGCTCACTAACAGTATACCTGATCGTCATGCCTATTATAATACCTCCTATAACAGCTATCTGATATACCAACGCACCAGCTCACACACATATATATGCACACTCACTCAGACACACACAAACAGCATACCCAATTTCCCCGCCTATAAATGCGCCACTTTCATCGGCTAGCCTATACAGCAATGAACACCAGCACAAACTCACACTCGCACACATACTCACATATGCACACTCACACACAAACACTAACAGCATACCCGATCTCCCCGTCTATGAATGAGCCACTTTCATCGGCTAGCTGATACAGCAATGCACACCAGCACAAACTCACACACGCACACATACTCACATATACACACTCACACACGTACACACTAACGGCATACCCGATCTCCCTGCCTAAAAATGCGCCACTTTCATCGGCTAGCCTATACAGCAATGAAAACCAGCACAAACTCACACAAACTCACATACAAACACTAACGGCATACCCGATCTCCCCGCCTATAAGCGCACCCCTTTCGTCGGCCACCCGAGAAGCTACCGTAGTGACAGCTACCCTCCGAGGCTGGGTGATCACTATAGCTCGGCCGTTCGAAGCCCACCCGCATTCCAACAGGTACTGAGGCAGCTGGGTACTCTTGCCTGTTGTGGTAGCGGCAGCGGCGTTACGACATCTGTATGTTTACGTAGAACTTCTGTTCTATTACGAGAGAGTACTGATAACTTATATAATAATAATAATAATAATACTATTTATTAGAAGAAAGTTGTACATTTTTTTCGTATGAAGTATTTAAATTAATTATATTGTTATTTCCTCTAAAGGGCTTCAGATAAAGATCAATATATTTTCTATGCTGTCGCCCGATATCTTTAATTTAGTTAGCGATCGTAAATATTTAATGTTGGATTAAATTAATATTTTTGAATAATTAATACTTGTCTAGCATTAAATTTAATGATATAAATAATCAATATAAATCTTGAATTTATTTATAATATTACTTTATAATATAATTATATGTATATAGATAAAATAGACACATAAATATAAGTTAATATAAGTATTCCTTTATACAAATAGACAATACATATAATTATATCTATTATATGACTATTATTCATACCACATCCAGTTTCTCCGATCAGAATCAAAGTTTGATATTTTTCCAAAAGATAGATAATATGCGACCGATATTTATAGATAGGAAGCCTTTCACGTTGCTTGTCGAGCGATAAACTGAGAATTATTCATTTAAGTATAATTATTATAATAATATACTATATTTTATAAGATTTAAAAATATATGATGAATATAACATTTTTTAATATTAAACTATTACAAATACTATTTTAAATAGTATTTGAAAGAGTTATATTTTATTCTATATTTATAAAATGTATTATATTATATTAAAATGTCAAATTATAATATAATATAATTATTATAATATTATCATTTATATTATATTAGAATCCTTATAGTAGATTAGAATAACCTATATATTATATATATATATATATATATATATGTGGGAGACGATCAAAAAGGACGAGTTGAAGGTTAAATGTTACATTTGAAATATAAGTTAATAGTATTTGAGTTATTAATTTTTATTGATATTTGTTGGTTATTTGTTTTAATTAGTTTAGTTTTTTCTTGTTTGGTTTTTTAGATGCATTACATCCCAAAATGAGCCTATAGGATGTATATATACACATTTATTTCATATTTAAAATCTAATTTTTGCCAGTCAACTAGTACTTTTTGATCGTAACCCATATATATATATATATATAATATATAATTATTATAATAATACATAAATACTCACTGAATATGATTGCCAGTTATCTGCGCCGCGATATATTTAAAAATAGTAAAATAGTATGCGTGGTGAAGTCAGATAATGGTCTATTTAATAAATAGTATATAAATAGTATATAAATAGACTATTTATATACTATCATACATGCAACGGCTTATAGGCTCGCTCGGGATGTAATCATTACATTAATGCAGCTAAAAAAATCTGGAAATATCAAAACTAAACCAAACCCAACATTTTTAAATAAAGCGCGGCGCATATATCTGGTCCCCAATGAAAATTAATAAAATTTAGTTTTAAAAATAATTGTAATATTATTATTATAATAATAACAATATTAAATATTATATATAATTATTATAATAATATAATTATTATAATAATATAATTATTATAATAATATAATTATTATAATAATATAATTATTATAATAATAATTATTATTATTACAATAAGTATACTAAATATAATAATTATATTTAGTTTTAATTATGATAATTTATTTGTTATTTATATAATAAAATAGTTATATTTAACAATAATATGTTTCGATCAGACACTCATTACTTAAACGTATACGTATAATAATTACCTTCCATGTCTATTATAAACAATAGCTGATCCTTCTCCTTTATCAGGCCTATCTTCACGTGTGGCTGCTTCGCCTGGAACATCTGAACCAGGACGCCAGAATTTTGGTTT
The DNA here is from genome assembly GCA_964019155.1 of Osedax fenrisi. NCBI lineage: Eukaryota > Metazoa > Annelida > Polychaeta > Sabellida > Siboglinidae > Osedax > Osedax fenrisi. The sequence goes on along the minus strand of OZ025240.1, from coordinate 41,522,357 downwards.
AAAGGACATTGTTAAATAAATAAAGTAAACTATAAAACTCAAAGTAGTGTAATACTGGGTAAATATCAATTAAATATAATATTAAATTTATTAATTTAAATAAATTCAAACTTTATATTTATATTTACCCTGGATATTTACTATATCGGGGTTAAAGGTAACTTATTACATTAACCATGGATATTAACCAGCAGTTTTCAGAAGTTGTCAACAATAATTATATTATTTATATAATATATATTTATAACTATGAACTATATATTATAGTATTATAATATTACATATATGATATTATATATATATATATATATATAATCATAGAGCTATTTAGCTCTATGTATAAAATAATGATTTTTTTGACATAACAATTATAATATATTTTACAATGAATTTGATGTGTATATTTTTATTAAATTAATAATTTATTTTTTAATTATATTTCCCAGCTCTGTATAAATATAATTATATTGAATTTAATTAAATATATTCTTTGAGTATTAACTTATAATTAATTGTAATATCTTTTACTTTCATTAATTTATTTACTATAACCAATGACATACATGGTGGTAATCTTATATTTAATATATTGGATATAAATGGCTATCAATAAAGGTGTTATATAGATTAGTCATATAAATGTATAAATAAGCATAACAAAAAATTATAATAAATAGTTATTTAAAACAAAGTAACAATAACTTTTTGTTTTAGTTACTTTTAAAATTATAAATATTTAAAAAAAAGGATAATTTATTATATATATATATATAATATGTATATATACATACCATAACTAAATAAGTATTGCCAAAGCCCTTTATTACTCTGAAAGCAAAAAAAAATTAAAATATGATGTACTAAGTTATTTTAAAATAAGCTCCTAAAATTGGATGGTTTCATACATAAAGATAATATCAGTAATATGTACCTATAGATACAAATATATATATATGTATATATTTTTTTATTTGAAGAATATTTTTCGTATCCACTATAGGAATCTCACTATATCCACACTATAAAATTAATAATTCACTACTATTACATATTTTACAGTGAGAAGTATTATATATTATGTTTCGTATTATTATTATTAGTTTATTTTACTATTAACGTGTGCTGTTTGTATATATGTTTCAAATTTATTATACTATTAAAATATAAAATTAATAATGTACTATTAAAATAGATTTTTAAGAATTACATTATTTGTTTGTTTCATTCTAGTATTGCTTTATTTGATTATAAGCAAGTTGTTTGTAATATATTTAAAATTTATAATTTAAACTAAATAATAAATAATGTATTACATTTAGGTTATAAATATAAGAATAATTCAATATAGTTAAAGTAGAAATATAATATTTCTATGACATTTACTAAACAATGTATTTTATTTCTATTTGTTATTTTTTACAGTATATTTTATTTCTATTTTCAATTTTTCATTTATTGTTACAGTAACTGTAGTGTTTTAATTTCTTTAATTGTGTATTACTATTTGTTTATTTCTATAATGTATGTTATCATTAGCAAATATTTATACTTTCGATTAAACATATCAACTATGACTTAAATAAATCATCAATCAATCAATAAATATATCAATAAACTAAACTTTACATAGTATAATAAGCCATTTTAAGCCACACCATACATACATATTGAAAGTAACTAAAGTATATTCAATTCTATAAAACCTGCAATTTACTACTCACAATATATGTAATAGGAGATATGTCGATGCAGAACTATTATATTATTTTATTAGAAATAACAAATACTTATTATAATTATATGAACGAATTTATACAAATTATTATCATAAGATAATATGCTTAAATTAGATGTAACCGAATAAATGTTTAAATTTGATGAATAATATATAATTATAACTTTATGGAGATTTTAATTATTATTAGAGATTATATTTTATTCTGTTTTAAATTTATTTTATAATTTACCAATTTAAAAAATAATTAACTTAATATTATTAATCTATACATTTATACCTTTTATTAATTTATAATACAATTCATTTAGGTATATCCAAGACTTCTTCACTATTGTAATCTTTATATGTTCAAATGCAAATTTACAACAATACAATTATTTAATAATATTTATCAGTAACATATAACAATATACATATAAATATGTTTACAATATTTTATGTTAGTATCTTATAATAAAATATATGATATTGTTAAAATATGATTATATCCAATAAATGTGAAATACATTTTATTCTCTATAAAAAAATCAATAGATGTGTAATAAATTCTAAGAAATATAATATTTTATGTATAATATATTTGTATGTATAATGATATAGTAATTTGTGGGATATGGGTATATAATATTATTCACTGAAATAATCTATACTATGAATACACCAAGAAAAAGTTAACAAAATATATTGTATTATAAAATATTTAAGATTATTTATTGATATTTTTTAAATTTAATAATGATATAATTAGTTTATATTACCTATTATGCATATATATAGAACAGTACTTTTGAAACAAAAGTAACATGTTATGATATATTATAGAACAATTGAGAATATTATGTATACTATAATAAGATCAATGATACTACGTGATGACTACGTAATGATGCAATACATGTAAGAGTATCACACTAATGACTTATGTATACAATATCATACCATGTAAAACAATGTAATAATTGACCACATAAATGTATGCATATATATAGGAAAAGAAAATAAAAGTTTAAAAAAAGTATAAAAAAGGTGATATCTTCTATCTTCGTGGAGTTTAGAAGCTGAATCCACATAAGGGATCCTCGTCTCTGTCACGCCTACCGCCGCGGCCACGCCCCCTTTTCGGCGCAAACGGGTTATAGTCTTTGCTTTGAGGACACTCCCTAGACATGTGACCGGTATTTCCGCACGTGAAACAAGCTGTACAACGGGTGGTATTGTTATGTAATGATATTGTTATGCAATGCCTGATATTGTTAGGTAATCACTCAGTTATGTAACTAACATCTTGAGTCACCACCTCTACCTCTACCGCCGCCATCTTGACCTCTGCCGCCGCCTCTACCTCCGTGACCTCTACCTCCGCGACCTCTTTCGCTTTTCGTGGGACACTCTCTAGACATGTGTCCTTCCTGGCCGCAGTTGAAGCAACCTATTGTATTGTATTGTTACAGAGGGGTCGACGTATTATTCTAGAAGTATTGTTTGTATACTTACCACTACCTCTACCAGCTCCTCCTCTGAACCTATTAATATATAGGTTACTAATTATTGGATATATATATATATTAAATTTAATAATAATACTAATAATAATAACAATACATTAAATTTATATCAAATAATATGCGATATTGTAACATATATATATATTAGATTATATTATATCAATTAATACTAGAAAATATGGTAAATTAAAAATTAGAATTCTTACATATATAAATATAACAGTATAAATATATGAAGATAACAATTAAATTAGAACACTATTGTAAGCTGAATAATGAAGTTAGTGAAGTTAGTGTAGTTAACACACGGGCAATAGAACATTAAGCAGTATACATACCCAGTGTCTTCCCTCTCTGCCAATATCGCTAATTCATCAGGAACCACCTAGTGAGCAGTAGGGGGGGCATTATAATGTATTAGGTAATCATCGAATAGAGATAGCTCAGGATAGAGCATAAATCAGATAATACAATAAAACCATATAACCAATAAATAAGATAAACAGGGTGGGGAGGTTGGAGATAGGTTTGAATATAGTTGTAATGGGTAGGGGATAGTACTGTATAATGATGATGATGATGGTGATAGTGATGATGATAATGAAGATGATGTTACCTGATTAGCTTCCACTAAGATCTTAATCAAAGATTTAGAACTCCTCCACTCTCTTTTAGTGAAGAATGTTAGAGATGTTCCGGAACGTCTAAAGAGGGTTAAGTAACGATGAGAACACAATCACACATTGTTTAGGCTCTTTATTCCCCCTTACTCTATTACTATTATATATTGATACACATCTTTCATATATATTTCCCCTATCGCTCTCTATCTTGAGAAAGAAACAAATATTTATTCATCATGATTAATTATATTTAATTAGAGATAAAACAATACATTTATATATATATATATATATATATATATATATATATATATATAATATTGCTTTAATATAATTTATTATTAAGATCAAAATGAAAGGTATACTTATAACTGTTAATATCAACAGTTAATATAGTAGTTGCATGCCAGCCTAAACACATCCACACACACACAAACACACACACACACACACATAGAGTAAGGGTAGGGGGTACACAAACCCAGCACGTCCAGTTCTGCCCACCCTATGTACGTAATCCTCAATGTTGCGCGGGAAATCATAGTTCAGCACATGAGTGATATCCTAGTGATGATGGTGAAGGGGGGTTATGAAGAAGGGGCTGTGGTGGGTCATGCCAGGTTATAATGACCTTTACGTCGAGACCTCGAGATGCTACGTCCGTTGCCAGTAGGACCCTGACGTCACCGCTAGTGAAGTCACTGAGGGCATTCTCTCTGTCTATCTGCTCTCTGTATGCATTACATATCACGGTCATCATTTCATATTATTATTATTATTATCTAAAATTTAAATAAATAATAGTATTTATAAAATCATATACTATGAATTGTTATCAATTCTCCGTATATCAATAGTTTATATCATAAATGCACAATTAAATCCTACATAATATTCACGATTAATATGAAATATAAAAACATAGACCAATGAAGAGATATACAATTCGCAATAGCAATAACATGATGATACAAGTAAGCATGCTAAGTTCTGATCTAACAGTGATAGCAGTACTAAGTGAGGTATGATGTGAATGATGCTAGAGGCCATGTGAATGATGCCAGAGGTCGTGTGACTAACCTTCCTCCGTGTATACTTTGTACACTGAACCCGCTCAATGCGTATTCACAACTTAGATCATCGACTCTATTCAATAGGGGGCAGTGTTAAGATTTACAGTTATATAACAGCTTTATTATGCACGGTTATAGTATCGTTATTAACTTATTCTTATTAGTAGATAATATTCATTATATTCTAGAGTTATATAATCTAGATTATAATAATATATAATTTTATAAAAAATGTTGATAAATTTGATTACTTAATTTTAAATTGTATCATAAAAAATAATATTTTAAATCATTGATACATCTAAATGTGACTATATATAAAGTTGATGAGGATTGGTTATTTATATATATATATATATAAATATATCAAATACTTTCTATCAGCAACATTTGATTGTAGGCTATACCACTAAATATAATGAGGATCAATTGTAATGATACAATAGTTTATGATAATGATGTATAAGTAAAAGATAATATGAAAAGATGATAATCATGTTATACTTCTATTATACTAACACAGCTTTCTTACCAATAAATACAATCATTTTGTCATCAGGTTGCATGTTAACAATGATATCTGTGAGCTGTTATGGGTGTAAGGCATTATGTAACAATGGATGTATTATGTAACATGAATAGTGAATAGTTACCCTGGCTCTCTTGTCTTCTTCCTCAATCATTTCAACAATTTGATTGACAGAGTGGCAAGCCTATGTAAAGTGCAATATTCATAGTAGTTGTACAACATCATGTGAAACAGGTTATAATAACTATGAACGAATCATTGAGTCTATGTATATATATATAATATATATATATATATATATCATACGATGCCTCCAACTAATAAAAATTCATTATTCCTCTCTCCTATTTCAATTTTTGAAATAGAAAGTATCATAAATGAAACCAAAGTTAAATACAGTAATGATACCTATAATTTAAATATGTCGGTAATCAAAGAAATCAGGGTTGAAATTACACCAATATTATTTCATTTATTTAATAGATCTCTATCTGAGGGTATATTTCCAATCGCTTTAAAAAAAGCTAAAGTAATTCCATTATTTAAAGATGGAGATAGATCTAAACCTGAAAATTATAGACCGATTTCATTATTACCCCAATTCTCAAAATTATTGGAAAAATTAATAAAAGTCAGAATTTTGAAATTTTCAAACAAGTTTAATATAATCAGTGATACGCAATATGGGTTTAGAAAAAATGTATCAACTTCTGATGCACTTTCCGATGTTATTGAAACAGTTAACTTAAATTTGGAACATTTAAATAATTGCGCTATCGTATCCATTGACCTGTGTAAGGCTTTCGATACTTTAGATCATGATATTTTAATTAAAAAACTTAGTATATATGGTATAAGAGGAGTAGCTCTCAAATTATTAGAAAGCTATTTAAAAGATAGGCAACAATATGTTAGTTTTATGAATACTATTTCAAATACTAATAATATTGCATGTGGTGTACCACAAGGTTCGGTTTTGGGGCCACTGTTATTTGTATTGTACATCAATGATCTTCCAAACATATCTAATTCATTTAAGCCTGTATTATTTGCTGATGACACTAATTTGATTTTTTCTGATAAATCAATTACTGCTCTAAAAACTAATATACAACGTAACTTAAATAAGCTCTTTGATTGGTTAAATATTAATAAATTGTCCCTTAATGTTAGTAAATCTAGTTTATTACTTTTTAATATTCGAAATAAAAATAATAATGTTAAATTGAATGTCAATATTAATGATATTAAAATCAAACAAGTAACAAATTTAAAATTTTTAGGAATAATAATTGATGACAAATTAGATTGGAAATCACAAATTAATTATGTATCTACGAAATTATCTAGAGCTATTGGTATTTTAAATAAAGTGAAATTTAAATTGAATTTGAAATCTTTAGTATTGGTATATAATTCATTTTTTTATTCTCACCTTACATACTGTTGTCATATTTGGGGTAATACATTTTTTTCAAATTTAAATAAAATATGTATATTACAAAAAAGAGCCTTGAAAATTATAAATAATGATTCTAATTATTCAACTTTTTATATTATTCATAAGTCATTACAATTTCATGATATCGTAAAAATGAATACCATAAAGTTTATGTTTAGGGCCAGGAATAATTTATTACCTAATAATTTACAAAAATTATATTCAATTAAATTACATAATACCTATTTATTTCATAGATTAAAAGTTAGAACAGATAGAAAATCGTTCTGCTTATCTATCACAGGTCCTAGACTATGGAATAATTTAGATTATTCCATAAGAAAAATTTTAAATTTGAATTTATTTAAAAGAACTTTAAAAAAATATTTATTGAATAGTTATCATTAAATTATTAATTGTCCTTTTAATTTATATTTTTAACTTTTAATTTGACTTATGAAAATATTAATATTATTAATTTTTAAATAACTTTATAAAAATATGACTTTAACTATTAGTTGACTCATGACATCATTTTATTTAACTTTTATCCGACTTATAATATAATTTACTTTTAAAATGACTTATTGAAAATTTTAATTGACTAATTTGTTATATTATTATTATTATTATTATTATTATTATTATTATTATTATTATTATTCTAATTTTTACTTTTATTTTTATTTTTATTTTTAATCTAAGTTTTTAATGTTTATTATAATTCAGTTGTATAGTTTGTTGATTGATTGATTGATAATTTATTTAAGCAAATACATAGCCGAAAATATAATCGAAAGTATAAAGTATAAATATTTGCTAACGATAACATACGTTATAGAAATAAATAAAGAATAATACGAAATTAAAAAATTAAGGAAATTAAAACGTTTTACAGTTACCGTAAAAATAAACGAAAAACAATCGAAAGTAGAAATAAATCATATAGTAAAAATAAACGAAAAATGATCAAAATAGAAATAAAAGATAGCGTAAAAATAATCGAAAATAGAAATAAAATACATTATTTTGTAAGTGGCATCGAAATATTCAATTTCTACTTTAACTTACAATTTGAAAAACAAATTACAATTTGTTCTTATTTGTTTTATTATAACTTTTTAATTTATTTTTATTATAATTTTATTATATGTTTATATATTTTATTATAATGATGATTAGATTACGAGGAGTTTTTTAATAATATTATTGTATTTTTATTATTGTATTTTTATTATTTTATCTAAATCATGTTCTACTATTTATAAAGAATATAAACTTATACATTTGTTACTATATATAATTGTATTATTTTTAATTATTTTTTTCTTTTATTATATTTATATATTTATATTAAGATGTAGTAGAATAATTATGGAATTTGTTTTTTTTTGTATTTCGTTGACTCTTAATTCATAAATTTGTCATATTTTATATCGGGTAGTATGGATGCATTTGCTGGCTCCAAATGTTACCAGTGTATATACTATTGGCGAAAGTATATTCCCTAAGGTTTTGGACTTGATGAACCCACATTCGGAAAGTTGATATGTTATGGTGGTTTATGCTTTATGAGTTGATGATTTATTTTAATAATTTAATTTTTCACTCTATTTTTTGTTCTACTATTTCTTGATTTTAATTATATTCCTATATAATTTTTTCTCCTCGTAATCATAAAAGGGTGAAAGACTTGATAAGCTCTGCTTCTTCCTTCACCCAGGCAATTGCCAAATCTGATTTTATTATTATTTATTTATTATATATATATATACATGAGAATAAAATTGATCTAATGCGATTGTGTTCATACAAACATATCAAAAACTATTATTAATGGTAAATAATATGTATATGAATTTCCCAGATCAAACAATACTGTATATTACAGATCAATTAATATGTGCCAGATATTATATAAATAACATTTATTAATGAACTACTTAATCATCGCATGTCTAAATAAGACGGAGAGAGCGTTGCAGCGGTCACTAACGGTCAAATCGAGGGTGCCTACAAACACCTGTATAGGGTTCACCATGTAGCTCTCGGCCATACGACGCACACCCTCAGGCCAGGTGGCGCTAGTCATGACTGTCTGACGGTCGGGCCGTATGTCCAGCAGGATCTTACGTATCTCGGGCTCGAAGCCCATGTCTAACATTTTGTCAGCTTCGTCTAGTACCTGTGTGTGAGTGCGATGTAAGCATTTCATCTCATTGTGGGTGGGTGTGTGAGTATAAGTATGTAACCTTGTGTGTGTGTGTGTGTGTGAATATATGCCTGAGAGTGTAAACTCCATTAGTAATGATAGGATTGCCAATGTAATGGTGCATTATACATGTTGCATTGTGGATATGATACAATACTCAGGTGAACATGATAACTATAACACCATCACTTCATTAGTATCACTATTATACTATTAATAACATGCAGCCATACAATCTATTGTATTGTTATTACATCACACACACACACACACACACACACACACACACACACACACACACACACACACACACCACTCACACTATTACATAATAGCTAACCAAGTAGGTGACAGTCCTAATGTCAATGAAGTTGTTATTGATGAGATCGTTGAGCCGGCCGGGTGTGGCCACAATGATCTCTACGCCCTTCTTGACCACGGCAATCTGCTCGTTACGGCTACCTCCACCGTACACGCAGCAACTGTAGGGTGGCGGGGGGGGCGTGGCTTAATGTACGTATCTTTACTACGGTTGTAATCGACTCGCTTTCAAATATATATATAATACGTAATATACATGATATCAAATTTTATTAACTTAAGTTTATAAAAAATACTTACTATTTTATATAAACTCATTGTAATGGAATAATGTTTCAATAACACCTAAACAAAGGTGAACAAATATCACACTCTGTCACCGGTTCCTTCAAAGTATAGGCCTCGGTACAAACACACTTACTGTGATCATTACAATAGTCACTGTAATCGAATTACTATACAGTAGTGCATGTTATTATTTATTATATAATATATATTTTATATATATAATATAATTCTAATATATAATAATATAATTCTATATATAATATAGTTATATATTTAAAAATGTAATTATCCAGTAATTATTCACGATAGAAAATGTCATATATAAAGGTAATCAATGTCACTGATTCCATTTCTGTCTATAAACTATTTTCTATTCCATTTCTGTCTATAAACTTATTCATTGATATTCATATATAAATAACTTAAAACGTATTGCCTAATAAGATTGATTGTTATATACGCATACTATCTTTTAAATTGTTTGTATTGTATACATATTTTTGTATCTCTGTAGCCTTACTTTGTTCTATAGTTTTCTTTGATTTTTAACTTATTTATTATTTTAGTAGCTTTTTACATTTTTAAATATTTTATTATATATTTTTATTATATTTTATTATTATTTTATTGTTACATGATGATTTCTTGGTATTGAGAGATATATTTAATTTTATTGTATTAATTTTTTCATGAGACAGAACATGAATGAACAATATAGAATTGTAAAATATTTATTTATATTTATTCATTTTTGTATTAATTCTCTCATTACCAAGAACAAGTTGGTATCTCGATAAGTTCAATAGAACTTCTATACCATACCTGGGTTTTTGATCTCTGTCATCAACTGAATCTGATATTATACACGTGTGCGTTACTTAAATATTAATTTACGTACAATTATTTTATCATATTAATAATAAAAATATATCATATTAATAATAAAATATATCATATTAATAATACAAATATAACACTTTAATAAATGTTAAACATATGACAAGACATCTATTTATGAATAGTATTGTAATGTGTATATATTTTTTATTTCATAAAACTATTCTATGATTTGTTTTTTAATATATGTAAACAAATTATTTATGAAAACAGTCTAGAAATAACATACAAAGTGTATATAAAAATATAAAATAAATCTAATTTTACTTTATTACTATAGTAATATTATATTTGTATACATTTATTAAATAATCATTAATTTTTCAATAGAAATCTAATTTTACTTTATTACTATAATAATATTATATTTTTATATATTTATTTTATACATTTATTAAATAATAATTCATTTTTCAATTAAAATTTAAGCACATAATATATAAATTTAGGTCTCGTCTTATAATATATAAATTCTTGTTTTTTTCGTTTTTTATTCTATGTTTAAAACACGATTAAAATTTCTGTTTAAAACATGTTTTTTATTAACTCACAACACTAGCGGTGTATATTAAAATACAACTTTCAAAATAAATAAATGTGTCTGTAATGATTCAATAATTAATATTTATTTATCTAAATAGAAAATTAATCATGATTAAGTGTAATTTACTTATATATTTAGCATATTAAATATATAATAGTGTATACAAATACATGTATTATTTTCAAACAATGTTTGATACATATATTGAAAGCAAGGACAGTATGTCATTATCTCTGTAATAGTTGCTTTTGTAATCCGTTCTATATACATATCTGTGGTATATTTAATTATATTTAATAAATATAATTAATTTCGTAAATACAATTCGTTAATTTTTGTAATGCCCCTTACAGGCGTCTCGGACTGTCTTCACTCAATAAAGCCCAGGAGTCTCGGACCATCGCGTAATTTATTAACACTTATAATTCAACATTCAATTTATATAAATGAAAATGCATAAATATATGCTAATATGTTTTCTTTATTATAGGATTTTTAAAAAGTCTTTATATTTTAGTTTTTGAGAATTTTCATATACTACAACTGTATATAGTGTTTATTTTTTAAATAAATTAATTATAAATTATAAATTTATACATATTTCATATCATCAATATCGTGTATTGTATCGGTTAAACTAGTTATCATCATTATAATAATAATAAAATTATAATGTTTATTTAAAATATAATGTAAACAGTATTACAATTATTAAAAAGTATTAACATATAGTTCTTAAAATAGAAAGCATTTAAACCAACAACAAAATTAAAATTATAATTTTATAACACATATGTAAATATATAAATTATAAATAACAATAATTTAATGAAATAGCATTGTTTTATAATTTGTTCTCCATTATATGAATAAAACTCGCGTATTTATAATAGCGGAATTTTATAATATATAGCATTATTTCAATTTTACAATTGGAAGACTCACAAATAAATGATGAATCTCTCGTATTAGTATTGAATTCTGTTACAGATGATTCAGTTAATTTATAAAATATCTTATTAATTAATATGTATTAACCATTTTATCAATATATATATACATTTTTTATATATTATTTTTAGTTTGAAATTTATATTTGTTTTAAATACAAAATTATTATAATTAATATATATATATATATATTATATTTAATTAAATATAATATGAATAATATCTGTTACATTTTATTCTTCATATTGATATAATATATTATATACTTGTAATATACCAATTTCACTAAATTACTACACATTTTCGTTTTTTTTTAATGTGTATTATACACTGTATATATGTTTTTAAATATATATAATCTTTATGATTACAGTATATTAAAATATGTAATTACTTTTCATTATTCCTAATATATTATCGTGTGTATATACTATATAGTGTTTATAGTGTATCAACTGCATAATCAGTATTTTAAAGTTGACCTAATAAATCGTAATCAAAACAATGGTAGTAATATTCGATATAGTTCATTCAAGTGATTTAACATCATGTATTTTAATTTAACTCTACAAAACAATATAGGTAAAATAAAACACTAATAATAATATACTTTAATATTTAAAATTAGTATAGTTAAATCAGGGATATCTCCCTGGTTAAATTTAAATATCTAATTGAAATATAATTAGTTTTTTTATTTTTAATACTTTTTAAATATTAATACACGAAACATTCAATAGGAGAAACACCACAGACTATTCACATTTTTTTTAAATTATTTATAAAATAATTATTTTATTTAAATTGTATATTGTTATTAATACACAGTATTTTTAATTTATTTAAAGTATTTTTAATTAAATATATTTAGATAACTTAATGAAATATGGGACGCCGATCATTTAATTCGATACGCATGAGGAATACGTTAGCTAAGGTTTGCTGTATAAACTTTATAATAAAGGCACAATTTATAAACGATATTACAAATAATTCAACCAAAGAATCTATGGTCCATAAAGGCACTAATGATTAAATAATATCGGAATATATAGTGTACATTTATATTTAAGAAATAGACAGTATTAAAATCTGCACCTGTGTCGTGTATAAAAATTAGGTATTTATATTATAAAATTCACTTGTTTATATAGGGGGATGCACGAGTTGGGAACGGTTTTTAAAATTTGACAAGTAAATGAGGCGGGCGGCGAGCTCGCATAGCATATACAGTGTATAATATGATATACAGGCTGTATATCATATACACTCATTGTATACTATACAGTTTAAAATATATTATGTGTTTATATCATCGATATAAAGAAAGTGGATAAGCAATTGAATGTATGGCACTACCCGCTACAGGTGCTGAAGTCGAAACCCATTATCTGGACCACTACCTTTTATTTAAAATTAATATTTATTTATACATATATATTTATAATTACTACCAATTTTAATACTAAAAATATAATTATATATTTAAAATACATAATATCAACATTCCTCGTAATTTTGTGTATTTAAATAGAAGATATAATACTATTTTATTGATATTTATAATTTAAATCCATTGATATAGATTGAAGTTACTTTAATCTATTTTGACGAAAAGCCTACTGTTTTAATATTTGACATATATAATATGACTAATATCCAATCAAAATCACTGATACCATTTTGTTAATTTATCGATAAAAGTGTCATTCACATATCTATCTTTACATGCATTGCGTGCGTCAATTGCTTATCCACTTTCTTTATATCGATGGTTTATATTCAGTGAATATTATTCACACATAAATGCACATATATATATATATGTGTGTGTGTGTGTGTGTGTGTGTATATATCCTATACGTTTTATATAAGCTTTACCAATATCGGTATGAATTGATGCATGAATATCATAGAGCTAGAGAATTTATTTCTAGCTCTATGATGAATATAAACATAAACTATTTTTATCTGATACGCTATGCGCGCTCGCTGCCCGCCTCAATTCCTGGTAACATTTTGAAAACCGTCCCCAACTCTCCTAATATATATTATTATATAATATATTATAGTATGTATAATTTATATAATATGTTCAAAAGATATAAAAAATAACAGAATATATTTGGTTATAAATATATTATATATGGAATACAGTCTGAGATAGGGAAGTACGATAACACATACTCGCATAGGTACAACACCACACTAGCCTCATGAAGAATCTGAATTAGAGGGGTATCTGATTTAGTTGTAGGAGGTGACTAGGTGTATATATATAATGGGGGTGAAACTGTACCAACAAAAATGTATTTGATTGACATTATTATTTACACACATCGACTAATTGTAATTAGATCATGGCTAATTACTAATAGCGATTTCCAGCTAGATGGCAAAATATTTCTCTGGTGTAAATGTATATATATGGTATAAATGTATATACAAGTTATATAATACAGTAAATTATACATGGTGAAAACATGAAATCTTAACGTAAAATGTATTAACTGAACGTATATATGTGTCATATTCACCCTGTGTTATATACATGTTATATATTGTATTATATTATATACATGTTATATAACGTATACCTGAGCTATATATAAGTTGTTGATTTGCACACATGCACCCCATACGCTAATAAAATCGGTTATATTTTAAAAATTGCCATAGTTACACATAGGGTAAACAGTGATCTAGTGTGAAGTTATTTCGTATTTGTTTGGTTTGGTGATTTCGCGCACAGTGAAAATTCTATTATTGTAAAATAATGATAAACATTAATATATATATTATGATTGCACACGAGATCACTGGAATGAACTACAAGCAAAGATTTTCCGAAGGAAAGATATAACACTTACGCGAAATCGTGTAGTTCGAATTTGTATACAAAATACCCTGGTGCCACCTATAGCGGGTTACTTTTAGGAACTATGCGTTGTTTATAATGTAAATTCGTATTTAACTAAACACTTTTAAAATGTTAAATAATATGCTTTAAATTAATATTTATATGATGAAAACTAAGTGTTCATTACTAATATATAACAAACAAATATGATATGTATGTTTTAACTGCTATAAGTATATATTTAGTGAGTAAAAGCTAATTTATATTGCATGTAATTTAATAGAGCAATGAAAACATTGTTGTATGCAAACAGAGCCGAACCTAAATCTATTTCAGTGATTTCGATACTACTGCTAGCAGCGGTTGGGTATATTACTAAATTACGTTGCATGCATAGGGAGTGTTATATCTTTGCTTCGCAAAATCTTTGCTACAAGTATAGTCACCTCACACTAATTCAGAATCTTTATGAGGCTAGTTTAGTGTTATATCAATGTATACATGTACGCATACTTCCATATTACAGACACATTTTGTCATATTTAGAGTTATCGGGGTGAGTATATATATATATATATATTTGAATATAGTTTATAAAATGTATATTACTTCTTATTCTAATATTTGTTATTGTTAGTTTTTCAGTTGTTTTTTTAACATAGATTTGACATTTTATATGTATTTAATTATACTATAATTTAATTAATTATACTTTATTCATTATACTGTAATTTCCAGTAATGATTACTATTTAAAAAATATCAAACATGATAAATATGTCGTCGATTCAATATAAATTACATATTCACAATATAAAAGTGTAATAATTATAAATATAATAAATGTATACGTAATTTCGTTATCTATTTAGAACTGCCTCTTTGGTTACTTAGAGCATTCACATGATTCAATATTAAATATCTGTTATAAGTTATAACTTATAACTCAAACACATAGAAATAATTAATTTACAAACAGAATTTTGCATTTGTTTGTATATCAAATTCAAATATGTATTCCTTGATCATGAATAATGATGCAATATGATAAAATAGTTCAAATATAAAATAAATGTTTCATAAAATATGCATTAGTATACTATACATAGTATGTATTACATACATTATAATGATGTATAACATATTCAATATAATATTGAATATACATATATACCCAACCTAAAACCTATTTATTTGTTATGAATACTAGTAACCTAGAATGAATGAATGTTTATATTAAGTTTATTCCATAATTATTTGAATGTATAATTTAATTATTAAATATTGATTCAAAATATAATATATACAACATGCATATAAATAATGAAAATCATGGATATATTTAAATAAGTCAAACTAACAATAATTATGAAATAAACTAAATTAAATAAGTGATCCGATATTACTGACTGATGTTATATATAACTATAACTGATTTAATGACAAGTATCTAGATTATAACTGTAGGGTTTACTTCTCATATATTTATTTCGCTTTCTATTCAGTACATAGTCTGTACTACATACTATGCTTCATAGTATAATACAATACATGCATGTATTCATTTAAATAATATAACATATAATGATATGTATATATGCTATAACAAAATTCTAAAATATATTTCATAAAACTGCATAAAATGTATGTCAAAAAATCAAATAACTATACTTGTACTATATATATATATATATTCAATAACTTCTATTAAATATCTCCTATTCTATACAAACAGAATAAATTACGGGTTACCAAAGTAGAAGTGTCAACAAAAGAGGAAGTTATCACACCACCGGAACCAGAATGCAACGGCGTAGTCAAAGATTGCGAAAACAATGACATTAAACCCGGCGATCAACCCGTGATCCTCACTAAGTCGATCATAGAACAAATGCTGCAATTGCTGGTGTGCAAAGTCTGCGGAGACGATGTGGGCGTGGTGTGTGAGATCGGTTGTACTTTGGGCCCCATTAGCGCGCTACGATGCAACACTTGTGGAGTAATAACGGGTGATGAGTGACAACCTGCTGAGTGAGGGCAACCCCAATACGCCACCCCCCCCCCCCGATAATTGCGATGGTATGAACAAATTTCCACTAATCACCTCCCCTAGGTTAATATAATGTGTATATCGTAGACCCATTCTAATTGTATACAGAGTTTCATAAGCTAATTCATTATTCGTATTCCATTAGTTAAAGTGAGTGAATCAATGAAGAATCGGAATGAGATTAAGGATGAATAGATGAAAGATCAGTAGTTATGATAATTGTTGCACCTACCCATTATCATATTTTGTACTCTTATATTTTTTTATATTATTATTATATATATTTTTAATTTGTTTAAACTATGAATACATATTTTTAGTATGTATATTTTTATATATCAATAAAATTCAAAAATAATGTACACACTTTAAACTCAATTTTCTATATTTATTTTGTTAGATATAGTTTATATATTTAATATATTTTGATATTATTTAGGATAAAAATATAATTTAAATATTATTTATTACAATGTTGTATATTCGTTAATTTCAATAGAATGTATTTTTCATAAATGTATATAATGAATATATCATACAAATGTCATTATACCTAGGTTAAAAAGTAAGTAAAAATATATTTACATTAATTCATACATGATCACTATATCCTTAATATGATATAATTAAGAAACCATTATATACATTATTTTATAATAAAAATTATATATATTAGATATGATTATATCTGTTTCAATTATTGTTAGTTTGTGTTATTTAAATTTAAAGTCTCAATTAATATGATTTGTAGTATTGCATCAGATATTTAATTGAATAGATATAAATGTTACGTTATGCATGAAAACCCTTGTAGTTACATAATAAATAGTGATATGTAGAACTTAGTTTGACATTAAATGATTACAAGGTTCTGCATTATAGTGACATATAATCAGTGTTATTCGTGTTTTTATATACAATTATTGATAAATATATTAATTTAAATACTATATAATATCACTATTATAGATAATACTGTACGTTATATAAAGTATACCACGTATCAACACATATAAAATAAACTACGATTAATAAGTCGTACGAGATTACCTAGTCTGAAATTACCTCATTCGAGATTACTGGCTACCATTATAAATTATACTAGTCTATGTTTAGAATATATTTAGAAATATTATAATGTAATTATTATTATATATTATAAGTATTGATCTAAGCATCAACTTTCTCTCACATTTGATATCATAATATAATATTAATTATAAAATAAATATAAATTTCTATATACAAAAAAGGTATACATATTTAATTTATATATTATGAATTATTTTTTGTTAAATATAAATAATATATATTAAAAATAAAATTTAAAAATGTATTAATACAAATTATTGTTTATATTAAACAACTAATATTTTCTCAAAAAAACCTAATAATCCTGTATAAAATATACAACTAGAATATCTTATAAATAACATACATTTTTGGTATAACTTATTTTACATCTATAATTTGTTCATTACAATTTTATATAATTGTATATTCTACAGATAAGTTAATAATAGTAAGTAAATGTTATTATATTCACAAAATATTAATGCGATATTAATATAGTATACATATATATTGAAATATAAAAAATGATTTAATATTTAATATAGCATTAGTTAAACTATAAAGTGATATTTTAAAGTCAATAACACAGGGTTCCATTATTTTTAGCAAAAACGTCCACTCCTGTCATGCTAATTTATGGTAAAAACTGGTAATGACTAGTAAAAACTTAGTACTCATAAAATATAAACCTTTAAAAAAATGTATATTGAAATTTAAAGTAATATTGATTCATTTATATATAAATGGTATGGTTAATTAATCTAGCAACTTAATTTAAAAATTTGACCAAACATTTTATCACTGCTTTAATACGAAGAGTAAATGGTAAAAATAGTAAAAACACGACCACCCCGCCCGCCCGTCCCTAAAGAATTTTTGGGCCGAGTTGCATTTCGCCATTCATCGAATTATGATTAATATTACGTTATTTATTTATATCCTATATCATAATCGTAATTGTAGCGTATTTTATTAAAACACGACTTAATTATGCCATTTATAATAAATTAAAAAAAATCCATACTGGATTTTGAAGTCTGCCCCCCTTATTAATATTGTAAAATTAACAAGTTGATGTAATGGGATAAATTTCATAAATGAAATAAAATTATACTGTGCTTATTATGTATTCATAAAATTACACAATGAAAATATTACTATTGTAAACAAAAATGTAATTATATTTAATTTCATATACATAAAAATAAATATTCTATTCAGTATTTTATATATATATAATTAACAATATCTATTTAATTAAATATCATGGTATAAAATCAAACATTAAATACATTCAAATAATTTCTCAATGAAAATATTATTAGTTTTATTATTAAATATATATATTTTTTTTTACAATATTACCTTTTACTAATACAAAAATAAATATATTATTATTTTCAATATTTTATATATATATATATATATATATATATATATTAGTGTTATCACATTTTCTAAACAATTAAGTATCGGTATCGTTTTACAGAAGTCTCAGTATCATATCAGTATTGTTTAACAGAAGTCTCAGTATCGTATTAGTATCATTTGGCAAAAGTATCAGTATCGTTTGATAATGGTATCAGCATCGTTTGACAGCAGCATCAGTATCGTATCATATTCTGGTGTAACAAGAAGATAAAACATGACTGGGCACTTAACGAAACTTAACAAATTATATACAATATTTAAAATTAATACAATAATTTAAAATAATGATGTTGATAGTGGAGCGAATAAATGTAAAATGATGCTATGTTGATTGAAAGTGGCGCGTATACATACAAAGGGAAGCTATTTTGATTGACAGTGTCACGAATTCACACAAAGGGGGGATATGTTGATTGAGAGTGACACGAATTCACACAAAGGGGTGATATGTTGATTGAAAATGCCGCACATAAATATAATCCCAAAAGTAAAAATTGGAATGTATTTTAGATATCCAATAATAAAAATCCGAAATAGTCCAAATCTAATATTTAAAGTCCGAAATAGTACGTGTTCAATATTAATATAAAGTACGATATAAGTCCGATATATCATAAATGATACTGTATCAGTCCGGTATCAATGACCTAAAGTCCGAAACCGGGTCCGAATGACAACACTAATATATATATATATCATTGACTTATTTACTCATTCATTTATTTAAATTTCGATATCATATTATTTATTTTTTTTAATTTTATCTTTACATAGTCAAAATTAATAAAGGTTGTTTTTAAAAAAATATAAAAAATTTTATAATTATGATTTTAATGTAGTATTATTTGACTTTATAATTGTATATTACATATAAAATCTATAAATAATATATAATTGTAAATTATGTCATCAATAGTAGGTTTAATAATATAGATAATATTAGATTTAATTATATAGACAACACTAGATTTTAACCATGGCAAAAACCTATTTTTACCGGACAGGTTATTACCATAGGCGTTAAAAACCTATGGAACACTGAAATAACATAAAGAAAGTTATATATGAAATTGTATTTCATCTTGATATATGTATATATATTATATATATATATATACACTATTATTTAACAGAAAAAGATATTACACAATACATATAATATAGTAATTAAGAAGATAGCACTAACCAGCGAATATTTTTATATTTATATTTTTTGCTCTCCTCTTCAATCTGAATGGCAAGTTCTCTCGTTGGACTCAATATCAGACAGGTGGGACCTTTTCTCTCTTTCATTGGTCTATTAGTACAGTATATAATGTGATATTAGATTGTATTGCTTCAATATTTAATGATGACGTTAATAATTGTATAATATATAATAGGTGTCTTATTTATTATATAAAAATAGGTTAACCTTTTAATGTTGTATACAAACTATTTGATACTATACATTATTAATTATAATCTGAATATTATATTATACAGATTTACGTAGATCGTTGTAAAATATATTCCAAAATATTTAACTTGAGTTGTTCTGATAAAAATTAAACTCGCCACACCCGTCTAATAATATCAATAACAGTACACGCTTTATATATTGGATTGTTAAATTTAATCAAAATGTTCGGCAATAAAATATCTATTTTGAAACTACCGGTATATAAATACTAATGTAGAAAATGTGTATAATTATTAACTATGTAAATCATTTCTACTATCTTTGGTTTACGTATATATGACATTCTATAACGATATAGTGATATCACCCTATACCAAATCCTCATGATTACCTGGCCAGGTTTTAAATATATTAAGATAGCCCCTTTTGCTGAACGTATTCGTTAACAATAATGGGTATACTACTTATTATATACACATATATATATATATATATATATATACAGGACATATTATTGTAAATATAAATAATTAATATACTCAGATATACTATGTTTGGGTACAAACGTTATTTGATTGGCTATATGGATGAATGCGGGTAAAAGGAAGGCGAGGGTTTTACCGGTACCAGTTTGAGCGATTCCGATCATGTCCTTTCCTTGCATTGCTATTGGCCATCCCTGCATTTGAATAGGAGACGGTTTCTCAAAGCCCGCCTTCTTTATCTCTTCCAATATGCCGGCTACAAATAAGATTTACTTATTATTATTGCTTTTGAAAAATAGTTTTTAATGTAAATGCAAACTATTTATTTACAACAAATAATTGTTAATTATTCATATAAATATTTATATTATATTTTTAAGTTCACCATAATATTGTTCCTAATATCCGTATAGTGTATCTATTTCCCTTAACCATGTGATTATAATGTAACCAATGATATTACAATTCCGTTATTGTTTTCATTTCAATTTTAATATTCATAATTTATTATTTAATTATTAAAAATCGGAAAAATTTGAATTTATAAAATAATTATAAAGATTATAAGAATTTGGCATGAATTAAATATAGATAGTAACATACAAATTAATTGATATATTAATATATCTAGTATATATATATATAGAAATAAAAAACATAATATATAATATCGTACACAAATTAATTAATTAATAATATAAATTGTATTCAATTACACCAGTTATATTACTATCATTATCATATAACATCATATCAATAACCCCAATGTTTATACACTATATAATGAAGTATTGTATAATTTGTACACAAAATTATTGATAATTATCAATAATTTTATTATCAATTATAAGTGATTTATTTATTAAAATGAAACTAATTTTTTAAATAACATTTATAAATAAATATAACTTATATATGTTTACATTACTTATATAATTTATATATATTTTTTTACAAACTACATTACTTATATGGTTTTAAATTTGATGTACATTTTAATGAACTCTTTAAAACCCAGGCTTCTCGGACCGTCTAGAGTCTAGACTTAAAAAAGCCCAGGAGTCTCGCATAATTTATTAGCATATATAATTCAATAATTCAACATTCACTTTATATAAATAAAATGCATAAATATGTGCTAATATGTTTTCTTTAATATAGGATTTTTAAAAAGTTTTCTTTATATTTTAGTATATGAGAATTTTAATATACTATTAGTTATAAATTATAAATGAAAATTTTATATAATCAATATCATGTATTAACTTAAGTTATTATCATTATAATAATACAAAAGTACAATGTTTATTTAAAATATAATGTAAACATTATTAAACATTATTTAAAACAAATAGTTATCAAAATAGAAAGCATTTAAATCAACAATAAAATTAAATTTATATTTATATAACGTATGTAAATATATACATAACAATAATAAATTATATTATAATAATTTAATGAAATAACATTGTTTTATAATTGTTTCTGCATTATATGAATAAAACTTGCATTTTATGTTTATACGATATATATGTACATTTAAAAAAAAATATTTTTAGTTTGAAATTTTTAAATAAGAAATTATTATAATTAATTAAATACGATATGAATAATATTTATATTACATTTTATTCTTCAGATTAATATAATATATTATATACCTATAAAATAAATATAACTTGTAATAGAAAAATTTCAATATAGGATTACACATTTTCTTTTTTTTAAAACATGCGTATATTTTTTTAAATATACATAATCTCTGGTCATTTAATGCAGTAATATTTAAAATTACTGTCTATGTATTAAGAGGATACCATAGTTCTAAAATTATGTTTTTTTTTAATTTTTTTAACAAAAATCATATATTTAAACTTATATATATATAATTAATGATTTGTTGAAATTTCGAAAATAAATATACATTACAAATAACATAAAATGCATGTTTTCAGAAGGTAGTATACAGTAATACACTTATACAGTAATAAAATAATATGTTATATACATTTATAATATAATAATAATCACATTATTTAAATTTAAAATTATATCACTTATATTTGATGGATTTTAATATTAAAAAAACCATTTTGATTATAATTTGTTACTGTTTATTATTATTCTATTATTGTTGGATATCACCTGGTTTAATACAACCAATAGTAAAATAGATTTGACAGGTGACCTTGATTTTTTTTGAAAAAATTTTATAATTTATTATACTTTCAAGAACTTCTAACATATCATTATTAATTTACTATACATTCATTATATGTTATTCAATTTCTTTGTTAAATATTATTTAATAATTATTTATGTATATATTTATGTATTATTTCATTTTATATGTATAATATGCATAGTATTTATAATTAGTATATATATACAATATTAAATGTAATAAAAACTGTAAATAACTTACAATATATTTTTACTTTTATAATTAGTATATATATATACAATATATAATATAATACAAACTGTAAATAAACCTACAATTTAATTTTACTAAACAAAAACTTTAGACAGAATTTACTCAGAATAATTATTTCTAACACACGAGTATCTTGTATATGAAGTAAAAACTTAAATTGATACGATAATTTCTCAATTTAATTTGTTTTAGCAGTAGTATATATATATAGCTATACTCACATGTTGAGATATTTGTAATTATCAACTTTCTATCCTAATAACTATCCTAATATATGCATTAAATATAATTTGTATAATGTTATAATGTATATTTTTGAAATATCTCAACATACAGTTCTAACTATACACTCTTAATATAGATACATAAATATTATAATGATTCCAAAAATGCAGGCTGCTACTTCATTTTTAATACCTTTTACATTTGTATCTTAACATGTTAAATTCGAGAACTGTGGTATCCCCTTAAAATGGTTAAATACTATAAATTTTAAATTGACATAAATACAATGTGATCCACATGACTAAATTCTTTATTAATCAAAAATATAAAACATTACGTAATAATGTCAAGAATTAATCTTACATTATATGATATGTGTATTGCATATTGCATATAATGTATATTGCAAACAAATATGTTAAAAACTTTTATTAGCAACATATTTGTATTTTGTCAGATTTAAAATATAAGATTATTTTTTAATATTATTATTCAGATATATATATATATATATAAATGATATACATATACATTATATAATATTATTTTATTGTTATTTTAATAATATATAATATACATTTTTATTTTACATTGAAATACATTAAATATATTATATATAAAATAATAGTTAGTATTTTTTTAGTTTTTAATTACATTATTATAGTTTAATTAATAATGAATATTTAAAAAATAAATAATAGTGATTTAGATCAAAGAAAATATATGTGAATAAATATTTCTATTGTTAAATTGTAAAATATATTAATTATTCAATTATTTAAATATTATTAAAGAAAATATAATTATAATATTTTAGTATAAATATATTTTTACATTTTATTATACATATTTTTACATCTAATTATCATTACTATTATTATATACACTTGTATATACCTGGATATATACATGTATATCTATATTTATATACCAATGTTCACATGTGTGTATTCAACACATGTTCAGAGATATACAAAAGATCTTTAGAAAAATCTTTGGATATACTATTTATATATTTATACAATATACATACATATTTTACTAGAATTCACATCTGTATTTGTCTGTAAGCAAGTGTCAATGATTGTATCAATCTATGAATTCACTGGTAATTCTCATTTATGAATAGATATATCACAAAGGAAGTATATATTTGTGTAAATATATATATATATATATATTTATAAAATTATATTCTTACTATTATACAATTAATAATTTATTATATAGACATATTTTATATGTAATTATTATGCACATGTTGAACTATTTTTATAATTTCATAAATTGTTTTATTAGAAAATTAATTTCATTTTTAATTTTAATTCTATTCATATATATTTATGTTGTTTATTTTTTATTTTAGTAAATTAAATTATTGCATATTGCATACTTATTTAGTTTAAATTATTACATAATATATCTTTAATATAATTTCAATAATAACTTATTGTAGTCATATACATATAACTATTTGTATATATATTTATTAATATTGTATCACTATTCACTTT
Organism: Osedax fenrisi; assembly: GCA_964019155.1. Classification (NCBI taxonomy): domain Eukaryota; kingdom Metazoa; phylum Annelida; class Polychaeta; order Sabellida; family Siboglinidae; genus Osedax; species Osedax fenrisi. The sequence continues at coordinate 41,496,755 of OZ025240.1, read as the reverse complement.
ATATGTATTATTTTAATACATACTCATACATATATACAATTAAGTACACTTACTTAAAAAAAAGATATATATTATATGTATATTATATAATATACACATATATAATATAGTACACTGTATACACACATATAATATATACAAAGTTGTTACATAATATGGTTATCTATATTACTTGAATTTAGAACAGGTTCAAAATAATTGTCCTATAGATATAGTTGGAAAGGTTGTTGATGAAAGACACAGACACACGGTGTGACTCACACCAGAATATGAAATTGTCAAGATTTTAACGAAAATATCCACGGTAAAATAATAGGATAGTCTTGATGTGACATGGTCTAACAAAATTAACATTTACCTATATGTATATTTGTGAGTGTTTTTTTAATACCTGCAAAAAAAGTATATAGAAAATTGTATATATACCACAAGATATTAATTAGTAAATAATATATAATGAAACTAAGTATTACATATAAAAAATAACTAAAAATAAAAAAGTAATTATGTAATTTATGCAAAATATGTATCCAAACTTACTTTTTTAACTACATTATGTAAATCTTTAATATTCATGGTTTTTATAAATATATTATATATATTTATATAACATTTAAGAGTGCGGCTAATCTAATGATAAACACAGCAGATCTATTTATTGAATATATGGGCCATTTTCAACTATATTCCTATAAGCCATACCTCCATATAGAGCCCAGCTGAAATTGTCAAACCGAGAATTTCAGCCTGGCTGAGATATGATATAGGTGGAAGCTTATATCTTTTCCAATTGAAGTTTATTATAACATTAAACACAGAATTATACTTAAGTGTAAAGTTGGCAACAAATATCAAACATATACAAATATATATATATATATATATATATATATATATATATATATATAAATACAAATATATACAAATATATATATATATATATTATATATATATATATATATATATATATATATATATATATATATATATATATATATATATATATATACAATGTAGTAATGATGAGAGTTACAATACAATTAGGTGAACGACTAACGATAATTGTGGAAAGCCTGGTAGAAGGTCGTAACCGGATTTGGAATGACGTTCTTCTTCTCTTTGTGAAGGTCATCAACCTAAGCAGTAATGTACACATGTATGTGTAGATATCACTCTAGTAATGTACATGTGTGTGTGTATAGATATCACTCTATTAGTGTTCATTAGTATAGGTAGCGATATACTGATGCATACAGTGCGGTGCTCTTGGGAAGCATGTATTTAACATTGGTTTCAGGTATGTAATTTAAAGGTCACCTAGCGGATAATATGTCAAATGACTGACATATGAATGAACTACATGTATTATTATTTACTATATCTATTATAAATATTTGGTACTAATTATTTATTATATTATATATCAATATTTTGTTGGTAAAAAATATATTTTTAAGAATGTATTACATTATTATATCATTATAATAATTATATATATAATAATTATTAATGTGTTGTATGATAATACATATGGAACTATGAAATAAATTATGTGTATTATATAAATATTATTTAATGATGTATTTATTAGTAGTATAGTATATATATATATATATATATATATATATATTCATTACATTAAACAAATGAATAAAGTTTACTATTATAACCTTTATTCCCATATTCTGTGACCTCAGTAGTTCAGCCTCTTGATGAGTCATGTCTGCAACTTCTTTATCTTCTTTGTAGAAGTCTTTAATGATGTTTGGGAAGCCATCCCATTTCTTCATATCAAGTTCCGTACAATTTTTAATCGCACTTGCCCAATCTATAGCTACAAACTCCTTCACTGGCTCTATAATATTTATATTGTAAAATTAATATACATATATATATATATATATATATTTGTTTGTATATTAATTTTTGTGAGTGCATGCATAAATATGCGTAAATATATATCATAAATAATCCTAATAGAATTAACAGAATTAATTGTACTAAAAAAGTACTTTAATCAATTTTATAATAATAATTTAATTAATTTAATAATAATAATTTAATTTGAATTATATAATTGAAATAGTCTACACAATTAAAAATATATATTTTATAAAGATATTTTTTAATATTTAATAATTTAATTGCATTAAATATTAAAGCGTGTGCACACCGCTAGCATCAAGAGTAGTAACAAGTTGCCGCCTAAAATCTATGAAAAGGTCTATTTTCGAGTAACAAGTCACTATGCTTGATGCTTGCTATGTGAACCGCTAATTTGATCGGTAACAGGCACAGTAACAAGTCACCAGCCAGTAACAAGTCGCACTCAGATTCAACACGTTCCATTTTGAGAAAAATACCCAGTAACAAGTCTCCGCACTCGCGGTACTTGTTGCTCTCTATCTGAACACTAATAATAACGTATACTGAGCATCAAGTGCAGTAAAATGTCGCGTGTGATTGATGCTAGCGGTGTGTACACCACTTTATTTTGTATAAATAATGTATCATTATTCCATTATATTTCTAACAATTATGATATGTTAGAATAATAAAATAAAGTAATTTTCATTAACAAAGTAAACTGCTAAGTATAGAAAAAATTATATATTTGAAACTATAATTTTTATTAAAAAATAAAATAAAAAATGTTATTTAATAAATTAGTTTCAAATTAATTTATCATTTAATGGGGTGAAACACATTCAGGATTTGGAATATAAAATATAATTAAATACAATTTTTTATATAAAAAGTACTTATAAAATAATGTATTAATCATTTTGTACAACTTGTATCATAATATGCTATATAACAAAGTAAAACTATCTTTTATAACATTTAGTGTTCAAATTAATTATAAAATACTATAATATATATATGTATTCGTATTTGGAAAAGGTGTTTATATTTGTATCTGAAAAATGTATTTGACCTATCCTTGATACGCGCATGCCCACACACATGAGTGCACACGCACAATAGTAGAGTCTCTCAGTAAAGGTAACCTCGCTCGGTCCAGGAAGTGATGGAGGATGGCATAGACTCAAAAGAAGCAATCATTTCGTCGATTAACTTCTTACCCTTTAGGGTAGCATCTTTATCTTCACCCGTAATCTGTATCGGAACCATGAGTCCATCGTCTTTATCCTCGAATATCTGTAATCACGGGGATGATTAACGATTTGTATGCGAATAACTTTCTGTGCATTTAGAATTAAACAATAGCGAAAGCCAATGTAACCATTAATAGAAATGTATTTACCTTAATAAAACGCTATTTACTCCACTCTACAAATATTATATACACATAACATGTGACATTTTCTATATATATATATTTCAGGGTTGATTGGGTTTTTTTCGTGGTTTATTCAACGAAAAAACCCTTTGTTTTTTCGGTGTTTTTCAGTATAATTATAAATAAATATATTTTCATAACAATAATTAATATTTTGATATTAAATTGTTACTTATATAATTTTATTTACCTAAATAATTTGCAAAGTTAATCAGGAAGTATTTCAAAATCCTTATTAAAATAAAAAAAATCTTATAATTATATTAATATATGTATATATAAAATATTTATTAAAATTAATAATCTTTTAATAAGATTTAATAAATATTATTTATATATATTTTCTTTTATAAGAAATTTTATAAATATATATTTAATAAATATTATTTATATATATTTTCTTTTATATCATATAACTCTGTTTGATGATAAAAGATTATTTAATAAATAATATTTATTATAATATTTATCATAATAGAACAACATATTTTTTTGTATTATTAATTATATGATAATATTATCAATAAGTTTCTCTTTGATGATGTAATTAAAAAAAAATAATCTTTGATTTTTATTAAGCCTATCACACCGAAAAAGTCGATTTTTCACTGATATCGTACCGATCTTTCACAGATTTTCTCTCTATTTGTGCGACACCCCTACCGATATATCACCGATATCGTGACTATTCACTATTCATCATTTGGAGATGTCTCTAAATTTTTAACGATTTCTCGACGAATTCGTTACTGCGCATATCGGTGAAAAATCATCCGATTTTTTCGGTGTGAATGGGTTTTCGGTGCTTTATATATATAATTTAAAAAATTATATATATTTATATTTATATTATTATATTTTATTTAAAATAAAAATTACTTTCATTCATTATTTTATTAATATATTTAAATAGTATTCAATTCAATAGTAAATAGTGAAATTTATTCTGTACCTTAAAGTATAAGTTTACAGATATAAAAATTATATATCAATCAAATCTATTATAACAAAGTTTTTTCTCAATATTATTAAATTCACCATAGATATTCTAAAATTGTAATCAAATATACAATCATACTAAACATATGTGTACAACATACTAACATTTTTTTTTTTAATTCCTATATCTTTTATGCAATAATATATTAATGAAAAAAATATAATATTTCATTGAAATATTATATTTTTTGAAATACCGAAAACACTGAAAAAACAGGGTATAATGGTTTTAATGAAAAAACCGAAAATACCGCCAACCCTGATATATTTATATATATATATTTGATCATTTAAATTTAAAGATATTATTCCTTTGTTGATAATTCAGGTAATAATTACAGTTTACTTAAGGAGATATCGCACAACGCACGCAATGGGTGAATTCATAAATATTTTTTTTAAATTGTATTTAATATCTGTAAAAATGTTAGTAAATATTTAAATATTTTATATGTATAATTGAAAAAATATAAATTTCTATATAATATATATATTAGAAAATATAGAGTTTTTATATATATATTTATATATGAATAATATATATTATGAATAATTTTATGGTATATTTATTATTATTGATTATGCATGTGAATGTAATTAATAAAATAATAAAAAAACTAGCTCAATTAATTGAATTGAATGCTGTATGCCTAACTCTGAATAGGCCCATTATTTGCTATCTCAATGCATTGTGGCGTGCATTGTGTGGTACCACTTAATAATCTGATATCAAGATTAATAAGATAATTTGAGGTGATACATTAATAAATTATGAGTAATTTGAATAAATATGTATCTATATCTAGTCAATATATAAACATATATATATATAGTAAACATAGAAAATTGTTTAAAATAAGCATTTGTTAATGAATATTAAACAAATTATGTAAAAATTATATGTTTATATTAAAACCATATTTATGAAAACCTTAAATTTACAACCACTTTTGTTTTGTAATTCAATTATATTTACTCCACTCTTACCTAAGAAAACATGAAATTATTAAATAGTATATAAATAATTTATTATATAATATTACAATATAGATATAAGACACAAATATCTAAAAGTTCTATACATATTAATCATGAATTAGTATCCTTTAGTAATATATCTATAGATATATATATATATATATAGATATATAGATATATATATATATATATATATATATATATATATATATATATATATATATATATATATATATATATAATGATTTATATATATATAATAATAATATTTAAATATGAAAATCTATGACTTATCCAATGTTAGATGGGATAAACATCTAATTACTATATTATTATACTCAAACCTATAAATTTGGTTACTTTCCCCGATGGAAAATTCACAATTACAGGTTCATTTTGAAACCTCTTGGCAGGCGAAGTCCTTTGAAAACCTTTTGTAGGGCTTTTCTCATACCCCCCGAATCCTGTACTACGATGACCATTGAAATTAACATCCGACCCGTTATTGTCACCAAACGAATGATTATTGTCATTAGAAGATGCATTATTGTCTTCAATTGTACGAATATCTTGGTAGGTTGGTGTGTTATCATTAGTAAACTGGCGCTGCTGGTCAGGGTTCCATGCATTGGTCGTAGTTCTCTTAAATCCTCCGGAACTTTCTTTTGAAGAGGAATTCAATCCTATGAAAAAAACATAAATCATATTTAATTGAAATAGTAGGTATTATTGTTTTATATATGAGATATTCTAGAAAGTAGATTTTTTAAATAATGCCTATATTTTAATTAATATAATATAATTCATAATTAATATCAATAATATTAATATAATGCATACACTTAATATTGTAATGAACTAGGATGGAGTGATGAATTGTATTAGTAATATTAATTATTATCTTGTACTTATTAGTTTATATTAATATTGTTACTCGAGGTTTAATATGTATTTTAGACAGAGAAGATAGCTCAATTATTATTATGACTCACTACTATTACTAATAGTTTATTAGTATGACTCATTAATCTAATTTAAATTTTGATTTGATAAATTTCAAAACAAATTTAAGAAATATAAACCTACACTGACATTATATAGGTAGAAAAGATTCAGTCAATAATATATATATATATATATATATATATATATATATATATATATATATATATATATATATATATATATGGTAGGATAAGGACAAATCATTAATATTTTAAAATATATATTATTTTATTTTTAGATTAATAAATTTACTATAAAAGTGTATTATATAAAGTTATATGTGGTTTTCAACATAAAGTAAATACTTGGTATAGGTTCTTATAGTTATTAATATATTTATATAAAATAAAATAAAAATAAAATGATTTTTTTTAAAGAAGTTATATTACATCTGTCAATTTAATAATTTAAATAATATATATATATAAAATATACTACAAAAGTGTATTATATAAACTTATCTGTGGTTTTCAACATATAAGTAAATAGTATTTACTAAATACTTGGTCCAGGTTCTTATAGGTATTAATACATTTATATAAAATAAAATAAAAATAAAATGATTTTTTTTAAATAACTTATATAACAGTGTCAATTTAATAATTTAAATTATATATATATAACAATTAAATTAAATAGATTACAATACAATACATTATCTATGATTTATAAAATAATTAAATAATTTTTTAAATTAAAATATGAACATTTATATATATATAATCATAATTGATAATATTAAATGATTATGATATAAACTATTCTATACAAATTAACATTTTTTTAACATATTTAAAATATATTTTTTTAGAATAATTTCTAATATATTTTAAATATTTCTTTAATAAATTAAAAATATGTAATGTATAATTTAAAGTTTATTTTTATCTCATGTTATTATAAACACTTTTGTTAATTATTATTTAAAGTGTATACACTCAAATAAATAATAATAATAATATATATATATATATTTAATTTGGCTACAATGAGAAAAGAATATCATATGATATGATTCATATCATAATTTGAGTAAACTTAATAAAATAAATTAAAATAATAAATTAATAACTGTGATGTATATTTTTGTTTTTTTGTTTTGTAATGATTTTGTTGTAAAGTGTATGAGTTAATAATGAAATAGTATATTTCATCGATATAAAGAAAGTGGATAAGCAATTGAATGTACTGTATGGCACTATCCGCTACGGGCGCTGTAGTCGAAACCTACTATCTGGCCCACTACTTTTTATTTAAAATTAATATTTATTTATACATATATATTGATAATTACTACAAATTTTAATGTACTATCTATACTAAAAATAAAATTATATATTTAAAATGCATTATATCAACATTCCTCGTAATTTTGTGTATTTAAATTAAAGATATCATACTATTTAATTTATATTTATAATATGATCCATTGATATATAGATAGAAGATAGATATAGATAGAAGTCACTTTAATCTATTTCGACGAAAAGCCTACTGTTTTAATATTTGACATATATAATATGACCAGGGTTGGCCGAGATTGGGTTTTTGGTTTTTGGGTTTTTTCGATTTTTTATATTAATAAATTATACATTTAATAATTTTAATTCTATAGAAAGGGGGGTAATATTATTTATTATATTCATATTTTAATATTATATAAATTTTATAACATTATTTATATATTTTCTTAAAATATAGAATTTTTTACATAATGTAATATATACTATATACTATTATCTATTATAAAAATCAAATTCTATAGAATAAATATAATATTTTTCATGACATTTTAAATTAATAGAAAATAATTAAAATTCAATAAAAATATAATTTCATAGAAATTATTCAATAAAAAAATATTGTATTACAATTCTATAGAATAAAATTATATAAAAAATATTACAATAGAAAATATTAAAAAATTATTTGAACAAATAAGGTATTTTTATGATTTTTATATCACTGTTTTTATATATTAAATTAATATACTTCATTATTGTTTATTATACAATAAATTAATAATAAACTATACTTTTATTAATCATTTTTTATATAATGATTTTATACCTTTTAATTTTTTATGAAAAACACCAAAAACCACAAAAACCTCAGTAAAACACCAAAAACCACAGTAAAACCCAAAAACCACAGCAATATATTTTGGATTTTTGGGGTTTTTGCCATCCCTGAATATGACTAATATCCAATCAAAATCACTGATACCATTTTGTTAATTTATCGATAAAAGTGCCATTCGCGTATCTATCTTTACATGCATTGCGTGCGTCAATTGCTTATCCACTTTCTTTATTTCGATGGTATATTTATTAAAAAAATAGTTTTTCATATTATCATTTTTAATTATTACTTTTTAATTAAATAATTTAGTATAATTCTTATTATTAACTCATCTTTATTATAAATGGAAATATATTATTTATTAAAACATAAATTATTAATTAGTGATTTAAAATTTAAAATATTTCTATGTTCTCGAGTAATTAAAAATTTAAGGGTGCGTTTTTTGTAACATACCAATGTACCAAGTTAGCAAGCATTTTTATAACGTACCAACGACCATCTGTATGCTTATACATGTAAATGCAAATGGTACGTTGGTACATTGGTATATTACGAAAAACACATCATACAAATGTGCCAACATACCATCTACACTCATTTTCATATAATTGCGGGCGTTTCAAATGGTGAATTGGATCCATCAATATTTATATTGATGGATGGTATGTTGGACCGTTAGGATGTGATGTCGAAATAGTAGTACCAACGTACCAACTGAGTTTACATGTATAAGCATACAGATGGTACGTTGGTATGTTACAAAAAATGCACCCTACATTTTCCGAGAAGTTAAAATATTAAAAATGTGGAAGATATTATTAGTACTAATTTAGTACTCACACAATTAATCGATATATATTTATTTACCTTATAATTTATTATATAAATGAATATATTACTATTACTATGCTATTGATGCTTTAGTACATTTAAAAATATATATAATATAAATTATATTATATAATTATATAATTTATATATATTAAATATTATTTATATAGATATATATATATATAATAATCTACAATATCCCAAATATCCCATGATAATGAATTTAGGTATAAATAACTAAATTTGATTACCTCGAGATAATGATTTTAGGTATTTAATCATCACGAGATTCTGAAAAATCATCACAATTTAACCCTATATAGGTTGTTATTATAATTATAAATTATATATGATATAATATAGCGATAAATATAAAATATCTGATATCTTAATTAAAAGTGGTTTCCTATTCGATATTCTCCATATATACACATTTTGTATATCGTAATTATTACTTTGTATATAGTTTTTTTGTATTATAAAGTTCATATATATTTTAATTTCTACGATAGATTTACCTAAACATACAAATTAAGTTTATGATAACATTTATCATAAACTCAATCATTTTTAGATTTTACAATTATTGTTTAATGATTATAGCCAACTAAAGACAATAATTCATATAATTCAATTTTAGGGGCTAATCGATATAAAATTATAATATAATTATATTACTAATATCGGTTTTCAGTAAAAGGCCTAATATTTACTTGATTATACGTTGTATATTATATACTATTATAGTATAGTAAATATATAATATAAAGTCATTTATTAAACAATATAAACAAGCATATTTTATACATGATATACATCTAGAGATATATACTCTATTAAAAATAATTGTTACTATATATTCCGATATTATTTTGATATAATTGACGTCTGATCAACGGAAAATTCGACGGATATTGATGTCCGTCGATTAAGTTAAGTTGATTGTATTGTATTATATGTACAGAATACGTCGATTGTAAAGTTAATCTTAAATGCTAAAATACAATACAATCAAGTTATCTTAACGATCGACGGAAGTCAATAGTAAAGTTCATTTGATCCTTGATGTCCTCTATAGTTTAATTATGAAATAGTATTATTTACAAATTATGCTTTTAGTCGATATACAGCACTTTAAATTAACATTTTCTAAATACAATCTATAAAATCTATTTATATTATTATCATATAATTGATTACATTTTAATATAATATAATCATTATATTATAATATTATAATAATTAATATTAATAATTTTATAACGTTTAGGAAAATATCGAATATGACAACGTTTTTTTTGATTAAATTGCAGAGCTCAACTTTACAATATTTTACATGTATTTTTATACTTTAAAATTATAATAACAAATAATTTAAATATATCTATATATATATATAAATTAGTTGTTATTATAATTTTAAAGGTGAGGGTCAAAACTAACGCACAACAATTAAAAAAACAAATGCGTGAGGCGGGAGTTGAATTGATTCATTGAATTTAAGTTGATAATACAATTCGAATTTGAATTAGGTCATAAAATGTACATTTAAGGACATACGTCCTTTATTTGGTATATATATTCATTTATGTGTATACGCTACTCCCACCTCCATCCTCGAGTTATTTTAACTTTTTAACTTTTTAACTATTGCGCGTTAGTTTTGACACTGATTTATTTTAAAGTATAATATATTATATATTATAAAATATATATAAATTAATTATTATTATATTTTAAAGTATACAACGGAATCTACCCATTCATGGCACATTATTTACACTGGTATAATTTATAAGCCAAGGTGGGCGGGGCCTATAGCGGTACCTATAGGCACATTATCAGGATAAGAGTGGTTATATATTTACTAATTGATTATATAACAATTTATTTTTTATTATAAATGTTGTAAAGAAAAACTAAATTAAACTATTAAATCAATTTAAGCTAATTATAAATTAATTTGTGTAATATAAAAATCAATTTATATTAAATTTAATAAATTATTAATTATAAAACTGTACATACTATATATAGTATGTATATGTATTATATATTATATGTACATTATTTATAATTTATATATACATTATATATATATATATATATATTTATTATATAATATATTATATAATATATATATAATATATATATATATATATATACAATATATATAATATATATATATATATTATATATATATATATATATATATATATATAAATTACAAATAAATTTCCTTTTTCCTATATGCATATGCTTTTATAGGCTCACTTGGGATGTAATGCAGCTAAAAAAACCTTCAAAAATTAAAACTAAATCCAACCAAACCAAATTAAACTAACCCAAATTAAACTAAACCAGTGAAACCAACTAAAAGCCAATATATTAATTACCATATTATATATATTATATAATATATATATATATATATATATATATATATATATATATATATATATATATATATATATATAATGTATATATAAATTATAAATAATGTACATATAATATATAATACATATACATACTATATATAGTATGTACAGTTTTATAATTAATAATTTATTAAATTTAATATAAATTGATTTTTATATTACACAAATTAATTTATAATTAGCTTAAATTGATTTAATAGTTTAATTTAGTTTTTCTTTACAACATTTATAATAAAAAATAAATTGTTATATAATCAATTAGTAAATATATAACCACTCTTATCCTGATAATGTGCCTAGTGCCACGCCCACCTTGGCTTATAAATTATACTAGTGTATATAATGTGCCATGAATGGGTAGGCACGTATACAACAATTACAATATTATTATTGTTACAAATTGTAACTTACAATTCATGTGCATATATATTATATATTCAATACATGTGCATTTTTAAAATGATTTTATCAATAAGTTTAGCATATATAATTTTGATACACTATAATAGTTACAATAGTTACTATTGTATATATATATATATATATATATATATATTATATATATATATATATATATATGGGGGAGGGTCATAACCGGATCGCAGGATCTAAATATGAGGCGTGTGTGTAAAGTACACTGCGCCTATATTCATATCAGTGAAGAATCATACTAGATTTAATTATATAATGAAATGAATTAATTTCAAATGAATTAATAAAAATCAATTCAAATTAATTAAAATCAATTCAAATTAAGTAATACAATTATATTAAAAGTAATGAATTAATAAAAAACAATTCAAACTAATTAAAATCAATTCAAATGAAATAATAAATATATATTTATATAAATAGTATATATATATATATATATATAATATAATTATATATATATATTATAGTTATCAATAAAATTAAAATGAATAACATATATATATATATATATATATGTATATGTTTATATGTATATATATGTGTTATATTATATAACTTATATACTATATTATATATGTTATATACTATATTATATTTATATTATATTATATTTATATATATATATATATAAATATAATATAGTATATAACATATATAATATATAATATAGTATATAAGTTATATAATATAATACATATATATATATATATATATATATATATATATATATATATATATATATAAATATAAATATAATATAGTATATAACATATTATATGTCATATATAATATATAATATAGTATATTATATACTATATACTATATATATAATATATGTGTATTATATATATATATATGTGTTATATTATATAACTTATATACTATATTATATATTATATATGTTATATACTATATTATATATTATATATGTTATATACTATATTATATACTATATTATATATATATATATATATATATATATATATATTTATATATATATATATATATATATATATATATATATATATATACGTATGGTAAGTATACCGTAATACGGTAACCGTATACGTAATAATAACAGTACAGCGTATATATGTATTTAATGTTATCTATAGATAATATCAAAGTATAGTAATATTAGATATATCTATGTATATCTATTATTAGATATAGCTTTAATTTGTCACTGATATGAATAAACACGCTGCGTTCTTTCGACGCACGCCTCATATACGATCCTACGATCCGGTTATGACCCGTAACCATATATATATACAATAGTGTATCAAATAACGAAACGAGTATTTTGACTTTGACCTCATATATCGTAATAAAAATAAACGGGGGCCATATTCGATAATTAAAGTTTATTTTAATGTTATCATAAGTTATGACATAACGTTTTATAACCCTGCAGATTTAAAAAATAAACGTTTCTAAAATTCCGTATAATTATGATTTAATTGATATTTGTATTGTAATATAATGTATCCTTTTATTTACCTGGCGTACGTGCATTTTGTCCAAATCCCGGCATTATATTAGATAAAGAGGAAAATATAATAATTAACTATATAAATATATATTTGATTATTATATTTTCCTAGTAAATCAAATAAAACAATTAAATATATATTCCACAAGGCGGCGTTGTTATTTTTGCAAAGATTATATTTCGTGATATATATTATGAGTGAGATCCATAGTAAATTATTTTTGTTTATTTTCTATGTTTTATATTTAACCGTTGAATATTTAAAATGTATAACATGTATATATATATACTCATAGGTGTTATATATGATTTAATATGCATATCGGTTAGATCATTAAAGTCATATATTATATTATATTATTATATAAATTCATATATTAAGTAAATTATATAGTAAATTATTTACTAATTTTATAATTAAATTATTAGTAGATGGTTATTTTTGTGGAACATGGTGAGAAAGCCGCCGATTTATTTAAAAGTTCAAGTTGCGCGATCCTACTAATATATAAGGATCGCCTAACTAATAAATATATGTTATTAAAGTACATCTATATAAATACTCTGTATGTGTAAAATGTAAACTTTAAATAGTATTAAATGATCATTATATAAAATATTACTTTAAATTTCAACTATAATATATAAGTAGAGTATATATATATATAACGAGTAGAAGACTTCAAATATCTAGGAAGGTATATTAAGTCAACTGACAGATATGTAATATAATAATCACTCTAGCCTGGGCCGCTTTAAATAGCATGCTATCAATTTTGAAATCAAAGTTAAGTGAAGGTATCAAAAGAAACTTTTTCAGATTATCATTTGAATCCGTACTTGTTTACGGATCCGTTACATGCATGTCCATGGACTCTAACTCAATCGACAGAAAATAAGATTGACGGAGCCTATAGGTGTGTATACACTCGTATGATTCGTGCTTTAACAAATAAATCCTGGAGAGATCATCTAATAAATGAACAAATATATAGTGTACCATATATGTGTAACGTTTGCGTGGTAGATTGTTTATTGTGAGGCTAAACTATGATATATAAATATATAGTATTACCTTATAACGTCGGTTGTTTATATAATTAATAATTAGGGTTTAACTGTTTGTGATCGTAAATATTGGGTTCAATGTTTATTTGTGTCTTTATCAATGATCATTATCAAAGATCATTAAACACAGATGGATATCGTTACATCCTCTTTTCTTTATCTGGAAAGACTATATACATATCTATAGTATTAGCCTCTTACATGGTATTTGTTTGTGTGGTTTGTGGCTTGTGTAATATGTGTATTTTGTAATAATAATAAAATAATAATACTTTTCCTGCACTGACTAATTGTACTAATAATAAAGAGTATTTAATAATAATAACATAATAATAAAATAATAATATAATCAATTCGTCTAACGATATAAAAATGGTTGAAACGAAAACACAAAATCGAATTGATTACCCCAAAGTGCTTTACTTTGTTATCAGGCCACCACCTAATTTGTTTGGTAGCCATCTCTTCCTTTGTGGTCTTTGATAATCAATATTCGTCTTGATTTCATGATTATTTTTCTTACTTTCATTATAACTGCCTTCTTGTCTTATTTCTTCGTTTTCTTCTTCATTTAGTTTCTTTATGTCTTTTCTATTCCTTATGTATTCTGTATCTTTCACTTCCACTTTGTATTTTCTGTTGTCTAATGACTCTATGCATCTTCCTTTCGTCCATGTTTTCTGATTCGCAATTTGATCTGTATGCTGTCTTCCACTTCAATCTTGTTGTACTCTCTTATTGATCTGTCGTAGTACTCGCGTTGTTTGTTTTTCTTTTCCTTCATGGTTTCTATTTCTTCGCGCCTGTTATCTCGTGGTTTAAGCTTGTTTTTGTGTATTGGTAGTAAGGTTCTAGCTTTCCTACCGAACAATTTTTCGCTTGGTGATACTTTTTCTCCTTCACTTATGGTGTTGTTCCAATCCAGTATTGACAGTTGTTCGCTTCTTTTTGCGTCTTTGCATTTCTTAAATAAACTCTTTACTATCTTTACTGCACTTTCTGCTTTACCATTACTTTTTGGGTATAAGGGACTTGAGTGTATGATTTCGATGTCTAATTCTCTGGCAAACTTCTCATATTCGTTTCTAAATTGTGGTCCATTGTCCGATACTATTTTCTGCGGGATACCATGTATTGCGAATAGGTTCATTAATTGTTGATTTGTTTCAGTTGTTGATGTTTTCTTTAGTCTTGCTACCGATATGTAGCTATAATAATAATCGATCACAACTAATAGTTGCCGTCCATCGACCTCACATAAATCTATTCCCAATTTTTCCCATGGTGTTTCTCCTATTTCATGTTGTATCATTGGTTGGTTTCCTTTGTTGTTAATTGCGAATTTTCTGCAAGTTTCGCACCTTTTTACGATGTTGTACATCTCCTTGCTCATACCCGGCCAGTACATGACTTCACGTATTCTTCTAAGGCATGCTCCAATTCCGCCATGATATGCATGTGCTACATTTAACATTTCATTACGTAGTCGAAGTGGTACTATTAATTTGTCTTCTTTGAATATGAGATTATCGTTTGTAGTGATGATTGATCTGATTGAGTAGTAGTCTTTTGCTTCTTCTGGTGTCATATTTAATTTTGGCCATCCATTTCTGCATAGTTCCTTGATTGTGTGGCTGGTGTTGTCATTTATCGTTGCTTCTTGAATTCTCTTTAATCTATCTGGAGATATTGCTAGCGTTGATAAATCTATCTCTTCTTCGATCGTGTTGATATCCGCGTTATCTTCTGGAGCTCTACTTAATGTGTCGGCGATGTACATTGTTTTCCCTGGCGTGTATTTTACCTTTATGTCGTATCTTTGTAATGACATCATCATGCGTTGTAATCTTGTCGTTATCTCGTTGATTGGTTTTGTCGTTAATACTTCTAATGGTTTATGGTCAGATTGTATGTTAATATTTGGTTTCCCATAGATGTAGAAATCGAATTTGCTGCATGCAAATAGTACTGCTAATAATTCTTTTTCTATTATTGCGTATCTTTGTTGTGTTTCGTTCAGTGCTTTTGAAGCGTATGCTATGGGTTTTCCTTCTTGCATTAGTGTTGCTCCTAAACCATATTGTGATGCGTCGCATTGAATAGTTACTTCTTTGTTGACATCGTAATACTTCAGTGTGTCTGACGCTGCTACAATTTTCTTCAGTTCTTTGAATTCTGCATCTTCTGATTTTCCCCAATTCCACTTTGTAGATTTTTTTGTCAGTAATCTCATTCTGTTGGTTTTATTGGCTAATCTTGGTAAGAATTTCTCCAAATATCGAATCATCCCTAAGATTCTTCTCACCCCGGATTTGTCTTCTGGTGTGGGCATATTTTCTATTGCCGACATTTTTCCTTCACCTGGTTTCAACCCCCTAGATGTGGTTGTATGCCCAATATATTGTACTTCTTTCTTTTTCCATCTTATTTTGTTTCTGTTCAGCTTTATGTTGTTTTTCTTGCACGTTTCTAAAAACTGTATTACATTGTTGTCGTGATTTTCTGAAGCTTCTTCTTCTGTGTCTCCATATCATATTATTAGAAAATCATCCGCTATCACCTCCACTCCCTTCAGTCCTTCTACCATTTCGGTCATCCGTCTTTGAAAGACTTCCGGTGCTGAACATATACCAAACGGTAATCTTTTCCACATATATCTTCCCCATGGTGTATTGAATGTCGTTAGTTCTTGTGATTTTCTGTCGAGTTCTATATGCCAGAATCCATCCTTTACGTCCATGACTGTGAAAAATGTTGCTTTGTTCAGTTTTTGTGTTATACTCTCTATGGTTGGTAGTGGAAAATGTTCTCTTTGTATGACTAGATTCAGTTCTTTTGGGTCTAAACAGATTCTTACGGTATTATCTTTCTTTCTCGTAACTACCATTGATGATATCCATTCTGTGGGCTTTGTGACTTATTTTATGATTTTTCTCTCTTCTAGTTCTTTTATTTTCTCTAATACTTTTTCTTGCAACGGTGCTGCCACTGTTCTCTGACAGTGTTTTACTGGGTTGCATTTTTCGTTTAGTTTTATAGTGTATTTTCCTTTTATAACTCCTAGTTCTTCGTTGAATATTTCATGATATTTTTCTAAGATTTTATTTTGTTTTTCTTCGACCTGACATATTCTTGCGTCACTGTCTAGTATCTTTATTAATTTTAGTGCCAAACATGCTCTTCGACCTAATATGGAGTGAAATTTTCCACCTTCTACTATCAGCAATCTCAGTTTTATTTTGTTTTCTCTTCTTTGTACTTCAATGATTCTTTCACCTATTATTGGCCATTTCTTGTTACCAAATGCTGTTATGTTTTTGAATTTGTTCTTTTCTATCTTCTGCCCATTTACGTCTCCTGATATTCTTTTGTACTCAGTGAGTGTTATGACATTTACATTCGCCCCTGTATCTATCTGTAATCTCAATTTGGTGTTCCATTGTGTATTTAACGTTATTGTTTCCTCCTTCATGAGTGTTGTCGTTGAATATATTTCGGGTTCATCTTCTTGGATTTGATATACTGTGTTCGTTGTATGTGTTTCTTTTTGTGTGTGATAGTTTTTCTGTGCTGTATTCGCTCTATGATAGCCTTTTTGTGTATTGTAATTTTTCTGTGCTGTGCACATTTTTGCATAGTGATTGCTTCTTTTGCATAGATAACAAGTTTTTCCGTATGCCGGACAGCTTCTTTTTTCGTGTGTTTCTTCACATTTCTTGCATTTATATTTCTCGCTACTGTTCGGTCTTATGTTTACCTGTTTCTTTTTGTATATCGCATTAATTTGATTTTTGCTCTCGAAGGCTTCTGCCTGTGATGCTGCCGTTTCTAACACTTTGCATAATTTTATAACTGTATCGAGATTAACATCAGCCCTAGATAGAATCCTCTTTCGTAATTCGTTGTCTTTCATGCCGCTTATTATACGATCTCGTAATATTTCTTCCGGTATAATATTTTCAAATTCACATTTCTTGCTGAGTATTCTCAGCTCTGTTATATAGTTCGTCAGTGTCTCTGCTGTTTCCTGATCTCTTCTTTGGAATAGACATCTCTCAAATATTGTACTATTTTGTGGTTCTATTCTTTCATTGAATTTGTCTAATACTTTCTGCGTATTTATATCTTCTTGGTCAATATTGAATGTCTCGAAAATCCTCCGACAGTCTTCTCCCATTATTGTTAATAGGGTTGCAACTTGTACTTTTGGTTTCTTTTCATCCAGTTCTGATGCACACACATAATACTCCCAGCTCTTTTTCCAGTGTTTCCACTGCGTCTCGGCGTCATGTGCTTCAATGTCGAACGTTTGTGGTATCGGCAAATGTGTCATCATGTGTCGAAATAAAAATACTATATTTTATTTTTTTTTTATTTTCACACTACCAAAATAATATAACTTTGAATTTAACGTTACTTTCTATATATCAATTTACATGACTTTATATATTCATGTAATAAAAATATAACAAATGATTTCATTAAATACAATTTAAAAATAAAAAACTTTTCAGATAAATAAATAAATTTTTATTTTTATTTTTTTTATAAATAATTTTGAATATAAAACAACTTTTTTTTGCGTTAGTTATTAACCGTAGATGCCATGTAACGTTTGCGTGGTAGATTGTTTATTGTGAGGCTAAACTATGATATATAAATATATAGTCTTACCTTATAACGTCGGTTGTTTATATAATTAATAATTAGGGTTTAACTGTTTGTGATCGTAAATATTGGGTTCAATGTTTATTTGTGTCTTTATCAATGATCATTATCAAAGATCATTAAACACAGATGGATATCGTTACAATATGGTATACCAAATAATATATATATATATATATATATATATACCACTATAGTACTATACCCCTATACCAAAAATCAGCAAATCAATACGAATGCAAATATTAAGGTTGGCCGGATACTGTTGGAGAAGCAAATATGAACTGGCAAGCGATCTAATACTCTGGCAACCATATCATGGTAAACGAAAACGCGGACGACCAGCAAATATGTGCATCGATCAACTAAGAGACGATACGAATTTTACAACGATATACGAGAGGGAAATAGCGATGGAGGATAGAGAAGGGTGGAAAACCCTAGTCATGGATTACAGATCAAGCTCGAAATGGTAAGGTAAGATATATATATATATAATATAGAAATAAGTATATAAATAATTTAGCACATAGATTGAATATTAGATTAAAATATATACCCCATTAATTTATAATTATAATTATTTAATACATTTAAAAAAACTATTATATCATAGTTAATTCACTTATAAGTATGTTCTATATATCATTTTAAAGATAAAACTTCTTATTTAAATAACTTGAAAATAAATTTTAAATACATAATTAAAATATTGTTATCATTTAAGAGGTTGTTTCTATCCTTAATATAAATTTAACATATGTAATATATGTATTACATGTATTCATTTATTTTTAATATATGTGGATATTTATAATAATAAAACAATTAATTTAATGCCAAAAGTTTAATGCTCAATTATATTACTATATAGAAAATAAATTACATAGTATATTTTGCTATATCGTATAGGTTACCTACTTGTTACCCAACAATAATAAAACTGAATGATATACAATAATTATTTCACTGATATTACATAATTATTTTGTTCATAGGGTTATCATATATATTATCCTTATATATAAAGTTAACTTTTTTTATGAAACTCATATTTATATAGTAAGCACATATTTTTCTAAGGATTGGTTCGCAAAATCTCTATAGTAAGTAAATATAATGATGCAGGCCCGTAGCCATACATTTATACCAGGCGGTGCAAGGCCCCACAAAATATTAAGACTAAAATGTAATGCTTAAATACGCACTTCCAAAAAAGAACATGTCACAAATGGACACATAAATCGCCAAACAATTATTCTTTACAGATTGACTATATTATTATCAATAGAAAATGGAAAAATAGTGCTCAGAATTGTAGAGCCTATAATACATTTGTCAACGTACTATCTGACCACCGTATTGTTACTGCACACATAAAATTGAGCTTAAGAGCCAACACAAAGAAAAACAGTAAAACTAAGCTATACGATTGGACAACATTACAATATGACAAAGATATACGTAGTGATTTTGTGACTAGAGTAGGAAATAAATGTGCGGATCTGCAAACATTGGAAACTGAGGATACAGCATCTTTACGATATTCGCATTTCGAAACAGCTTGTAAAGAATCAGCAATCAGAGCCATTCCATTGAAACCAAAGTTAAATAAGCACATTCTCTGGGAGACAGCAGACATATATCATAAACGTGAAAAGTTGCATCTAGCAGCAAAGGAAAAGGATACTATGACTACCCAGTAAAACATATGTAACTTCAATGAGGCAAAAAACTCACTTATAAAAGCATACGAAAAAGAATAAAATGAATACATACAACTGAAAATCGATGAAATTGAAAACGCCGTTACTAACAAGAAATCAGCCATAGCATGGAAAGCTATAAATGAAATCAGCGGACGCAAGAAATCGAACAGAGCAAGACTGAAAGCTACACATGATAAAGAACGCATACTTTGATGGCACAACCATTTTAAAGAGCTTCTAGGCAAGAAAATAACACCCACAAGACATATCAACTTAGACGAAAATGAACAAGACCTAGATATTAAAAGAGGACTCTCTACCTCAGATGAACTACTGAAATCCACCAAAAGAATACATAATGGTAAAGCTGTAGGCTTGGACGAAATTCCAGCTGAAATCTGTAAAATACTAGAAATTCAAGAATTTCTACTTGAATGCTGCAATCGAGTGTACTCTCAAGAAACAATTCAAAGATGGACAGAAGGCTGCCTGATACCTTTCCCTAAAAAAGGTGATCTTGCTTCACCAACAAATTATAGAGGGATTACGTTGACACCAATAGCAGCACAAATTTACAATTTAATGCTGCTGAATAGGATAAGACCAAATATAGATCCACTATTAAGGAAAAACCAAAATGGCTTCCGAACAAACAGATCTACATCCGGCCAAATTCTGACGATACGTCGATTACTTGAAGGAGTAAAGTCGCACATTCATCCAGCAGTACTATTATTCGTCGATTTCTCAAAAGCATTCGATTCCATAGACAGAAAGAACATGAAGCACATCTTAAAAAAGCTACGGAATACCAGCTGAAACAGTCAACGTCATAATGATTCTGTCGATCCATGTTACTCTTAGCAGACGTCTCCAACACCATAACTTAAAAGCATCGATCATCTTTCTCTCAAGCTTTCTCATTGTCCAAGATTCTGCTCCGTATAAGACTATAGGGAAAACTAAAGCTTTTACAAGCCTAATCTTTGTTCTGAGGGTAATTCCTCTATCTTTCTAGATTTTCGTTAGTCCCCCCATTGCAGATCTACCCATTGCTAACCTTCTGCGTATTTCCTTCTCACAGAATCCATCCTTGGTTATTTGAGATCCCAAGAAAATAAAGTGCGATACTACTTCAATATGCTTTACATCTACTACCATTTATCCTTGGTCTTCAGTCATCATTACTTTAGTTTTACCTACATTTAGATATAGACCTGCCTTTTCACTAGCCAACTTTACTCTTTCCATAATTGCTATTAGATCGTTTTTAGTTTCAGCGATCAGTGTTGTGTCGTCAGCATATATCAGGTTAGTAATCATTCTACCTCCAATACTGATTCCCCCATCCCAATCTTCTAATGGGGCTCTCATTATGTTTTCTGCATATATGTTAAACAGTAGGGGGGATAAAATACATCATTGTCTTACCCCTTTCCCTATGTTTATAGTACCAGTTTCACCGAATTCTGTTCTTATAGTGGCTTCTTGTTTCGTATAGAGCTTTTGCAGTAGGACTATTAGGTGAACAGGAACTCCCGTTTCTTTAAGTATCACCCATAGTCTCTCATGATCTACGCAGTCAAAGGCCTTTTTATAATCGATGAAACACATATACACATTCCTGTTGTGTTCTTTGGCTGTTTTCATCATCCACCGCAAATTAGCTATATGATCTATTGTTCCTCTTCCTTTTCTAAAACCTGCTTGTTCAATAGGTAGTTCTGGAATAAGGAAATGTTCTAATCTTTTCTGAATAATTCGAAGAAATATCTTGCTAGCATGAGATATCAGAGCAATAGTACGATAGTTCCCACATTCTTTCTTATCTCCTTTCTTGTATATCGGGAGATAAATAGATTTATTCCAATCTCTTGGCCATTCCTTAGTCCTCCATACGTTATTGAAAATAATTAACAGTATTTTTATAGATGCATCTCCACCTGCTTTCAGAAGATCTATAGGTATACCATCACATCCAGATGATTTCCGATTTGATATATGCTTGATAGCGTCCTTTACCTCTGTCTCTAGTATACAAGGTTCATCTTCATATCTAGTTTCGGGAAAAGTATCAATGATTTTAGGATCTCTCATGTAAAGCTCTTCTGTGTATTGTTGCCATCTAATTTGTACTTCTCTTTCTTAAGTAGACTGCTTTCCGCAACTTAGATTCATAACTCCGCATCTAGCAGTGTATGATCCAGTTATATCTTTTATTTCCTTGTATTGATATCTTAAGAACAATTGTTCTTCCATTTTTATTGTTTTCTTCTATTTTTCTACATTTCTCTCTTAAATGTATCTCCTTAACATACCTTGCTTTTTTTTGAAATTCTGCATTTATATTTTTATATTTTTCTATTTCACCTTTTCTTTTTGCCTCTCTTCTTTCCTCCGCTGTTTTTATTGTTTCTTCGGTTAACCATTTTGTAACTTTCCTCTTCTTTACTTTTGGTATCCATTTCTCAGCCGTCTCTATCACAGCATCACGTATATCAATCCATACATCTTCAGGAATTTTGCCATCTACTTGTAGTATACTGAATATATTCTTGAATTCTACAGTATATTTCGTAGCAATGTTTTCTAGAACATATTTTGGAGTAGTCTTATTTCTTTTAGTTTGTTTGAGCTTTATCTTGACAATAGCTATTAACAAATTGTGATCTGTGTCACAGTCTGCTCCAGGGATAGTTGTTACTCTTTCTATAGAGATTTTCCATCGACCTGTACATAAGATATAATCAATCTGGTTTCTAGTAATTTTATCCGGTGACTTCCAAGTATATAATCTTCTTGCATGTTGCTTGAACATTGTATTCATAACAACAAGACTATTTCTACTACAGAAATCTACCATTGTATCACCTCTTTCATTTCTAGTCCCCAGTCCAAAACCACCAGTTACCCCAGCTATTTTTTGTTTATCCACTTTAGCCTTCCAATCGCCAATGACATACATGATGTCACCTTTTGGAGTTATATCGATTGCTTTTTGTAGGGCATCGTAGAAATAATCCATCTCCTCTTCATCTGCTGTTGAAGTGGGAGCGTATACTTGTATGAATGTGAAATTTATAGGTTTACCTTGGATACGTATTGTTATTATTCTGTCACTTATAGGATTGAACCCAATAACACATTTTTTAATTTTTTCTGTGCATATGAATGCCACCCCTTTTCTTTCAATTTTATCGTTTCCACTAAAATATACTGAATAGTCATCTGATTTTACTTGTCCTATCCCCTTCCACTTCGTTTCACTTATCCCCATTAAATCTATTCCATTCATTCCCATTTCCCTTGTAATAATTTGTGTATTTCCATTATTCATTGTTCTAACATTCCATGTCGCTATAATTATGTTTTATATAAATTGTAGGTAGCTATTAATATCTGTGTGTTTCAAGACGATTTTCTCAGAAACAATCCTTCCTTGCGGATTTAAGATAGCCTCGTCATCCTTACCGACTGTACTTACACGATAGTTTCGCTCATCCCCAGTAATAATTGAAAGGCTGTCCAACCTGGGGGGCTCATTTTCTAGCCTTATTGCATTTACTTCTATTTGTGCTGTCATGTTTGTTTTCGTGGGAATTTTACTGGAGTAGTTTCCCGTTGCTTTCTCCAGCGCAGTGTTGAAGCCGTGAATGGGGTTGCCAGAACGCCCTCGAGTATATATGAAGTTGCCGTTGTCCTTACTAGATCATCCGCCTCGTCCACTATTTCTATCACTGCTGCTCGATAGAAAATACTCTTTTTTATTTCTGTTACTATAAGAAATATTAGACCAGTTTTATTAGAAGACAGTCATACCTATGCAATGTTTAGCCGGCCAGTCGAGGTCGTTTACCAGGGTTACCCGCCGTGCTGTTCACGACTACTTGGAGGTAATTGCATCAGTTGAGTACTGTGTATGGACACTGTGAACAGCTCTTAAGGGCACTTTATTATCTAAATAATAGAACACACATTGACCATATTTATATACATAAACGTATTCTCAAATGTAAAGATATTATTAATTTAATTATTTATAAATACATGTATAGGCAGAAGCTTGATATTATCCCTGGTAATATATTGAATATTACTCAAATACGTATTATCCCATAGTACTGAACAGTAGTGAAAATGACTATGGAATAAAGAGTAATATATATTCATAAGTGATTCTCTATTGATTGATAATTTATTTAAGCAAATATATAGCCGAAAATATAATCGAAAGTATAAATATTTGATAATGATAACATACGTTATAGAAATAAACAAAGAATAATACGAAATTAAAAAATTAAAGAAATTAATACGTTTTACAGTTACCGTAAAAATAAACTAAAAATAATCGAAAGTAGAAATAAATCATATAGTAAAAATAAACGAAAAATTATCAAAATAGAAATAAAAAATAGCGTAAAAATAATCGAAAATAGTAATAAAATATATTATTTTGCAAGTGGCATCGAAATATTTTTACTTTAACTATTATAACTCTATTCAATTTTAATTGTAATTTATTTTTTAAAGATATACATCGATTAAGTTTGGATTTAATATTATTTAACTGTATTTTTCCAGTTGATATTTTCATCTATAAATATAACCTATACCCACAAATAAAATATAGTCAGATTGTTTAATAATTAATTAATTATGACTTAAGTCATTAATTGTTATATCTATTTTATATTTAATCCGTGACCTGTGAAATATTATAAAATATATACCTTATAATAATACATATTTATCCATCTCATGGTTGGTATTGGAACTATATTAAAATAATGACATATCTTAGACAGGGAGTGAACCATCTTTGCTTCGAAAAATATTTGTTAATAATGCAACAATAACCCTCTACCGTCTTCATTAAATATTATATGTTATATATACTATTACATATTCATCTCATATCCGTAACCGTGGCTTGATATTTGATCACATTATATCTCTCTCTCTCTCTATATATATATATATATATATATATTTTAATATAATAAATAATTATAATTTAATTTAATTTAATCAATTAAATCAAACTATTTGTGTTAATTATTTCAAATAAGAGTATTATATACATATTGAAAAGTAGTGGTCCCTATAGGGTATATAGACCGTAGAGAGTAGGCGTGGTTTAGTAGTTAAAGAATTTATTTGTATTTGGTTATATCTGGACGACAGGAAAATATAAAAATAGTATAATATAATACAAGTAGGTATATGCCTATAAAGTACCGAACTCTCTCAAATAGGTAGCCACTATCAATACAATAAAGCAAACAATTCGAATGTTCATCACATAATCTCATCTACATCACTGAAGTGTATAGCGGTGTTTACAGTCACGTTCTATCAGATACAGTGACGAATGTACCACGCATAAAACACCACTCAGACCCGGCCGAATATATGTCATTTTTGTGCAGCATGCAAAACGAATCGTCCTATTATAAAGCATCTGCTGTATTCCAGGTTTATTATAGTGTATATAAAATATAGCATATCAATACTATATTAGTATATATTTAATAATATATAACCCATTATAACCCCAGGATATAACCTATATGTTATTACAAAATATATATATATATATGTATAATATGCATGTTAATATTATACAAATAATACATTTAAATCGATATCGTGAATAGGGTATATATATTGTAACCTATATATTGTAATGTCTAAGCCGCACACTACTCTAGTGCTATATTTAGGTTTTACTTGCCATTATACACGCGAATGTTCACAAATCAGCGCGAATAATAGTAAATTAGAGTGATAAAAACTCAGCTTATCTGCGTTGCGCTAATTATCTATATATAGGTATATCTATATTGGTATGTGATATATATATATATATAGTGGTATTGTGTATCTTTAAGTGTTCGCTTTGTTTAGAATCCCTTAGAATATGTATCTCTATAGAAATATGATGTGTAAGAGAAACATATATATATATATATATATATATATATATAGAGAGAGAGAGAGAGAGAGAGATATGTGAATGTGGCGTTAATTCGTATACGAGTATTGATTGTTGTTCTGTTAATACTACCATGTTTCGCTGTGTGTATACATACTCAAATTGTACACATACTGAACACATGCGCACATATATACATACACATACACATACATACAAACACTAAAACAGCCAATCACACACGTTTATTCATCGATACTTTCTTTATATCGATGAGTCCTATAGGACTATATATATATGAATTTTATGACGGTATTATTATAGCAATAAACGTGGCTACATATAATAATATTATTATATATATATATGTAAATACTATATTATAGAATGTAATTTATAGTTAATATCCTGGGTAACCCTGGCTAATATCCGGGCTAATATGAGATATACTAACGCATACACGCGGCGCGCACACTGCACCGCACAGTGCGGCGCACACTGTGCGACGAATACACGCACACTCATTCGCACACCTACTCTAATGTCAATGTGCGGCGCACACATAATCGCATACGTATACAACCCTCTATATACACGTGTGTAGAATATAAGCGAATATTGATTATAGTTGCACGGATCGCACGGAGAACACCAGTGTATTGTGCACCCTGGTTATTGACGTTACAAGGTCGTTACTAGTACCAAAGCCCGGGCTTTGCTAGTACTATAACCAATACGTAAATAGATGTACAATGTATATGTACAATCAAAACCTGTACAGTGTATACTGTACAATTTACTGTGTATACACTGTATATATATACAGGTAAACCATTGTCTCCACTCTGAATATATATGGATATGGATATTATTCTATAAACATCTACACATTATTTCAATCGTCTTCCAAAACGAACCATATTACCTTCACTTATCTACCTAAACGTTGCTATCATTGTTTCCCGGAAACTCCCTGGTAAAACCCTCTTAAAGTCTAGGTTTTAGAATGTCTTGCTCACGTTCCATATAGTGTACTCTATGGAATTCTCTCCATCCTCCCATCGGCTCTGTTAGATCCTTCAAAATATTTCTAATCTTACTTATTTTTTCTTTAATCTTACTCCTATTCTCTTCATCAAATCTATAAATATTAAATTTCTTATTTCTATATTAGTAATTATAATTACTAATATACTAATAATAGAATTACTAAAATAATATATATTATATCGTTTCATCCTCAAAGTATTATTATTATCTAATTTTTATGGGAAAATATGTGTTTTACATAACAACATTATTCTTTTATTTTGATTTTCTAGCCGCACGAGCGAAGAGACTAGCTTGTAGTTCTAATAAAGAGTAATTCATCATCATCATCATCATAATGTATTATGTATGCCTATTTAACAATCGAACCGTAATAGCCTCTTAATAGCAGCATAATATCATAAATAATAGCCTCAAATGTTTACATTGTGCTATTATGATGCTATTATGCTGTCATTAAAAGTCTATTATGCTGCTATTAATTTGTAATGCTAACTATGTTGCTATTATGTTGACATTAAAAGTTTATTATGCTGTTATTATAATTTGTGATGCTATTATGCTGCTATTATGATGTTATTATAATATCAACATACTATCGGCATAATAGCATACACAATTAATAGAAACATAACCTAATAGACTTTTAATGGCAACATAACAGCAGCATAATAGCACAATGTAAACATTTTAAGATATTATGTATTCTATTATTCTGCTATTATGAGGCTATTACTGTTAGATGATTATCTATTATTGTTTATTCCCTAATACATACTATGCAAACTATGTAATTATATATTTATATATTTTATATAATTGTCTCAAGGATTTAACTCTAGTTATATATATATATATATATATATATATATATATATATATATAGTATACCCAGGTTTAAATTTCTTAAATATATATAATATATATTATATAACTTACTAGGATATTTATTACCTATTTATAGATATGCGTTATTCTATATATATAAATATAGTAGCTAATATTATAATTTATTAATTTATGGTATCCAAAATATTATATATATTTAAGCGTATACTATATAAATGTTATTCTCATTTGATGTAGTAATTAACACCTATAGGTATACGTAGTGTATACAATACGGTCCTATCTAAATATAGATTAATTACGTAATTAAATAGGTTGATTTTTTCGCTCATGTAGTATAGCGAACATACAATTAACATATTATAGTGTTATGTCGTATATGTCCCCACAGAATAAATATGACCTTAAATAAAATCCATATATTGTAACATAATACGATTTATATATATATATATATATATATATATATATGTACAATACACATACACATGACATACATTTATTACATAATGAGAATAAACCTCGTAATGCATATAACATGAACACGAAAAAAAGGCATTCAATAACTCTGTGAGATAACAGTGTAAATAATGAGAACAATAAATATCTGTATTAAGATCGCGAGTGTAGGAAGACGATTAATATGACTATACAACGTATACGTATACCCTATAGGGAAATGGAGGTGTTGGGTCTAGATTAGCACAGGTACACCTATTGGTTAGCAACACGTGTGCGATAATGAATATGTACCACGTCGTATGTCGAATATATATATATATATATATATATATATATATATATAAAATATTTATATGTTATAAAATCTAAATAAATCATTATTTATATAACAAAATCAGTTTTTCTTAATTAATAATAATTTTTTTTAAAATGACCTATTTTCTTACAAATTTCTACTGTCTCACGATTAGTTAAACTGAATTTAAAATAAAACCCGAGAGATGTTTTATTATTAGAATTTAAATCTACATAAGATACAACTTTCCATGCATTTTAATTGATATAGTTTATTATTTAATTGTTTTATTGTTAATTGATTTTTAAGTGTTTTTCTCTAATTTTTATCGAGTATAACATTTAGAGAAATTATATAGGTTTGTATTTATATTTCAGTAATTACTATTTTGAGTGAAGAGAATGGGATTGGTTATATATTTTATTATGGAAGATAATAAATTACTTTTTAAGTTTATTAATTACCTTTTTAAGTAACTGTACAATAATATTTATAGATTAATAGTTACTTTGTTATATCAATTATTTTAACTCGCGCCTCTATAGAGGGTATATCCTCAAGGTTTCTTGTAGGCTATTTAATATTTTTTTTTATATTTTGATATCATCGGTATAAATATTATGTACATTTAATAAGTTAACATTGGATATCTAAAAATAGAAGTCCCTAGAAAATACCTTGGAGACCTATTATTTAAACTAAGTTAACTATTAAATTTTGTTTGGTGTTTCGGATTTTATAATGTAAGTTATTCTTGTTAAGTATACATATATGCATATATTAGTTGATTACTATAAAATGTATCATGTGTTAAAGTTTTGCGTCAAGTATGTGATGTCCTATACTTTACATTTAGTAATATGAAGTTTAGTTAATAAGCTCGCGTGATTACGTAATATGATTCAAACGTAGGATTTAGTATACGATTTTTTTTCCTACTAGATTTTTAAGTATAAGATAAGTATATTATAAGAATTACATTTATTTAGGTCAAGTAATAAAGTCTCAGTATTTGTATACGAAATTTGTAGTTTATCTGATGTATTATATATAGTATACCTAAGTATGATATTGTTTGTAATTATTTGTTTCTATCATTTTAGAAAATGGATAAATTCGATATTGTTCTATAGTGTCCAGGAAGTGATTTGCCTAGTGATGGTTTTACCATGTTAGTTAAGTGATTCAGTATTTAAGTGCTTGTAGGACATTTATTTTAAATATCTGGAAATTACACTCTGAGAAACACCTCACCACACAGTTTCCACATGATGAAGATGCTTTGAGAGAGTTTGAGACAGAGGCAGAACACGTAACATAGCATATTACGCCAATAACCGAACAAGAAGTGGCAAATTTCATCAAAAGTTTATCTAACAGAATGCGCCAGGAATTTATGAAATAACATCCGAATTAATTAAGCAGGGGGTGATATTATGATTACAATACTGACAATATTGTTTAATAAAATAATCAATACAGAGAAATCACCAGAAGACGGGTCTACAATTATTATAACTCAAATTCATAAGAAAGACGATAAATTAAAAGAAGAGAACTACAGAGCTATTGCATTATTATCAATACCAGGGACAGTATTCTGTAAAATCATGATGTGCATATACTCACATATAATTGAAGAATCAATGAGTGACTCGCAATTCGGCTTAATGCCAAGCAGAGGAACAATAGATGCAATATTCATCATAAGGCAGATAATAGAGAATGCAAGAGAACATCGAGTTACGCTACATATCCACTTTATTGACTTTAAGGCCGCACTTGATAACATTTCGAACGAGGCACTTGGAAAATTATGATCCAGATAAGCATCCCTCAGAAATACGTTGCTATAATAAAAAACCTATATAACGATACAAACTGTGCAATAATTGCTGGTTGGAACTAACAGACTAGTTCACTGTTAACATGGGCGTGTGACAAGGATGCATCATGTCTCCGACTCGGAGACTCCGAGCCTATTCAATATATTCCTAGAACATGACATGAAGGGCCTAACATGCTTAGATAGAAATCTCCGACTGGATGATGAAATGTCAGGTATTGATATCAGGTACGCAGATGACACAACTTTAGTATCGGCTGTTTTTGAAAAATTGCAAATTGCAACTTCAGAGCTAGAAAACGCTTGTCATAAATGGTGCCTAAAGATCAATCCATTTAAATGTGCAGTTCTGAAAAACAACTGAAAAAATGACATCAACATCGGCAATAATATTTTCCTCAAAGTTAACCAGTTTAAGTTTTTGGGCTGTCTCTAGGGTCAGAGACATGGATAATGAGGAAACAAAAATATCAATTCTCTGCTGGTTTTCGAAATGAAGTGTTTAATAGCTATATTGCAAGTTACAAGGACTGACAGACTCAGTAATATATCGATTCGAAAATTACTGAACGTAGTTTAAACTATAGAAGAGTTAATTGTGGATAGATAACTTCGTTGGTTCGGTCATGTAGCAAGAAGCCGATATATGATTAATGTCAGCTAAAAGTTGAACTTCACAACTCCAAGACCAAGGGAAGTCCATTAAAGAGATGGTTGGATGACATCAGAGAGAATTGTGTCGTTCCATTTCTGACCTTGGAAAGAAGGGCAGCAGACCGAGAGGCCTACACAAATCAAGTGAACATGTATTCTGCAAGGGGACGCCAAGTCCTACGCAACTAAGTCAAGTAAGTCAAGGAAATTTGTGTTTTATTTATTTTATGTATGGCAATATCAGTATTATTATAGTCGAGGATTATCAGTTTATATTCTTTATTTGTAGCTATAGCTTTAATTATTAATATTTGTGGGATATGGTATATAATATTTTATTTTGTAGGTGTTATAAAGTAATTAAAGGTGTTATAAATTGTAGATATATAATATTATAGTCTGTAACTTTCAGCCCTATCAGTGAAGAGATAGTTACACGATACCTACAACCAATACATTTAAGTATATATACTTATACCTATAGGTTGTACCTACTGTAGTACTCCATTCGAGATCGTTATATTGTTGGGTAATTTAATATTACCAATAGTAGTTTAATGGAGTTAATAAATTACGATTAGAATGTTTAATTATTATAATGTTCGAGTTAAGGATTGCAGCTTTTCCACCACAATGTGAAGTTGTAATGGTGTAGATGACGTATATTGTATAGATGGTGTAGATATATAAGCGGGTAAGATTTTAATTATTATGAAATATTTCAATGAGACAAAATATATCTATATAGTCATTAGTAATAACTGAGTTAATCGTGTCAGCTTTGTTGTTGAGTGATTGGGTATTAAGTAGATATATACTAAAGTAATTATATATTGGTAAGTATAAATATTTTCCGAAGGCTTTGCTTCGCAAAATCATTGGTAAGTATAAGGATATTTGTCTACATAGTTGATTGTAGTTGTTTTTGTATGTGTGTATACACTTTATACACCTATAGGTGTGTAAATATGTGACTATCTCTGAATGGTTGTAGATGTGCATACATATTCATGTGTATATACGAATATATATATATATATATATATATATATATATATATATATGTATGTGTGTATGTGTGTGTTTGTGTGTGCGTATACATTAATACGCATATGTAATACATATTATGTATATTTTACATATATTAAATATGAACTGAACAATAATATATAAATGTAAATTATGCATATTGTTATATAAAATATGTTAAAATTAGACAATTCCCGAGATCAATATAATATAATAAGGAATTATTGATTTACACGACTCGTATATTCATAATGTACATATACGTACATATATCCTATTATATATACGTGGAGTGTACTTACATTGGTATATATACCAATAAACATAGTATTTTGACATTTGACATTTATAAATTATTAGAGTTAATAACGTGCAGACTACCAGGCACTACTTACAATTTATAATATATAAAATATCTAGGTGTTATATAATACTATATAATATATATATATAGTATATTATATATTATATACCCATAATACAAATATTATTCTTAATATTTTCTGATACTATATGTATATAATCATGATAGATTTGATAATTACATTTTGTAATATTTATATATTTATAATACTAGATTTTCTTATATAATAATTATAGTTAGTTATTAGCATTAATCATGAAAACAATGTACCTATTATTTAGATATTAATAATCCATTATGAATTTTGTAGTGTGGTATTTCTAATTATAAAATATTATTTATAAGTTTATCTTATTATCTATATGTTAATTATGCATTACCGGCATATCTATCTTTTAGTATCTCTCCGTGTGATGTCATGATATCCTACTAGCTAGGTTATAAGATGTTGTAGTATCTCTCCGTGTGGTGCCATGCTAGCCTACTATCTAGGTTATAAGATGTTGTAGTATCTCTCCGTGTGGTGCCATGCTATCCTACTATCTAGGTTATAAGATGTTGTAGTATATCTCCGTGTGATGCCATGCTAGCCTACTATGTAGGTTATAAGATGTTGTAGTATCTCTCCGTGTGAGGCCATGATCTCCCATAATCTAGGTTATAATATGTTGTAGTACCTTGTTCTGTGATGTTAAAGTTGAAATAAATACGTGGTTTTCTTTCATCACAGTTCAATATAATAATCAGACGTAATTCTTATAATACAACACACACATACACACACATACACACATACACACATACACACACATACACACACACATATATATATATATATATATATATATATATATATATTTATTTGTATGGGTTATATGGCTCAGTGGGACAACTAAAAGCTAGTAAGTATACCTATAGGTGCGCTGGAACGATTTTGTATGTAGGGGACAAAATAAATATATTATTATAATACGTTATTAACATTTGACCTTTCATCTGCTTTTGATACTTTATCTCATGATATACTTATCAATAGACCATCAATAATAGTTATAAGGTGATATGCTTTAAAAATATTAATTATACTTATCAAAGATATAATCTATTCGGTTAAGATTAATGGTTATATATAAGGTGATACTATTTAATTATACGGGGTTTAACTGGTACCCGCATAAGGTTATCTATAGAGTATACTAAAAAGTATACTTTTTACTATTTATATTTCTACTTTTAAATATATAATAGAACAAATACCATATGTGACATATATGTTATATGACATATCATATATAGGGATTACATTTAAATTTATTCCGAATAATGTCAATAAGATCAGTTAATGTTATATGCGAATAATATTCGTAAGTTGCTATAGCATACTATAGTATATAATAACTTACTTATAAATGGTATTAAAACTATGCTCTTTATTTAAAAAAAATTCCTGATATTATATTTGATTATCTTTTAATTACTCCTTCATCTAACATTACATCCTTGGAATATTTGTAATATAATCATTTAATTTATCGCAGTCAGTTCATATATAATATAAGGTTAATTACCTATATATTAATATATTAACTATAATTACCTATATATTATCCTATGCTAGAATTAATCATATGCAAATTAGCTAATTATCATTTACATAATATAAATATAATTTGTAAATATTTATCAATAAAATCAGCTATTAGACTTATTGAAAGTTTAGTTCTATTGAGATTAAATTATGAGAATATATTCTTAATTGGAGCTACAATTTGTATTTAAAAAAACATTAGACGAGTTATGCGTAGATGTATAGACGTAGTATGCCAACAAATTATATTTAATAATCCATATTCTAATATATTTTCGACTAGTTATTATCTATATAAATTAAAATGGTTAGGGGTATCTTCCAGAATTAATTACAGATTTGTATTTTTAATTAAAAAGTAATTCTTTTTGGAGAACATTCCTATTTATAAACGAAACTATCAGAGAAAAGAACTGGCTATTCGAGGCGACATCTGATGAAACTTAAAGAGGCTCGATGTCAACTGAAAATAAAAAAGAGGTCTTTCAGACTGTCTGCTACCTAGATGTGAAATAAGCTACCTCTAGTGATAATAAGTGTTCCATTTAAATCTTCCGCAAAAGACTGAAGAAATATATTTTATTATAATTATTTTTAAAATTATTATTTGATTACAATTTAGATAATTGTTTATACTATTATTAAGTGTCTAAATAAAATATTATATTAATACAAATATATATATATATATATATATATATATATACTTTTAAATCTATAAATAGACGAAGATAAGATAATACATATTTCTTCATTCGGCTAGGGTCAAAGCTATTGCGAAATCCTAATATAATTATTATTAATATAGATCTAGTATGCAGAAGAGTGTTTACGCATGCACACATACGATATCTCCTGCCACTGTGGTGATAGTGAAGTCAATATTGAATCTGCTGTTTGATAATGACCACTGGCGATGACCTATGTACATGTGAGTGTGTGTATGTGTGTGTATGTGAGTATGTGTGTGAGCGAGTGTGTGTGTGCGTACATACCACTTAGAACCACACACTGTGTGCGGCGAACATCCGCCCCCCTTCACCCATGCGCACATCCGATAATTTCTATGACAAACGTGATTACGTAATACACAATACTTATATAATGTACACTGTAATGTATTGTATTGTATGTAGTATATATATATATATATCCTATGTACTACATATCAGATTATATTATATTATATATTTCATTATTCATATAAATAAGTTGGTAGCATTCTAAGTTGAAGGTATGTTAAATATATTTAAAACGTATAATTTATTAATCATAGTAGCATACCTAAATATAAATAATAATAATAATAATAATAATAATAATAATAATAATACTAATTATGTATTATTAGAAGAGTATTTATATGTACTGTTATCGTTTCTTTCATTACTATATATAGCTAGATATATAGCTATTGCTTATATTATATTTATTTTTATTTATTTAAAAATAAGATGGAATATTTACTATCGTTCTCACTCGTATATAATATATATCGACCAATACATATATGTTTATTATAATGTTATGGTATATTTGTGGTATATTCGACGTACCGGATGTATATGACGTAACAACACTACCCGACAGACACACAGACAACAATGGCTAACACCCCCGGAGCCTATTGTAACATAGCCAGTGCGGCCACGTTGACCGCAACGCGATCGACGCGACGCCTATACTGGCCACCGGAACTACGTCAACAAAAACAACAACAAACCCGCCGACAGAGGGGCAATTCAGCCTCGTCATCGTCGGCCGCTTCGTCCTCGACGACCGGTGGCTCCATCTCGTATTACGGGACGGTAAGAGACGACCACAACTACGTGTATCTGTCAATGATACTGTGCGGTATCGGCTTTCTGCTGCCCTACAATACGTTCGTCACGGCCGTGGATTTCTATCAGGTCAGCAGGTGATCACGTGCCTGTTCGTCACGTGATCAATATTAGGTACACGTGTACCTATATGTATTTAATAATCACGTAATAATATAGTATTAAAGTACGTACTATAAACAAGTAAACATATATATATATATATATATATATATATATATATATATATACTCCAACCACGCACAAGGAGCGTCGCATACTCACACACACATATATATATAAATTAATAAATACATATAAATAATCAATATATGATACAAAGACAATAGTAAACAATACTATTATGTGATTGACAGGCGAGGTATCCGGACTCCACTATAATATTCGACATAAGTTTGGTGTACATCTGTGTAGCCCTGGCGAGCGTGTTTCTAAACAACATACTTGTAGAGGTTAGTATGTGATATGTTATGTTCATCTGCATTACAGTAAGTTCTACACAATATATATATATATATTACAAGTATGGATGTATCATTTTGTATACTACTGGAATATTCTTTAATATATTTTTTAGTATAGTTTTTCGTAAATTCTATATATTATAATGTAATTATTTAAATTCGTAATAATAGGCAATGTATCCTTAGTATCAATACATATTTATACCTACATGATGTAAGATACACCGATAGTTGTCATTAATTCATTACAATGATGTATACAATAATACCAATAGCCTCGCATATCACTAATAACAACGCATTCCACACATTCCACAAATTCCACCATATCTTAGTTACTCTCTCTGGACACTCGCATTCTGTTCGGGTACGGCAGCTCTCTCCTGGTACTGCTGTACGTGACGGTGTTCGATCTGACCGGATGTACTCACTGCCCAGCCTCCACGGCGTCCTATCATCTCACCCTGTTCTCCGTGGCTGTCGTCTCGTTCGGGTGTACGGGTTAGTGCGATGGCAGCGGTGGTGGTGGTGTGCGGTATAGGTAGTGCATGTGTGTGTGTGTGTGTGATATTGTAATTGAATGAGAATTGTTTATTACGTTCAGAAAGTAAATACACTCGAGCAAATACACTTTCTGCTCAAAGGAGAGTTCCAGATAATATTTCGCAATATATACTCGTAAAGAGTTTAGGCTCCAATGAATATATATATATATATATATATATATTGTATATTGTTGTTGTTATTAATATTTCGGTGGAGTCCTTTCATCCCATCCAGGAACTTAGATGAATATATCACTTATAGCCAAATGGCTCCAATGACATTTAGAATACGCTCTCATGTTAAGTCATCCCATGGTTCAACGAGATCCAATCATTTCTTATACACATTTATATATATATATATATAATTGTAAGACCTATTTTATTGATTCGGACATGTGTGCAGTGACTGAACTCGTGTCCTATTACCCGTGTATTTGAGGACTTAGCCACCTGAACAGCTGTGTTTATATCTATTCATGTCTTATTTTAAATACATATATATATATATACATACATACATAAATGCATACATACATACATACATACATACATACATAAATATATACATACATACATGCATACATACATACATATATATTTACGTACACATATGTACACGAATATTGCCTTCCCATCTGAATAGATAATAGTTAATAGTTAATGCACTTCGCTTACATAATCGTGCATTTCACTTTATTTAATATTCATCAGAACCTCGCTTTCGCCTGAGATAAATCCTTATGAATAATGAATCATATAATAATACATTTACCGTAGAATCACTGTTTGTATACATTATTTACTTTTTCAATAGCAGAATACATATCAATAAATTTACATAATAAGGTATACTATAGTATATACATATTTATACAGTATATACTATAGTATATATTTATAATCCGCATATTGATATAATAGTCACATTTAAGATCAGTAGAATAATTAGAAGGAAGCGTGAAGGACATATTACGTCATACACTATTACGTTAATCTACGCGGTAATGAATACTTTATATGGTTACTATGGTTACTGTGGTTTAATAACTATAAATGTGGGTATTCATAATATCGTTAATTAGTTAATAGGATCGCTGTTTAATGAATAATAAATAAAAATGTGCCCGATTTATCATTAATTATGAAATACGTGTTAGAATTATAACATCGACAATAAATAATATAAGTTCAAATCCTGTTATCAGGGTTCAAATGATGTTCTCAGTTGATAAACATATAAGTATACTAGCCCGATATACATTAAATATGGCCGTTAATATACATAGTATACTATATATATATATATATATATATATATATATATATATATATATATATATAGTATATAAAGCTAGTTCATTTATAATCTATTTATATATATGAATTATTAAAAGATAATTATTATATATTTATTAAATACATTTAGTATCTTGTTTTCATAGAATGTGTTCTTATATATATATTATGCATAGTATATATATATATATATATATATATATATATATATACTATATGTAAGTTAGTGTAATTATATGTATACAGTGTATACTATACACATAGTATGCTTATAAAATCAATACGTGGATTTCTTAACATATGATGGTTAATGATACATCAGGATTATATATATTATATTGTATATTATATTACTCATATTACGAAGTTGAATAGGCTAATAATGATATAAGACTACTGCAATATAACGATTCTCCATGACCCATAACCATGGAGAATTACACATATGCTAACTTCCTGCTGCTACATTGATAACTCTATAAACGCTTTCAGTGTATTCATATTTTCTATTACCATTATTATTATTATTATACATTTATTAGAGGATATCTCAAATCTTAACATTGTGAAATATATATATTTCAGTAAATAAAGCAAATAAGTATACTTCCATGACAGTTTCAATGTACAACGCACAGTGTGTGTGTGTGCGACGCACACACACACACATACACACATACACATACATACATACATATATATATACATCTATCTTACAAAACTCCTTATAATTCTTATGTATTCTTATATATCTGATTATTTATAATGGTATACCATTTATGAATATTATTTATTTTAATTAATATTTATTATATATATGATGATGATGATGCAATAAGGTTTATTAGGCACCGTTACAAAGTGATAAAAATCCTGGTAAGTTCACGTAAAATAAATAATAAAAATAAAAAACAACAACCCAACAAATAAAAAAATTAACGGAACAAAGTGGAAGTAATAAGAACGAAATATAATAGATAATAATCATATAATGAAATTATATATAGGATAGATATGACTTAATATGAGTATTGAGAGAGGTGAGATATTGAATTGAAATTATAGTGTAAGGGGGTGCATTCCAGATAAATGGGATAATGTAGGAGAATGAGCGTATCTGGAATTTAAGGGAGTATGGCTGTGGGATAAAGAGATGTTTACTATAGTATACACTTTCACTTCCACACTACACTTTCAACTTCTATAGAAGTTGAAAGTGTATCGTTGGTGGTGGAGCGAATTGAGAGTAAGTAATATATATATTCATGAGTGGAGGAATATATAGATTTATGGGTAATAAAAAGGAGTCGAATTAGGGTTCGTTTTTTATAAGGGAACCAGTTTGGTAGAAGTTGAAAGGAGTCAGTAGAGGAATGATCAGATAGTTTATTATTTAAAATGGATCGTATGGATGATCTGATGATCTCCTGTTTAATGGGGAAATGGAGGAAGCAGGAAGGATATATAATAAGAAGAACAATATATATATATATATATATATATATATATATATATATATATATATATATATGTTAACAATATACATTTATTAATACTATAGTTATTCGAGATATTTTTACATTTAAATTAACAAATATTGTTATGTATACAACTTATAAATTGCTCCCATAACATTGTTTTATTATATAAAATAATGCCTATAAGGCCTATATATAGGGTACCTATGGATGCATATATATATATATATATATATATATATATATATATATATATATATATATTCATATATAAATGTGTATATGTCACTAATTAATCTCAACAATCTACACCCTTTAGTGCAACAATCGAGTTTCTACGGCTTCACCAGCATGTTACCCAGACGTTACACACAGGCAGTGATGACCGGAGAAAGTAAGTACTACACACATACCTACACACCCTCCTACACCCACACCCACCCACACACCCACACACACCCACACACACCCACACACACCCACACACACACACCCATACACACATAACGTGTACTTAAATGCCTAATAGCTGCCTAACATGTTAACACGATGCATATATTAATACAAGTATAGTTCAAGTTTATGTATGCAAAAACACTATAGTGGTATGCAGACATACTATATTGAATGTTGTTAATATAATATTTACACTGGATCAGAGGTACTTAGTCAATGTATTGACTATTATTATTGTAATGCTTAAATACTATTATTTATAAGCAAATATATGCACATATAGGCATAGTATGTAATAGTCTTATATACAGTATACTGTGAATAGTTACAATTATTGCATGTCTTTTCTGATGAGTTTGATAGCTATTATAATATGTATATAAATTATAACTAGTAAATAGAAATTATTAACAATATACTATAGAAATTATACTCTATACTATTAACATTATTTAATTTTTATAAATTCTTATATTACACCTTTAAAATATATTATTTTACCGGGATTCTAATACGTGATTTTTCGTGATATATGTGTTATAGCTACAGTTAGCTAATAGTAATCAATGTATATATATATATATATATATATATATATATATATATATATATATATATATATATATATATATATATATATATATAATATTTTTAATTTTTATTTGGCAATTATGAAATAATAATTAATGTAGATATATATTTGTTATATTTGAATGTGGATTAATAATTATAATTAATTATAGTTACTCATTAGATAGTTACTACTTGTTACTTGTTATCCCGTGACTCGTAAATCGTAGGGGAAATCAATCAAAGAGGCATCAGCAACACGTTTTCTCCAGCCATATCTTTTGTGCACATCTTGTATTAGATCATTTACATATCGTTTAGTCCATTTAGCAATGTTATCAATCCATTGAGATTTGGGTCGTCCTTGTTTTCGAGTTCATTCAACAGAACCTTGCATTATAGTTTTGCACAGGTTGTCGTGTCTGGAGACATGGCCAAACCACTCCAGTTTGCGACGCTTTATCGTTTTTAGTAGAGGTTCTTAAGTTCCTAACAGCATGGTTATCCTATTGTGCACACACACGTTCGTAATCCTATCTTGATATTTGATGCCAAGTAGTTTTCTGTGTGCTTTGCTTTCAAATGCAGATATTTTCTTTTGCATTGCCATACTAATCGTCCATGTTTCGCAGCCATAAGTAAGGATAGAGAGCACTAGTGATCG
Organism: Osedax fenrisi; assembly: GCA_964019155.1. Classification (NCBI taxonomy): domain Eukaryota; kingdom Metazoa; phylum Annelida; class Polychaeta; order Sabellida; family Siboglinidae; genus Osedax; species Osedax fenrisi. The sequence goes on along the minus strand of OZ025240.1, from coordinate 41,454,348 downwards.
ATATAGATTGTACTTAAGTTTAAAATTGATGTGTTTGCTGTTCCAAATTGTGTAGAGACGTATCATCGCTGAGGTAGATTGGGAAAGCCTTATTCTAATTTCATTATCACTTTTTCCATCGCTTGTAATTGTGGAGCCAAGGTAAAAAAATGTATCTACTTCTTCTAGCTTATTTCCATACAGTGTTATATCTACAGATTTTGCATTGTTAGTATTTATCATAACTTTGCTTTTTTCAGCACTTATTTCCATTCCATAACGTGATGTACTCTTTGCTAATTCGTCTGTGAGATGTTGGAGTTCTGCATTGGATCCGGCTAGTAAGTCGATGTCATCAGCAAACTTTAAATTCCAAATTGGTCTACCGCCTACAGAAATAGATGTAGCATGTTTTATCTCAATTTACTCATAATTTCTTCAAGGAATAAATTAAATAATGTTGGTGAGAGCAGACAACCTTGACGTAATCCAACCGTTGTGTTAAAGAACGGACCTGCCATATTATTGAGTAGTACAGCACTTGTGGAGTTTGCATACAAAGATTTTATCATCATAATTATATCATTATTAATTCCAAATTTGCATAATGCTGACCACATCCCTTCATGATACATTCTATCAAAAGCCTTCTTGAAGTCTATAACATTGTGATAGAGATCTTTTTGGCTATCTAGATGCTTCTCAATAATATTTCTGCAATTAAACACTTGTTCAACTGTGCTCCTTCCCTTCCTGAAACCGGCTTGCTCCTCTGATTGCACTCGTTCAATTTGAGGATTTAATCGTTTGAGGATTATGGTTAGAAGTATTTTACTAGAATGGCAGATTAGGCTTAGTGTTCTGTAATTTTTACATTTCTTAAGGTCACCTTTTTTAGCTATAGGTATTATTAATGATTTTGTCCATTGTTTTGGCCATGATTTAGATACTTATGCTTTCTAGCAGATTGCTGTGAGCATTCTTATTATAGCTGTTCCTCCATGTTTGATTAATTTACTCGGTATGTTATCTATACCCGGTGATTTGCCCTCCTGCAATGTTTTAATAGCGTTAACGACTTCTGACTCAAGAATTGGCAGTTCATCATCTGCATCTGTATTGTGATTCCCATTATGGGCTAATACACTGGGATCAGGGTTAATAGGGTAGATATAAAGTTCTTTGCAATACTCAGTCCAGCGATTTAGTTTCAATGTATCTTCAGCTAGCGGTACTCCATTTCTATCTTCAATAATAGATGTACTTCTGGGTGTTGTTTTAGTTAGCATTTTCAATGTTTCATAGGCTCGCTTGTTGTGCCTACCATGTTTCATATCATCGTCGATTGATTTGCACTGTGTCTGTATCCAATCCTTCTTTGCCCTGAGCATCATTTTTCGTATCTTGGAGTTTATTTCTCTGTACTTATGTTCAGATTCAGCATTTAGATAGTAATATGTATTAAATATTTCGTAATTAATATCTAATGTAAATTGAATATTCTTCATCTATTATTTATAGATATTATATTTTTTATATATCGTTAATTATTATTAAGCATTATAAATCATTTTAAATCAAAAATATGTTCTTATAAGTATTAACATATGTTTAATTAAATATTCCGTGATAATGACCATATCTCGGTTTATCAAGTTTAGTTATATTTAATATATGTCAAATATGATGAAATATGTGTAAATATAATGTACGACACTATTTAGGTTGTACTATCTCGTTTGACTAACTATGTCAACACATGTCAACACAAGACTATACAATGTTGACTATTATAACTACATTACATAACAACAGGTGCTGCAGGACTAATTGTCTCACTGAACAGAATAGTTACGAAGAGCCTAATTAACGATATTCACAAAAGTTATTACACAATATAATAATATTAATATTAAATTATACATATATATAAATATGTATATCAATTATATGGGGTATCCCACTGCAACTTGCTAGAATATCCCTTTCTAGAAAACATTTACGGACATTATTTCCGGAAATACTAGTAGTGGGATACCCCCTTAATAATCAGTATTATCATACATGCAATACCTTATAAGGTATTACTACTTCTCCCCATTAAATTATCATATTTCAAAGTCTATTTTTACATATAATTTCTACCTGTACAATCTATCGAAGTCTTATATATATTCCATGTTATTATCATATAATATTTATTGTATACCACTTAAGGATATTCCCAAACGTCTAACTTTTTATATTTAATACACTCATATATATAAATAGCTTATATAATATTATATATATATATATATATATATATATATATATATATGTGTTTATTATCGATTATTTCTAGGAAATAGGTACATTTGTTCACACATTATTAACCTTTACATTACATAACAATTAAGGTACGCTGATATTCTTCATAGTTGGCATTGTTTGTATCGTATCATGCTGCGCAGTGTACTGCATGGCTCGTAGAACCAGGTTAGGGTATTGTGTGATATAGGGTATTGTGTGATATAGGGTATTGTGTGATATAGGGTATTGTGTGATATTACTAGGGTATTGTGTGATATAGGGTATTGTGTGATATAGGGTATTGTGTGATATTACTAGGGTATTGTGTGATATAGGGTATTGTGTGATATAGGGTATTGTGTGATATAGGGTATTGTGTGATATAGGGTATTGTGTGATATAGGGTATTGTGTGATATAGGGTATTGTGTGATATAGGGTATTGTGTGATATAGGGTATTGTGTGATATAGGGTATTGTGTGATATAGGGTATTGTGTGATATAGGGTATTGTGTGATATAGGGTATTGTGTGATATAGGGTATTGTGTGATATAGGGTATTGTGTGATATAGGGTATTGTGTGATATAGGGTATTTAATATCGTAATATTGTAAAATAGTTAAGTTATTTTAATTTATTGACAATTAATTTATAAATTAAATTATATATGTATATATATATATATATATATATATATATATTATACAAGTAAGAGCATTAGTAAATATACACGTCATAGATTTACGTCTGCGACGATTTTCTAGCGAGGTATTCGAATCTACGATCACCATTATGTTGTATACATGTTGTATACTCCCTGAGAATTACAACTAAATGTACGACGATGTATAGTCGTAGATATCTCCCGTGTGAACACCCACTTAGATTAGTGTATATGTTTACTAGAATGAATACACTTAATATGTATTGTATACTATATATATATATATATATATATATATATATATATATATATATATATATATATATATATATATATATATATATATATATATATAGTATATACTATAGTATACAAAACCATTATAATTTAGAAATATGAAATAATAAATGTACGTATCGAACACGTATTTCGTACGTGTGACTATTCTTTAGTTATGTAACATCTATTACGCAATACTTGTCACGTGACAGATTCGTCAGATATCACGTGGACGAATGTCGCAAAGCTGTGATCGCATCTAAACAGGAGAGGGGGCGTATCTGTAAAGCTAATGAAAATATCGATATGGTTGGAATACTTTCTTATGAACATATTGAGTAGATCGTGACATATTCATAAATAAAGTATAGATTATATAGATATATATATATATATATATATATATATATATATATATATAACAAAACTGTCTATTGTGGTTCAGTTGATTAAGGTATTAGAGACAAAAGCAATATGATTCGGGTATAATCCCCAAATGGACCATTGCCATGGAATATATGCATATATATTAAAATACAAAATTAGAATATCCTTATATAATTGTGTATAAGTAAATTATAGGTTCTCGTTAACACAGTGATTTCGTTAATATTAGTGCGTATTCGAAGGACATTATAGTCATATGGTTATAAGTGGAAACGTATTTTAGGTTACTGGATGGGATAAAAGTAATAAACAAAAATAAAATATAATAAAATTAAAAAAAACAATTTGTATACAATTAATGGTAGTACTTAGATTAACTAGCATGGAAATCATTCTTTCAGTGTTACAATCTAATGCTTATCAGTTAATTCACGCTAATGAACAAATATGTGCTATCTATAGATAATAGTTGGCGACAACCAGTACGGCAAACTTAGATTGCAAGATGATGACGAAGAGGATGTTTCGTTTGAACCAATCAGAAAGTCGAGCAACAACAGTAACTATGGTAACGTATATATAATATATTATTATAGAATAGTGTATATAGAATCTATGTAATATATATAATAATAATAGTATTTATTTATTGAAATCTACAATATATATTTAATACAATACAAATAGCGGATACAAATGAAAGTCAAAAAGAAGTCATAGTTATACATTTTATAAATAACTGTGAGGGGCAATAAAATATAAATAGTAACATTTATGTTCTTGTTTTAATTTATCGTTTATTAAGTTCTTGATAAACACAAGATAACAACAAGAAATGCCTGGATTTGACTCCTATAGGATTCTATAGACTTCTATAGACCTCTGGCTGACTAGCTTTTGGTTGTCCCACTGCAGATCATGAGCCATATAATCCATAATATATATTCATAAAATAAGACATTTAAAATTATTTAATTGAGTAGTATATTTAATAAATATATTAAACACAATTTATTAATAATATTATCCTAATACTTCGACCCAGTATGATTCATACATAGATAGTATTACGTAATACATAATACTTTTAAGATTTGATAAATACTACTTCAACTGATGTAATTCAATAGGTGTAGATGCATTATACTTCATCTCCTATCATTGTGTGTGATACTCTGTTGTATGTACAATATAATAGTTATACTATAACCTAACCATGTTATATAACTACAAGTATACCGTGTAGTAGTTATATAACATGGCTAGTATACTATCCTAAAAGTTAAAAAGTAAAATCTAAATAATACAATATTAGTTTTACCAATTAATAAAACATATCGATGAGAATTAATTGATTTGATTATATAATAGATCATTATTATCAGTGAATCACTGCTTTAATTTGGCTTATATGCATTTTAATAATAATCTCATAAATTATGAATATGTATCATATTATCCTATATGATAATACCGAATTTGTTGTTAGTTAGAAATTAGAATTATTCTAACATTTAATAATTATAAATAGATATAATTAAAACACAAATTACTATTATATTATTATTACACTGCTATACGTAAAACGAAATACTAATCATACATACAATCGGAATAACGTAGGCCTTATAAACGAGATATACACTGAGGAGTCTAATGTGTCAGTGATAGGAGGTCACCAGCAGACTAACAATGCGCGTGACCTCATTGACGGGTTCAGCAACTCCTACTCCAATATGTATGTGTCTAAGTTCTACCGCAACGTGAAATGTTAGTACAGTATGATGTATATTCTTAGGTATATTTAATTAAGTTATACAACTATTAAACTTACCCTACACAATTATAGAATTAATTGAGTATGATATACGAATTCATCATTATTAAGATGTAAGGAGAATTTCAATTATATAATTCTAAAAGTATAAATGTTGTCAAATTGTAAAAAAAGATATATATTATTTTACAACATAATTGAAATGCTAAAATGTATACGGGAAAATCAAATCCAATTATTAAATTAAAATGTCAATTTATATTTATAAATATATTAACTCAATTCCCCGTGAACTGATTACAGTTTGAAAGTAATTACATTATGTCTCAATCTGTAGTTGACCTATGATCAGTTTATCTGAAATAAATATATTGTACATGTCGTTTATATTCAATTTTAAATTCTAATTAAGGTATTAGTACACTCATGGTTTCAGGAAACTTTAACATCATACCTAATATTTGTATTTACTAAAGAATAATATTAAAGAATTTATTTAAAATAATGTATTACATTTTTATTTCTTAATATATAGTAAAGTAAACTCTTTTTATTTCATGGTTGTTCTATATAATATATCGTGTGTATTACACTATATATATAGTACATTTATGTATACCATATATACTGGTATAATATATTAATTTTTATAAATATTTATAATTTTACATTAAATTATTAAAGTAAACCTATATCATAATAAAAGTTATATAATATTCAAATATTTTTTTAACGTATTATTATCTAAATGTAATTTTAATATTCATTATCCATATATTTATTATTTATTTATTAATTATTAAATATATATATCTTATGATATCACATATGTATCAGATGATTTCAAGTTTATTATATGTTTAAAATGTATTTATCTATAATATTATTATTAGAATATACTATGATAGTAATATTATATGATTATAATCATAAATATTATTATTATATATACATCATTATAATATATATATATATATATATATATATATATATATAATTTAAATTCCATAGATGATAAATCACCACCATATTTCAATTACAATACTATATTAGACTTGCCCTTTGATTTATAATGGATGAATATACCATGTTTATTCATCACCAGTGGGCTTCCAAAGAAGATACGACGTAGCTCGCATCATCTGGCCTTACATGGTGTCCATCTCGATAACCTACTTCATCACGTTGTGCCTGTTTCCGGGCATAGAGAGCGAGATCATCAGCTGTAGACTGAAGTCTTGGATGCCCGTTCTTCTCATCGCCATCTTCAACTTCTTCGACCTCGTCGGAAAGGTTGGTCGCGTGATTCGGATTAGTTCGGTAATAGTCGGAAATGGTCGGAAAGTTGGCCGCGTGATTCGGATTAGTTCGGTAATAGTCGGAAAGGTTGGCCGTATGATTCGGTAATAGTCGATAATAATCATAATATCAGACATCAAATGAATATAGAATATAGCCAGGTTTGACTCCAGGCAGTTCTTATTTTTCTCTTGTGTTTATCAAGAACTTAATAAAAACACAAGAACAACATGTTACTATTTGTATTTGATTATATACAGTATACTGTGCCCCTCACAGTTATTTATAATATGTATAAGTCTATGACTGTTCGAGGGATCCAATTGTATCTGCTATTTGTATTGTGTTTATAAATTATATATATATATATATATATATATATATATGTATACGTGATTTCAATAAATAACAATTAGTATTATTATTAAATATTTTAGCGCATATAGTCTTACTATCAGATATAATATTATTCTTTAAGAAATATGCGAACTCACTAATGTATCTACAATTTATATACAGTAGGTAGGTATCCATAATAAACATATAGGTAAACGTTAACAAATATTAACATTGATATTACTTAATCCTTAAAGGTAGTGTTAAAACACAGTCTATATTTTATATATATATATATATATATATATATATATATATATATATATATATATAATGTGTATGGCATATATGCCTCTATAGAGTTAGATATAGAACACTATAATAATTAATACATTTAAATATTATTTTTAAATACTAATTTATTATACTCGTTCATTGTTATATATATATCTATTAAATTATATATTATTATTATTATATTATCTACTATATATAAATATATATATATAGTAGCTATATAATATTTGAAAGTATACCTACGAGGGCTAGCTCACCCTACCGATAGACACATGATAGATACGTTGCTAAGTGGCAATACACACACTTATTAATCAATTAATCAATCAATCAATCAATAACAAACGATACCAGGCGATTCCGTACAATACTATATCATTACGTAACTGTTATCTATAGATAGATAGCTAGATAGTTATAAATAGAGTAATGATTAAGTTTCAATAGAAATCATTTGAAGTTTCCTAGATTTAAACACCAATGCAGAAAATAATTTCGCAACTTTCAAACTGTAACCTATATTATAAAGAATGAACATAGCATAATATTAATATATTTAAAGTCACCCACAATCTTGTATATGACGTAACCAACACTATGACGCAACCACCCCTATGATGCAACCACCCCTATGACGAAACCCTACTAATGACGCAACCCCTTATACATATAGCTTCTGTCGTCGATACACTACGACTGGCCCGTGGCTCGGCTACTAGGCTATTCATCGCTACGTATTCTCATCGTGCCTGCTATGATGTTGTGTGCGATACCTCGAGATTCTCCGATACTGTCACTTGACGGCTTCGCTATGACCTGCTCCCTGGTGTTAGGACTCAGTAACGGGTACTTCGGTAGCGTTCCGATGATACTGGCTCCCGGCAAAGTTCCCGCCGCTCATAAAGAACTCACAGGTTCAGTAGGCTTTCTATGCTAATGACATACCTATTATATATATATAATTTATTAATACAATTATCTATAATTCTATATTTTATAATAAGAAATGTTATCAAATAAATCTAAAAATTCAAAATTTATATTAAGATTTAACAAATTAGTGACTAGTGTACCTAATATACAGATGTATTACGTAATAGTCAATTAATATGTTATGTATTATATAATATATATAGATATGTAATGATTATAAATACCTATATTATATATGATTACATATATATTGTAAAAGCACAATGTAAAACATATTTCCATTGATGTTTCATAACGCACTGCCGACATGTTTGCAGGCAACATCATGACGATATCGTACAGTATCGGACTTACGGTGGGCAGCGTTACCGCTTACCTATTGGACAATATACTAGGAGATAGGTTACCCGAAGGAGTCACGTGTCCTCAGCTGTACACCACTCTCAACCAATCAGTGACCGCCACCACCAGCGCGCTAGGCTTAAACTCAACTATATAGTCACGTGTTCGTTACTACCATATATGGGCATGCGTGTTTACTACTTAACCCATATATCCATCGGTATTTACTCATTTTCAATATCTCCAGCAATAACATATATGTATATATATATATATATAGACAATCAACTTCTTCTAACTCATAAATCCCGATAAAGCTGCATTTTTTGTAATGTAAATTTAGTTCAGCATATAAATACATAATGTAATATAATTCGATATATCGGAAACCCGATATCGCATATAAATTTATCTATCTATACGAGTCTGAGTTAGCGATAATTATATATATATATATATATATATATATATAGTTATCGTTATCTTACTCATACTCGTATACGAGTACATATATGTACGATAGCTACATTTCAAATAAAATAAGAATATTTTATTCTGTATAATTATTTTAATATCGTTATTAAATCGGAATTAATAATCACGTATTTACTGCATTCGAATATGTGTATTATCCACGCGTGAACACGTTATGTATACAATGTGTACATTGAGGTATGTACCTCTATTATTTGTGCAATGGGCATACCTATATTAATATCGGTATTTCATTTAAGATCTCATCATTAATTACACATATATTTAAATACTTTTATAATAAAATTAAATACATACACTTTGTGATCATTATATATATATATATATTCACATGCTTGCTTACTTGCTTATTTCGGGATTATTGTTTCCCGGACAGTAAAAGTTCTCCAAACATCACGGTTCATTATAGCTATTTTTATCTCGCTCGCCGGTATACCAGTTTCGCACTCGAGATTCCTGATATATCTTTCTGGTGGCCTTCCCCGTCTTCTAGTTCCATGAGTAGGAAAATGTTTAAAATGAGTATGAAAATGTTCCCAAAGAACTATGTCCGAAACAACTTCATCATTTCTACGTAGGCAATGTCCAGCAAACTTTAAGAATCGACGTCTTATCTTTGTAGATATTTTTTCAATATCCCCATACAGTACTTCGTTAGTAACTTTCTGAGACCAATGTACGTTTAATCATTCGTATAATTCGAGTGTATGTGCCATCATGTTGTTTGAGTAGTGTTTTGGTGAGAGTCCAAGTCTCACATCCATACAGCAAAACCGATTCAACTGTGGTGTGCATGAGCCTGAGTTTCATTTTCCTACTAAGAGTTGATTTCCAGATATTCCTCATTTGATGACATGTTCTCCAAGCAAGCGCTTTTCTGATTTTCAAATCTTTTGCACTGCTGTCTATCCATGCCCCTATGTACTTGAAGTCTTCAACCCTTTTCAGATTTGACCCATCTATAGCTTTGATTTCAAACTGTTGATTGGTATTGTAGCTCATGTATTTCGTTTTCCCTGTATTCATGCTTAGTCCTACTCGTTTTACTGATTTTTCGACTCGAGTGAGCATCTCTTGGGCTTATTTGATACCTTCACTTACTAATGCAATATCATCTGCGAAGTCCATATCTGTAATAGTGATAGGTGTTACTCTTCTGCTTTTTCTTTTCCTTAGTTGGAAACCTAGCTTATCTTCCCTTCCTAGTAAAGCTGTTCTCATAACATAATCGATAACTATGACAAAAAGGTATGGAGCTAACGTATCTCATTGTAAAACACCAGCTAGAATGTTGAAAGTTTATGTTTCTCCATCAGGTGTAATGACCTTAGCATACATTATGCTAATAGCCGTCACCAACTCCTCTGGTATCCCATAAGATTTCAGTATCGCAAGCATTTTCCCTCTGTGTATAGTATCAAAGGCTTTCTTGAAGTCGATGAATTTCAGGATTGCTTCTAGATTCTTATCTTTGACTCCCTCAGTGATAATATTTGACTGGTTGTTGTTCTACCATTTTGATTTTTCCTTAAAGTATAATCTAGATGAGGCCTAATATGTTTCAGTATCATACGATTATACATTTTCGCTACTAATGAATTAAGACTTATACCACGATAATTACTACCTAGACTAAGATCTCCTTTCTTGGGTATTGGAATTATATTCAAAATTAACCATTGTTTTGGCTTCATTTTATCTAATAGTGCTTTGTTACAGAAGTAGAGGATAATATCATCTATAGTACATCGTTTTACCCCCACCTTATATATGCTTATAACTTAATGAATATTTTATAATAAATATATAAATTATATATATCATTTTAGAATGCTTTATTTTTTATTAATATAGTGTTATATTTATACAAGTTATATCGATACATTTGTATATTATTGAGATGGTTTTAAGTTGACAAATTCTTTTTTAAATTTAAAAACATAATACAAAAACTAGTTTATTGGATATATCAGCACTATTTTGAAAAATAAAAAATACTTATTTATATAATTATGAATATTTTATTCATTAAACATTTTTTTGTAGTATTTATATTTTCTGAGATACCGAGAGTGTCCGTATTCGGGCAATGTCCGTATTCCGTTACTTTCCCCTACTCATATATTTCCTTACCTAGATAAACTCCATTGGCTACCTATACACCAACAATTCCTTTATAAAACCCTACTACTGGACCAGTAGTTCTGGTATATTAAGCAATTCACCACGCCTTTCCTTCGGGCACTCTCCGTATTCAGTTACTTTACCCTACTTAAATAATGTGTATATTAATATTTAGTAATAAAAGGTAAATAATAAATAATGCATAGTTTACATAGAACAATGATAGTAAACAGCTTTTAGATGAAATCGTTATGGTCACCCAGGTATTTGAAACTATTAGAATAACCCTTATATAGGCAGAATATCTCAGACCCTGAGTAGAGGCGAGTGGTAACAGTGTAAGAATATGCGAAATTAGCATACAAACGAATACATTTCTTAATATATCAGTATAAACTATTGAAAGGGGTGTATCTTATACGATATATTGCAATATTATTGTAGGATTGAGATAGTCAGTAAATATATCTTAATTATAATAAAGATCAATATTAAGTTTCAATTCACCCATTGTAATAATAGAGAAACATGGTATTTGTGTGAGATTGTGCTATTTAGCGATTACTTAAGGATTAACGATAGCTAAATAACTTGAAATAACCGAGATTATAATGGCGTCGTTGTCGTTAAGACATTGACAGTATTAGCGAGACAGTAGTAGTTCTGATCTCTTCTTATACGCAACCGTGTCATAGGACACCTCCACTGATGCATTCATTAGCGAAATCAACCAAACCTAGAAAATAGTGGTAATAAATATATATAAACTCTTATATTTATCTAGGATGTAGATACACGATATAGCATTGTGGGCGGAGTCAGCAACAATACGGCCGTAACCTGGAGCATACTTTCTCCTTCTCGTTCGATGTGACCGGTGGAGCTGACATGACAGGTGTCCGGTTCTAGAGTAATCCGACCGATCAGGTAAGGAGGAAATAATGTATACGTGACATAACTAATGATTTTAATAACATTGTAGAAATTCTAAAAGGTAAGAATTTCCTTATTGATTGTATTTTATATAATTGATAATTAGTTTATTTACACACATTAGCTATCCGATCGGAGAAATTTAGATTTTAATCGAAAATAAATCCAAGGTTTTTAATATTATTACAAGCCAACAAGGATTGCAAGTAAAAATTGTGATAGAATCAATGATAACATAATTACAAACTGGTGGTACCAACACGTGTTCTAGATATATATATATAGAAGTTAAGTTTTATTCATATTCAATATTAATCTATTTTATAAAAACCAATTTTTAACAATATTAATACATTCAATTAGAGCTACATTATCAACTGAATTGGCTATTATTGGAAGCTCAACATACAATTAAATATCATCAGAAAACATTGATATTTTAGAGTGAAAATTAGATATCATATTTTTAAGAGGAAATTGCTTCTTACGATATAAAGAGAAAATAGCAATGACCCTAATACATTGTACAAGTAGATTAATAATGTTTATCAATTTGTATAGAAAATGTTTTTTTAGATAAGTACGATTTAATCCAAACTAGAGGAATACCTTCAATACATATATAGACTTGTATATAATGGGGGTGGCCCTAAAAAGGGCCGGGGGGGGGGGGTGGTTTAGAATGATGAGATGAGTAAGTAAAGGGGGCGGTGTTTCAAATCATGCATAACAATGGTCCGTAGTAACAATTGACTTGGGTAACAACATCTCTGTAGAATACGAATATTTTCTTACTCGATTAGTAGCCCATTGTTATATCGATTGCTTGTTGTAGGTAGGTCCACGTAGGTACATTTACTTGTGATTTCTGTGAAATATGTGTTATAATTAATATAGTAATTATTATATATATATATATATATATACATGTAATTCTAATTTAAACATGTCTATACATGCGTATATAACCTTTGTGATGCTTATGAAATATGATGTATTAGGTACCGTTACAAAAGAGTTACACTCCACAACTATATATACATATATATATATTATTAATTTGTTATCTCTTAACAGTAATGCCACGTGTAATCATATCCATTCTTATGATATCATTATATAAATGATAACAAATAAATAAAGAATAAAGAAAATATCTGACTATATATAGTCTGTTATTAAAATCGTACCTTATCAATAACTTATCATTAAAACATATTCGAGTTCCCATATTTTCATAAACAAAAATAAAATAATGTACTTTTAAAAATGTTATATAAATATGTTCAAAATACAATTTATAGTTTTAAAGTTAAATCGTAATCAAAGTAAAATAAAATAAATATAAATTATCAATTTGTATATATTTTATTTTACAATAACTATAGTTAGTATGTTATTGAAATATAGAGGAAAGTAACCGAATACGGACATTGCCCGAATACGGACACTCTCAGTATCTCAGGAACCATAAATCCTACAAAAAATGTTTAATGAATAAAATATTCAAAATTATATAAATAGTCTAAAAAAGTATTTTTATTTTTTAATTATTCAAAATAGTGCTGATATCCAATAAACTGATTTCTTTATTATGTTTTTAAATTTATGAAAACAAAATTACCTTAAAACCTTCTCAAGAATATACAAATGTATCGATATAAAATATAACAATATATTATTAAAAACAAAGCATTCTAAAATTATATATATAATTTCTATATTTGTCATAAAATATTATTTAATTATAAACATATATCTAGAGGTCACATAAAGTCCTAATACGAACACTCTAGATGTCTTAATACTTACACCCTATAACTAATCAGCGCGCATCGTATGAACTATTCAAATTTTCATAAAAATCGCGTGAGATATAATATTAATACCACCAATAGAGTTAAATCTAAAAATGTATTATTTATATACATTAATTATATTTTTAATTAAAAAAATAATAAACAAAATAAATTATTATCTAATTAAATTAGAATAAATTATTCTTAAAATTAATTATAAATAATGTAATTGTAATTTGTCTGATTGATTTATCAATAATATATAGTTTATCTAGTGGTATATGAGGTGTCCGTATTATAACGGAGTATGTCCGTATTCGGACATAGGTACCGAATACGGACACCCCCGACGGGGGTCCCCCGTTATCTATTGAATTAAAAAATTAAGTAATATTTTAAAATGACAATAATATCTATAGATATAGTATATATACTCATATAATATTAATATATTTTAATTTTTGAATAAAATAATTAGTCATAAAATGTTAAGACCATTTATTGTTAAAGTGTCCGTATTAGGTTACTTTCCCTTACTCTATTATTATTTATATATTAATATAATTTAATATTTTTTAATATAAAATGTGTCTAATTGCTATTTACTATAGTTAATTATAATTAATATTTATTTTGGTCAAATCATTGTAGAATTATAGCATTATTTATTAATAGAATTAATTAATAGAATTTATTTATTTCTTTAATTATTTTATAAAATACATTATTAATAAAAATAAAATGGCGACTCGAATATCAGAATCTACTTAACCATCTCAACCAATCATTACATTATAATTGTATATGATACGCTATAATATAATATATTTATAATTAATGTTGTTATATGTATTTATTAGTTACCTTTTTTTTGAACTATTCTTTAAATGTTTTGTCCTTATTTTAGCATCTTTTGACTATTAATTGGTAAATATTATTATATATCTAATTATACAATTATATATATATATATATATATATATATATATATATATATATATATATATATATATATATATATATATATATATATGTGTGTGTGTGATGTTTCATATAGTTTTTAATATTTTATATTATTATAAATTCCTTAATCTATCTTAAAATATAGTTAAATATTACATTAAATAAATATCGTTGGTCATACTAAATAATAAGTATACTATAGTAAATATATAATCGAAATGTACACGTTATGTAATATCATGTAACATTATATATTGTCATTCAATATTTTAAAGAATATCTTATATTAGTGTTAACCTTCAATTTTAATACTTTCTTGTATTCTTTACAGTGATGATGATATGTACTTGTTAATTTATAAACCGCTGATTTCAATAACTCGTAATCCTAGATTTTAAATTAGATATTATTTGTAATTAGTTATAATATTATATATCATATTTATTAAATATATATCATATTTATTAAATATATATATATATATATATATATATAATTAAGTTGTATGCATATATTTATAAATATGCATAGATTTGCATCAAAAAGAAGATATTTACATAGTGGTCACACGGTCAATATACAAATCATAATCATACATCGAATATATACTTTTTTAAATGTTCTAATTCAATAATAAATATTGAACTATTTATTCTTCGATATTAAAATATAAGAAAGTTAATATAAAATATTAAAATATAAGTAACATATTTTCTATTAAACACACACACACACAAACACACATAGAGTTAATAACGTACCTGTTTATAGGTGGGATACTGATGATGAGGGATGATTATGTATGTCATGGATACGAGACAATCCAGCCCTTTCATTAGTTTTTCCATCAGTCGTTCACATACTACCATATGATCGGGAATACAGTCATGCTCGTACACATCTATGTCATCTGTCATGTAAGATAAGTAGGTTGCGGCGGGTAGTATGCTTTCTACTACCGGCTTCACCTGTAAATGTTATCGGAAAGTAGTAGGTAGTGCTTAATACGTGAATGAATATAATACTAATGATAAGTATTATAAAAATAATGGTAATATATGAATATATAATTACAGCTGTAAGTAAATGCGAAGTTAATACGGACCTCTGTGTTACTGATTAAACGAATTCTAAGATTATTGTTCATGTTAAATAGTTTATCATGCATTGGTTGGAAATCTGTCATCCATTTCTTTGGGATGGCTAACTGCGAATGCACTCCTGTAAGAATGTAATAGTAGTATTAATAGCATTAAACAAACGTAATTCTATTGTGTATGTATACATGCCATACACACATATATATGTAAGTGTGAAAACAACAACACTAAATATAGATATGCGTATTACACACACGCCTGTAATATAACGATAATACGTAATACATAATACCAGCGATGAATAATTGGGAATCTAATCTAATAGATGTAGTCGATAATAGGGTTATTTTTAATATAATACACATATATTTTCATATTATATACAAAGATTCTACGAAGAAATTCCTTCGATATAAAATCTTTGTTATATTTTAGAAAAATGGTTGCGTTAATAAACAATGTAATTTTAAAATAAATGAAAAAAAAAATGTAAACAATAAAATGAATTATGTATATACAAATTAATGTCATATATGCATTATTATAATCTATTGGAGTTATATTAATGATTTAGGCACCACATCAAAATACATTATCAAACTAGCCATGAGTCATTTAAATAATTATTCAAAAAAAATAGTAGGTTATTTTTAAATTACAACTCAATCAATATATTATATACAAATTGTATAATAACGCGAATTTGTATTATTAATTATAATAATAAATGATAAATATAATAGTAATCTTCACAGGATATATAACAAAATTAATATAATACATATATATATATATATATATATATATATATATATATATGTGAATTACACACCCCTTACGTAGCATGAGTGGTGTGACATTAAAATAATACACATGTATACCACACACACACACACACACACATACATATCAGTCTATGGAGTATAGGCTCACATATCGATGAGCTAGGATACGTTGTGAAAGTTTGTTAACTGTTAACTAACTATTATCGCTGGAGAACTTATCCCAAGCCCCCTTTATAACTGTAAACATTGAATACTCTGCACACATAAGCCCTTCGATACACTTGATTCCGTTATCATCCATTGTTATCAATAATTCACGTAATAATATTTGGATAGAAATAATGTTAAGTAAAAACGTCCGACTAGCAAATTGTAAATACAAATGTGAAAAATAAATGATTGTTTGTATTAATTTATTTAAATATTTACCGAATTTTATCGATTTAATATATTACAAATAACATAGTAATTAACTTGAATCTACGAACTTAAGAAATAAATTCAAGATCGGAAGATACCAGTTATACTCATATTTTAATCCTTTTTAATATGGACTATTACAATTTTACATTTAACCGTGTTCTTATATATTAAAATGGATTTACAAATTAAGATTAAAAATTAAAAATTTAAATTTGTAAATTCGCCTCGAATATTCAATAGGCGGCGCATTTTAATTAAATTCATCCAATGAGATTCATGGTTACCAGTAATCTCGTACGAGGTAATTTCGTACGATTTATAAAATTTATTTTTATTTATTTTATAATTATACAGTTCTTATACGAATATATATATAACTTATTTTATCGAGAGACGAGGTGCTCCTATAGGGCTAATTCCGATAGGGATAATTCAGATAGGGATAACTCCGATAGTGCTAAATTAGATAGTGCTAATTCAGATATATCTAACTCCGATAGGGCTAATTCAGATAGGGCTAACTGCTTAGGGCTAACTACGATATGGCTAATTCAGATAGGGATAACTCAGATAGGGCGAATTCAGATAGGGCTAACTCAGCTATGGCTAATTCAGATAGAGCTAACTTCGATAGGGCTAATTCAGATATGATTAATTCAGATAGGGCTAATTCAGATATGGCTAACTCCGTAAGGAGTAAGTAAATAATATATTTCTTATTTCTAAAATACACCTAGGTATCTATAGATAATGCAATTTTCTAATAATAACTCATAATTTTCAACTATCCGCACATACACCGGGCCAAAACGGCTAGTATATGTATATGTATATATATATATATATATATATATATATATATATATATATATATATATATGATAATAAATGAATTAGTACTAGTAACTATTCATACCAATATATAAATATGTATTGTAAACATTCCACCTATACAACTTCGCAAAAATATATACTGTGTATATATTTATATATATATATATTACCATTTACCGACCTAAATGACTATTTTTAATAACGCACGTTATGAATACGTATTCAATATTCAAAATAATTATTTGAAATTTGTAAGTATGATAGTATTATGGCAATAGGACCTACAATAAATTGCTATATTATATATTGTATATAATTGTATTGACAAGAATAAACAGAGTGCACCCATGGGGTCGGTGATTGGTTACGTATGCTTAATACCGACCCTATCTCCTATTATCGACCGCCTAAATAACAAGTGTTAGAAATAATTGTAATACTATAATATCCAATCAAAATAGTATATATAAATATATTTAATTACAAAATTCACGCATTTTATTTATTATTGAATTTATGTTTTAATATTAAGATTAAGTTTATATTTAAACTATTTATTATATTAAAATAGTGCACATTATTATTTAATATATATTTTTTAATAAATATGAATATAATCGATTGGAATCATTAAGTATTATTCTATAGTAAAGCTATATATATACAATTTACAACCACATTTAAAGTAAAACACGGAACTATATTGCTTGGAAATTATAAATCATATGTTGTCGGTATTAGGGTAATTCAAGGGATCGGTATTGGGAAAATCTCATGAGTTTCTATAATTAACATATCTTGGTTATTACTATAGTATAGTGTATATATACACTGTATGAACTGTTAGAAATAAATGGTATAACATTGATTAAAAAATGGTATAACCCCGTGGCGTCTTGTTATACCAATTACGGTATAACTAATTAAAAAAGTTATACTATATTTTATAAAAAGTTATACCATATTTTATATAAAGTTATACCATAATTTATTAAAATGTATACTATATATTATATAAAGTTATACCATATTTTATAAAAAGTTATACCAAATTTGATATAAAGTTATACCATAATTTATTAAAATTTATACCATATATTATATAAAGTTATACCATAATTTATTAATAGTTATACTATATTTTATTAAAGTTATACCATAATTTATTAAAATTGATACCATATATTATATAAAGTTATACCATAATTTATTAAAAGTTATACTATATTTTATTTAAATTTATACCATGGTATAAATACTGCAGTATTTATAATAACTTACTATTCTATATTATTAATATTCCCTATAGGGGAAAGTAACCGAATACGTACAATGCCCAAATACGGACACTCTCGGTATATCAGAAACCATAAATTCTACAAAATAATGTTTAATGAATATAATATTCATAATTATATAAATAAGTTTTTTTTTTAGTTTTTTATTATTCAAAATAGTGCTGATATATCCAATAAACTGATTTTTTTATTACGTTTTTAAATATAAGAAAGAAAATGTCAACTTAAAACCATCTCAAGAATATACTAATGTATCGATATACAAATAACTTAAATATATATATATACATATATATATATATATTAATTTATTTATAATATACTGACAACAGAATATTAGTATAATAGTAATAATAGTAATAATAGTATTCTACATATATACTTAGTTAAGCTAGTTAACTTATTAACGTTATTGTTTAACAGCACACACATATTATTATTGTTAATAAATTACCAATATAAGCATTAAAAGTATTAAAACTTACTACTACTATAGTATATATGGTAGTAATAACACATGAAAATGAAGTATACTTCGAAGTATATACACTAAGTATACTTATATGTGCCACTGTTAAACAGTGACTGTTACTAAGTTGTATAACTCAGTATTTGTATAGTATTTTACATTTAGTTTCTTAGGGTAATTGTTTAGTTTAGTTTATTCTTTAATACTTTTCGTTTATATACTATGGACCTCTGCAATTCATGTCTGGTTTAAATAAATAAATAAATATAAAAGATATATATATATATAATATATAATATATATTATTTATATATATACATATATTTATATATTTTACTATGAGTATCTAAGTATTGTGCGTGGATATCCTTATATATATTATAATATAGACATGTATACAATCTATTCACTTATTTACATGGAATTATATTAAATCA
The DNA here is from genome assembly GCA_964019155.1 of Osedax fenrisi. NCBI lineage: Eukaryota > Metazoa > Annelida > Polychaeta > Sabellida > Siboglinidae > Osedax > Osedax fenrisi. The sequence goes on along the minus strand of OZ025240.1, from coordinate 41,434,102 downwards.
ATATATAATAATTCTATTTGAGATATTTCTGTCTAATATAATTTAATCGGTCAGATTTTTCATATTTTTCACAAACTTCAAAAAATTAATTAATTAGTATATATATTATTTTAATATCGTGAGATATGCCTTTATATTATTATAATACTAATTAGTAATAATATCATCTAGTTATAATATACTAATTATAATAGAATTATAATAGTTATACATTCATTTATTACGTTGAATTATAATTGATAACTAATGAATTTCGTTAACACTTCGTAGTTTTACTGTCTTTGTTATTCACATAAACATATTCTGCCTTAGTAAGTAAATACTTCGCTCCTATTCTTGTGAAAAACTCCTTGTCAATGTAACTACAATAATGTTATTAATATTATTATTTAATATCTATTATATATATTTAAATGTGCATGTGATCAATTATTATTTATAATATAAATGGTATCTATATATAATTACAGTAGTATACTAATTTACGTATTAAATAATTGTTTAATAAATCAAAATACAGTTTATTATTTTCTATTCAACTTTATTTTGATAATTCACATTTAACGTATTATAAATTATAAATTTGTATACTTTAATACTATTAACATATTATTATTTAATTTATATGTTGTAATGCATCTTGGTTAATTTTAATAAATATGAATAACGCTTAACTGGTTTACGGTGAATATAATAATACTTATACATATATTGTATATTATATAGGACATAGGATATGTATTATATAATTTATGTACAAATTAAATCAATTTATTTACATATATATTATTTTTAAATCTATTTATTTACATATATATTATATTTAAATCTATTTATTTACACATATATATATATATATATATATATATATATATATATATTAAATAATGATATACATTAATAATATAAATTTATTTCATAGAGAACTATTTTAATAAAAAATATTATTAATAATTTTACCAAACTTATAAATAAATAAAGTTAAACCGGTAAATATCTTCAAACAACTATCACAACATGTACAAAACTAATTAACATAGAACATATATTTTGATTATAATTATTATCTATAGATATATAGTATAAGGATATATATATATATATGTTGTAAGGTATATTATTAGTATTATACAAGTGTGTGCACTGTAGCGTATCATATGCATTCCTGTTTCCATTGTTGATATGCATGAATGATTTGATAAAAGTCATATCCTAAATTCAACAAGTCACTTCTAGAAATACAGTCAGTACTTAAACATCTATATTAGATATATAAAACAAGCGTAGCGCATATAACATTGGTGACAGCGGTATCCAGTGCTGACTAGGACCAGTGGCTAGAGGAAGAAATTGAAATACAACATAGGATAACAGGTTTGCGTATTGATATTGTTACTTTGCATACACTTGTATAATAAAATATTATTTTAGATAATAAAATATTATTTTTAAAATAATATTTTTAGTTTATTTACGTAATTAAACATAGTTATAAGAGGGATATAGAAGATATGGGAGAAGATAGTAAGCCAGTAGGTAGACCTGCTAAGAAAGATTTAGCATATGTTAAACTAGATTATTTTAATAAGGGTACAGATGCTGGTGAGTGGATTGCAAGAGCTGAGGAATGTGTAGATTTATTGGGGCATAAGGGTGAGGATGCGGCAGGGTATATTTTATATCATATAAGAGGTGGTGCAAAATTAGAATTATCAATGTTAGGCAATAAACTTTTAAATAAAGAGCATATATTTAATAGTTTAAGGGAGAGATGTAGTAGTAGGAGGTCACGGGGTGAGAGGTTACATGATCTAGTTGATAGGAAACAACGAGAATGGGAGAATATTACTATGTTTATAGATGCTATATTAAAATTAGGGTTAAGTTTGAAAGAGGATGTAGATGGGTGGGAGGGGCTAATGACAGATTCATTCAAAACAAATGTATTTGACTGCGAATTACGGCGATATTTATTAATATCAGGGAAAAAAAAAAGTTTTTCTGAAATACGCTCAATGGCGAGGGAGTTTGAATCTATGAGTAATGTGAAGGAGGGTGGTATATGCTATAAGATAGAAACTAATAAAGTAATAGGTGAAGTAACTAATAGAGGGAATGATGGTAGTAGGTTGGAGGAACGTATACAAATATTAGAGAGGAGGAATACTGAGTTGGAAGGTAGATTAAGAGGTAACTGGACAGACAGAGTTAGATGTTTTACATGTGGAGGGGAAGGGCATACTAGTAAATGGTGTAGGAATAGGAATTTAAACCGCCAACCTTTCCAGTAGATCAGGCAACTAGGAAAGGGGCGAATGCCTGGAAAATAAAGGGGGGTACAAGGGAAATAGGTAATAATAATAGGTTAATAGGAAGATGTCCTAGGGAAAAGGTAGTAATAAATCGGATGGTAGTTGAATGTTTAATAGATACAGGTAGTCAGGTTTCAGTGATATCAGAGGGGATGGTAAGGTCATTAGACTTGAAAGTAATACCTGTAAACCCAAAAGTTGATTTAAAAACAGCAAATGGCACTAAATTAGAATATAGGGGACAAGTAATAACGGATATTATATTATGGGGTAAGAAGAGTGAGAAGGTAGGTTTCATAGTAACTAATATTAAGGGATTGTTTATAATAGGTATGAATATTTTACAGACTTATGGGGTTATATCGATTACTGGAGTGAGTAGGGGAATTCATATAAGAAGTAGGGTATCAAATGGAATAAGTAGTGTTAGTATTAATAATGAGGAGATAGTAAAAGTTTATATAGGGTGTAAAAATAGAATTTTTAAGGAGAGCATAGAAAAATTAACTTATAAATATAGAAAAATATTTTTTTTAAATAATGATAGATTAGCTTCTGCTAAAGTAGGATTACACAGTATTAGAACAATAGACAAAATACCGGTCGCTCAACCTTATAGACGAATAATACCTTCCCAGGTAGAGGCAGTGAAGAATCAGATTGTTAAGTGGGAGATGGGAGGGGTAATAGTTAAGTCCAATAGTGAATATGCAAGTCCACTAGTGGTAGTAAAAAAGGGTACAGGAGAAATTAGATTATGTGTAGACTATAGGCAGCTGAATAATAAGACTATTAAGGATGCATATCCAATTCCTAGGATAGATGATTCATTAGAGGCACTAGGGGGAGCTAAAGTATTTTCGTCTTTCGATTTAAAGTCAGCATATCACCAGATAAAAATAGTAAAAGAGGATCAATTTAAAACAGCATTCAGTTCCCCGTGGGGACTCTACGAGTTTACTAGAATGCCATTTGGGTTAACCAATGCTCCAGCTACATTTCAGAGAGTAATATCAAACTTATTTAGATCAGAGATGTATAAATTTGTAGTATGTTATTTAGATGATATATTAGTTTATTCTAAGACATGGAAGGAACATTTAGGACATATTGAAGTTGTAATGATGAGGTTGGAAGAAGCTGGATTTCAGTTAAATACAGGGAAATGTAGATTATTTATAAATGAAATACATTTTCTAGGCTTTAAGATATCAGATAAAGGGATAGGAACGATACCGGATAAGATTAAGACGATAATAGAGTGGAAAAGGCCAAAGAACTTGAAGGAGTTAAGGTCATTCTTGGGTGTAGGATCATATTATCGTAGGTTTATAGAAGAATATACTAAGATTGTACATCCATTATTAAAATTAACGAAATCTGAGGCAGGGGTAGGTAGTATAAGTAAGAGAATGAGTAGACGGGTAAATATTAAGTGGGATGATGACTGTGAAAGAGCGATGCAGAAGATAAAAGATAAGTTAAGTAGTGCACCAATATTAGCATTACCTAGATTCGAGGAAGCATTCATATTAGAGACAGATGCATCACATATTGGTTTAGGTGCTGTTCTTAGCCAGGTGATAGATGGGGAGAGGAAGGTAATTGCATATGCTAGTAGATCATTAAAGGCAGGAGAAGAAAATCAAGCTAATTACTCGGCTAAGAAACTAGAGTTTCTTGCCGTAGTATGGGCGGTAACTGATAAATTTAAACATTACTTAATGGGGGCTAAACAGTGTACAATATTTACAGATAATAGCGCTGTAGCGTGTATAGAAAATAAGAAACAGTTAACAGCTTTAGAGCAGAGGTGGGTATCAAGACTAGCGCCATTTCCAATACGTTTTAAATATAGAACAGGTAGTACAAATATAGTAGCAGATGCGTTATCTAGGAGATGTGAGGAGAATAATGAGGTAGAAGGGGATGATTTCAAAAGATTATATGAGGATGATCTAGAGATCAATGATATTAGTATAATAGCAGGCATAGAGGAAGGGAAGATAAGGGAGATGCAAATGGAGGAGCATAGGTTAAAAGAGATAATAAAACATTTAGAAAGTGGGTCAATAAATAATGATAACTACATAATAGAAGAAGGAGTTCTATATAAGAATAGGAAAAATGGTGATAAGGTATTGGTAGTTCCACGTGAGTTAATTAGGGAGATCTTACAAGGGGTACACGATGTCAATGGTCACCAGGGTATAGATAGAACGGTAGCGAGAATCAGTCTAAAGTATACCTGGGTAGGTAGATATAGAGATATTAAGGAGTATATAGATAAGTGCGAAATATGTCAAGTATCTAAGGGAGGGGGTAGAAATCCTAAAATAGATATGGGATATTTAGGTGCAACTAGACCATTGGAGTTAGTGTTTCTAGACTTCGTTAATATTGATAAATCCTCAGATGGAAGAGAGAGTATATTAGTAATGACCGATTCATATACTAAGTTTACTAGAGCTATTCCTACTAGAAATCAGTTAGCAATTACGGTAGCTAAGATATTAATGAATGAGTGGATCTATTGTTATGGGACTCCGGAGAGAATACATACCGACCAAGGACGTAATTTTCAAGCGGAAGTAGTTAGGGAAATATGTAAGTTATTTAATATTAACCAAAGTAGGACTAGTCCTTATCATCCAGAAGGTAATGGACAATGCGAACGCATGAATAGATCTATTATTAATTTATTAAGAGTTTTGTGTACGGAAGAAAAGTCCAAATGGCCGATTCATTTACCCAAAATGATTCATGCGTATAATATTATGCCTCATGCGACAACAGGGTTTTCTCCATTTTTTTTAATGTTTGGACGTGAAGAAAAATTACCAGTTGATTTAAGATTAGAGAGGTATGGGAGAGGCACGGACAGTGATTGGTTATGGGAGACGAAGCAGAAAATGGGAGAAATCGGCAGTAAAGTAAAACATAGAATAGAATTAACTAGAAAAAAAATAAATGACAAAAAGAAAGAAGACGAATTAGAGGCTGGGACTATAGTTAGAATAAAAAAACGTAAATTAGGTAGACGGAAATTAGAAAATATTTGGGGTGAGGAAAAATGGGAAGTTGAAGGTAGAGTTAAAGGTACTTCTGCCTATAAAATTAAATTTGGCCAGACATGTAGGGTGGAAAATAGGATCAATTTAAGAGTAACTAAGGATTAAGGTTTAGTTTTAGTTATAGTTTAAGGTTGTGTAGGTTATACTTTTAGGTAATGGCATATATATTATGGGTAGTAATTTTGTTAAAAAAAAAAAAAAAAAAATATATATATAATGTTTTTTATAAACAAATAGTGTGGTCACTATTTTTCTTAGGTAGTGGGTGGATGTTGTAAGGTATATTATTAGTATTATACAAGTGTGTGCACTGTAGCGTATCATATGCATTCCTGTTTCCATTGTTGATATGCATGAATGATTTGATAAAAGTCATATCCTAAATTCAACAAGTCACTTCTAGAAATACAGTCAGTACTTAAACATCTATATTAGATATATAAAACAAGCGTAGCGCATATAACATATATATATATATATATTATTATTTATGAATGACTTGCATTATATTCTAATAAATGTTCAATTATTTTATTTGCTGATGATACTAATATTATTTTAAAAAATAAAAATATTAATAATCTTAATTCATTAGTTACTAATGAACTTATAAAATTAAAAAATTGGCTTATTATGAATAAATTAACAATAAATATTGAAAATTCTTGCTATATAATAATTGATAATATAAATAAACATTATTTTGATAATAATATTTATATTGATAATAAACTATTGAATAGAGTAGAATGCTATACATTTTTAGGAATGTATATTGATGATAAACTTAACTGGAAAGCTCACATTGATTATATTTGCAAAAGAGTATCAAAATTCATTGCAATATTATATAAACTCAAATTTTCATTAAGTATAAAATCACTTAAATTATTATATAATGCTTTTATCCTACCTAATCTTAGCCATTGTATAACTATATGGGGTAATACGTATAAATCAAATATAAATAGGATTATTATATTACAAAATAGAGCTATACGTGCTATTTATAATTTACAAAATAGAATTAATACTGATGAATTTTATAATTCTTTAAATATTTTGAAATTTAAGGATATATATAAATGTAAAACAATATTATTTATGTATGATGTTTTAAATAGTAAATCAACATCTCCATATAAATCTATATTTTTTCTAAAAAAAAATAACTATAGTCAAAAAAGTCAATATAAATTTATAATACCATCATATAGGTTACAAATAAAATATTTTAGTATATTTTATAATGGACCTATATTATGGAATAATTTAGAAAATTCTTTTAAAACTTATCTATCGAAATCAGTATTAAAACGGAATTTGAAAAAACGATATATAAATCAATATCTATAATAAAATTGTATGTATACATCTATAGATTAATTGAAATTTTTGAATTGACATATTTACTAATGATAACTAATGATAACACTTTGACTAATGATACATATTTAACTAATGATAATTATTAATAAATGAGAACTATTAAACTAAGGATATTTAAACTTTAGAATTTACATAAATATATTTTTAAATATATAAAAAAAACCATAAAATAAAATATTATTTTTTAAACCTTTTAATTGTTTTTAAAACCTTTAACTTATGTGTATTTTAATATTTTATTTTTTAATTTAAACTTTTTTGAGGTCTATATAATTAATATGAAATTGTAAGTGATTATTTTTGTGTATTGTATTATTATTGTATATTAAGTGTGGTTGTAGTTGTATAGCTTTGTATTGTGTTTTTTACGTTTTGTTTAATTACCTAATTATTTTGTTTTAATTTTGATTATATTTTAATTATTTTATTTATTTATCTTATCTCAAATTTTATTTACATGATGAATGGCATTATGGGGAGTTTTTTAAAAATATTTATATTGTTTAATAATTTAAAAAAGTAATCTATATGAATATACATTTATAGTAACATTTTAACTATTTTATATTGTGTTTTTTTGGTGACGGAGTATCTGATGTTTTTGTAATTGTGTGGTATGGTATGTGTCGGGGAAAGGGATTTACTTTTACTGAGAGGAAAGTATTGCCAGTGTTCTCATTATTGGCACACATAGGATCCCTAAGGCATTGGACCTGACGAACCCATACCCCTGAAGTTGATACACCATATGTCCTCATTAGTTTCAATTACTGTTGGCTACTCTGGTTATAATTTTAATGATTAAATATATCGTATTTTTATAAGTGTATTATTCTAATAGATTACTAAATAATTAAATTTTATTTATAATTTGTTTTTTAACATATATTTTTGTATATATTTTGTGTATATAGTTTATATACATATATATTTATTTTATTAACTTTAACTCTTAATATTTTATTTATTTTTATTTTACTTTTACTATAATTTTCTCCTCATAATTGTCCTATAGGAAAGTGAAATAGGTAAATGAATAGATAAGCATAGCGCTTCTTCGTTTACCATGGTCATACCAAAATTCTGATTATTATTATTATTATTATATATATATATATATATATATATATATATATATATATATTTGATAAATAATACAAAATAAAGCCGCCTTCAAACAAACAACCAATATTTATATAGCGATAACATAAATTTATCGTTTTTTGAATACAAAATAATTAGCAACAAGTAATTTAAAGGAAATTATAATAAATGTGAAGACATAAGTGAAAGCAGTGTATACCTGGCTAAATGAACGCCGCATCATAATGTTAATCTGTATTTTAGAACCAATTTAAACTATTTATTCTTGTTTTAATAATATAATTAACTAGAATTAATTAAATCTTAAGATTAATTAAATCGCCTGCCCTTAATATAAATTAATTTAGAAATAACTATTGTTAGTTAAATTGGTATTATCTCCAGTATAGAGGAATTAGTATACAACATTACCTAGTTGCAATAGACAGAATATCATATGTATATCTAATTATATTATATTTATAATATGTATTATATATATATATATATATATATATATATAATATATATATGGGATTTGGGCAACCCTGAAGCTTCCTTCACTTATATATTCCCTTTGATTATCCTTCTATACACATACATGTTTGAATGTATAATATGTAATTGCATTATTATTTACTCTGGCCAAACACCTCGAAAGTCAATTTGACTATTTTGTTTAGCCATTTATAGTTAAAAATTTTTTTTTGCAATAATAAATTATCCTTATCCTTATACTTATATATATATATATATATATATATATATATATATATATATATATATATATATTAATATTACCTGGTATATATCAAACATGATGCACAAATTATAAATAAACCTAAAAATAGTCCTAATAAATATAGTAGTGCAATTAACAACTCCGTAAATATAAATACATTATATATATTTATATCAGTTGGATAATGTGTTAGACATACAAGAAGTAGGACGCGAGTTTGAGCCTATTAAGAATGATTCAATATTCCGGATCAATAAAATAGGTCTTTAAATAATATTTAGAAGTGATCTTATATTATTGTGTATAAATAAAAAATCGGCTCTCGTTAAAACCATGAATGCCTAGACATTAGAGCTGCTTCGAAGGACATTGTAATGTATCTATGGAGCCATATATGGTTATAAGTGAAAACTTCATCTAAGTTCCTGGATGGGATGAAAGGACTCCACCAAATAAAATAACAATAACAATAGTACATAATAAGGTAGTAATTCCTATAAGTTTTATGCATTACCAATACTATAATTTATTAGATTATTTAATTTTTAGATGAACATTTTAATAAATGTAAATTTCCATTTAATAATTATAAAAAATGCATTTATTAATGGCGATATTGCGGCATGTAGAATGGTGAAGAACGTCGTATATGCAGTAAACAATGTAAACCCACACATAATGGCATAATTAATGATTCGTTTATAAATTATATATCTTGATTACAACTAAATCTACTTATGAAGATATATCCTAGTATTAAAATATGTAGCTACAATGATAGACTGATTTAAATATATTTAATACAATTATATTGTTTTAATTATTATGTATGGTGGAAATGAAAATAAATGAGATTTTTAAATTATATATATATATATATAATTATATTATATTATATATTCAATACCATTTATGTTGAACGTTATCATATCATTATCACCCCTATCATTTATTTGCAAACTTGTTTCTGTAAATAAATCCGATTAATAATATTATTAATTATATTATTCTATATTTAGTGTTAACTATATATATATCCACAGCTTTCAATAACTAATTATATATGTCCACATCTACCTTTATAATTAAATACAATTACACCTCCTATAAAAATCATATGCAATAGCAACACTATATATATATATATATATATATATATCCTATAGGAATATATTCCTTCATTACCCGATATCTCGGTATAATAATCAATTGGAACATGTACTTTAATAACTAAATAATGAACCTAAACAATCTACCTATAGGCTATCGACTTCAGTGTTTCAGAGTAATCCGAATAAAACATTACACCCCTACTGACATATCCATTGACTTTATATTATGTATTCAACAGAAAACATTTAGTACTAAGAATATACATATTCTAGTTTATATAAATAAAATATGTTACTAATTGCGTGCACTACACACAATTAAATATGCTATTATGAATATTAAAATATTCGATAAATAGGATATAAAAGAATCATTAAAATCATTAAAAGCAAAATACATTTTATTTAACTTCAAATATATTTGATTAAAATGATATAAAATTTACATCAATTATTTACATCAATCACATCAATTATTTATAAAATACATATGATTAATTAGACCTATAGGTGTATACATGTATACAATGTATACATTATTAATATTATTAACATTATTAATATTCCTATATACCATACACACACACATATATATATATATATATATATATATATAATGTTAACAACAATTGATATTTACTTGTGCTATGATATGTATATATTTATAATCTGTTGGTATTTGTACACGCCCTTAATTGACAAAAATAATGATTAAACGTACTTTAATGACAATATGTAATAACAATAACGATATAAATGTTATTAGCTTACCTTGAACGCAATTTCTTTCATTAATACGCACATAGCATATAACTTGATAAATGAAACAGAATAACTGTACATCTTTCAGTATATCTATTGTACACATGGTATCCGTATTTAAATTAATAAGTGTTTTAATTGTTGTTAAATTTGAAAGCCAGTTCATGGAGCACTCGCAACCAATGGGATTTGTTGTAATGTTAAGTATATTTATGTGTTGGAAATATGATTTAAATACACTTTCTTGTAATGTTGTAATATTATTATCATTTATTTTTAACATAATTAAAAATGTTAAATTATCTAAATTTAAATCGAAATTTGTGATAGAATTATTTGATAACATTATAGATTTCAATTTCTTATTAAATCTAAATAAACTTGTATCTATAACTTTGATTTTTATTATGTGATAAATCTATATGTGTCAAATTTATAAATGTGATAAAATTATTATTGTTAACATTTGAAATATTAGTATAGGTTATTTGTATAGATGAATACCCACTATATACTATTTCCGCTACACCAGGCATTACTATTTCTTCATATATACTTATGATATTCTTATTAGAACATTCATATCCATAATTCTGCCCTATGCGGATGTCTGCCGTTTCTAGAAGGTCCTTTATTTGTAATGTACCTTTTACTATATGTATATCTTCACATGTCTATAATATTTAAATAATTATTATTAGAAATATATTTTATTATGAGTATATATATATAGGTTTATATATCCTATAGGATATATAAACCTATATATATATACTCATAATAAAAATATTATACTTCATATTGTGTTAATACTATATAATCAATGGGTATAACCTATAGTTGTATTGCTATCTAGATAGTTACATTTTATTAAATCTATAAATGTACGTATTGATATTAATGAATGGTATACCGGTAGAACGGATTTATTGTATGTGGAATTCAATATTTACGTACACACTTTGAAACACCATTGTACATAAATCATTATTATAATATAATAAAAATAATAATTTATATATATATTCGATAATGTCTGACACAAGTATGCCTAGATTGTGTACAATAGAGTTACCTGTCATTAACACATGTGTGCTTGCAAGCAAATACATTACCCTTATTCAGGTATTTAGCAATTGAAATTGTTTGATAGTAAACATATTTATCTTAATATCATATTTACTTTTTATTTACCGCATGATACCATTGCTATTATTATATTATTAATAATGTATAGTTTAATATGATATATGATATATATATATATATATATATATATATATATATATATATATATATATAAATATATATAAATATATAATGTTTGCTATATTAGGTGACGTGGGGGTTGGGTTTAAGAGTACTCCGTGAATATCGGAATATCGAATATATATTAATCTAATAAATATATATCTCGGATTTTTATATTATGATATACAATTTATGTATTATTAGAACTAATAATACTGGTAAATATCTGTGAAATATGGTAGGTGGTGGGGTTTTGGCTGTTAGTTGCGAATGTGTTAATAGATATCGCCCTATAGTACATGTGGTCCTATATACTTAAGTAATAACTAATTATCATTTTACACTTTACATTATACACATATACATATACAAATACACACGTAGTGTTAATTAATTGTATATGCGACATTTTACCATTAACTCTCCGCTATTTATATAAATAATGTAGAATAAAATGCACTTCTTACATAATCGATATTATTATACAATATATTTAATTTGTCTTAAACTATTATAATAGTGTATGTATGGGTAACATTAACATAATACGCAGTTAGTTAATGTAAAATATGTTCATATATATTGTCGTTGTGATTATATTAACGTCTACTGAAGCCCCTTCAACAAAACGCCCCCATGGGATGGCATCTACTATGCTACTTTTATTATATTTATTTTACTTTTAATTATTAAAGATAAATCTGTAGATAAATAATATTTTCATTTTAGTTACTTATTTTTAGATTTAGTATATTTCGTATTCTATATTTTTGTAAATCTTCTATATGCAGACAAGATTATGTATACATGCCTATGTTATATTAGTTAGGATAATATATAATTAATACCCATACTATTTAATATATATATATATATATATATATTTGAAGGGTAAATGTCTAGACAAGCATCAATGCTTCTACACTTACCCAGGTATATATATATATATCATTTCCTGTTTACACTATTATTAATATTATTGTGTTTATTTTTTAGTATATATAATCTACCAGAATCACTGTAAAGATAAGTAATTTATTATTTATTTTTTCAAATACCATTTATTGTATATTATATCTATCTAAGCAAATTATCATTTTTAATTTATATTGCTTATTACTCATATAATTTCATAATTTATATCTTCATATGTATAATATAATGAATATGACATTCATGCTTCATTGATTTTGATATTTGTGTATTTACACATAAATTAAATTAACAATAAGACATTGAATTGAATATTTATTACTTTTAGATTCTTTACAATTCCAATTTATAACATTTATATTTCTTTACAATTTTACTTTTAAATTTATTTATATTTCTTTACAATTTTACTATTTCATTTTAAATTATCTTATATTATTATATTCAGTATTATATATAATAACTATTGGTAATATATTATATTTATATATATATATATAAATGAATGAAATACACAGTATGTATAATTAAATAATACACAGATATAATATTATTTATATATTTTAACTAATATATTATATTTATACATATATTATATTTATTTAAATTTTATAATGATTTAATTGTTTATATTGACTATATCATAGATATTTCTTCATTATATATACATTATATTATATAGTTTCTTAAATTTATATTATATTTATTAGTATACATATATCTTTATCTTTAAATATTGATATTTAACTATTATTAATTATTGATTATTACTATGTCCCCAATTTCAAATGAAAAATTATATAAATTGATTCAAGATTTATCTGACAAAATTAATAAATTAAATGATAAAGTTGATTATCAGACAACAATAATTTTAAATTTAACAAAGGAAAATAATATATTCAAAGAAACAATTAATAATAATCAAATACAAAATAATAATAGTATTACTATAACAGATACATTAACTGATACAATAACTGATACACTAAAGGATATTGAGAAAAATAAAGGTATAGCCAATAACATAATATTTACAAATAAAAATATAGATTCTAATTTAACTGATTTTAACAATACTAATAAATTTACAGATTATATAAATAAAAAATTGGATACTAAATTATCATATAATAATATTTTACATATACGTAAATTAAATACTAATAAAAATAAAAAATCAGAAACAGATAATGTATCAAATGATATAGATACTGGTACTAAATATATAATTAAGTTAGATAGTTTAGAAACTAAATTACAAATATTTAAAAATAAAAATAAACTATTTGATACTAATATATATATAAACCAGCAATTACCTTTCAATACACATACCATATTTTATAAAACAAGACAATTAAGAAAATTAGGAAAAATAAATAAAACCTGGATATATAAAGATACTGTATATGTAAATGCTAATAAAGAAGATTAAAAATCAATAATTGAAATTAATAATATTAAACAATTGTGTGAATATGAATTGAATTAGATTGAAGTATATTGTTTATAATTTTTGTTTGTTTTTTTTATTTTTTCTTCTTTTCTTCTTTTCTTCACTTCTTATAATTATATTGCATTCGTACTTTATATTTAATTTTAGAATTTATATTCATAGAAACAATTAATATTTCAAAGTTGTTGCATTTACAAGTATTACAAATTTATTAAAAATGTATATAATTTTATTTATTTTTCACTTAATTCAGGTTTATTCAGTATTACATTTTTACCAATATCATATAACAACATTTTAGATTTATTACATTCACATATACAAGTATTTACAGTTTATATAGTTTTTATAGTTTTCTTTATTTTTACATTCCAGGTTTATTCAATATTACATTTTTATCAACATTATATAATAATATTTAAAATGTATTGCATTTACATATTATTATTACAATTTATAAGTATATAGTTTTTTATATCATTTTATTCAATTCAAGTTTAGTTTTTATTCACTTCAAGCATATCCAGTATTACATTTTTTTTTTCAACATTATATTACTAATTAAGCTTATTATTCTTATAAATTATATAAATATATTGTATTTTTATTTTATTTCTTTATTTTCTTTGAATAATTTATAATAATAATTTGTTTTATTAATTTTAATTGTACTGTGTTCTTATGCACTTAAATTCTATCCACCAACCACATTATATATTAACAAATGAATCAGAAAATGATAGATATAATACTACTTCTAGTAATCCTTAAAATTGTAGTTATAAATTCAATATAGACTCACAGTATTATACTCATAAAGAATTTATAAACAATATACAAAATAAAAATAAATGTTTCTCTATAATACATATAAATATTCGTAGTATTTCAAAGAATTTTGATAATCTAATAATATTATTAAATTCTTTAAAATATGAATTTGATATTATAGCTATTAGTGAATCTTGGATCAATGATAATAACACATTTATTTATAATATCCCTAATTATAATGCATATGTCTCTAATAGAAAGCATAAGCATGCAGGTGGGGTATTATTTTATATAAGAAAACAATTTAGTGTTAAAATAATAGATATATTTACCAACAATTATTTTCAAAGCATAATTCTCGAAATAGACGATGAACATAATAAAATGTGTATTTGTTTGATTTATAGAGCACCATCTTTAGATTTTAATTCATTTTTATCTCTTAATAATTATATTACAACACATTTTAATATTACAAATAAAAACCTTTTTATATGTGGTGATTTTAATATAGATATTTTAAATTACACAAAATGCAATACAACTAAAGATTTTATAAATTCAATGAATGAAATTGGATGTTATAACCTAATTAACAGGCCAACTAGAATTACGAAAGATAAAGTTTCAATTATCGACAATATATTCTACAACAATGACCTTGCAAATGTTAATTCAGGTATAATAATATCAGATATATCGGATCATTTTCCTATTTTCACTATAATATCAAATAAAGTTAAGAAACATGAAAAACTAATTTATAAACTAATTAACAATACAAGTGAATCAAATTTAAATTTACTTTGTAATTTTTTATCTGAAGTAAATTGGAATTTTATTGAATGTGATGATATGGAAATATCATGGAATTTATTTCAAAATTTTGTAGTAGATAAATTTAATAAATATTGTCCAAAAAAGAAAATTAAAACAAAAATGAAATCACTTAATCCATGGATTACAATCGGAATAAAAAAACAATGCAGAAAAAAACAAAAATTATATTATAAATATCTAAAATCAAATACTATTGAATCATTAATTTTGTATAAAGCGTATAAAAACAAGTTGACAACAAAAATTAAGATTCTGAAAAAAAAATATTATTCTGAACTTATAGATAATGCTAAAAATTTAAAAGATACATGGAAAACAATAAATGGACTTATATCAAATACATAAATTCCCCTTTGTAACTCTTTCAATTTAGATAATAATATAATCACTAATACTAAATCAATTGCAAACGAATTCAATACTTACTTTAGTAATATTGGAAAAAAATTAGATTCATCAATAGAAAAAACAGAAACCAATAATTTTATAAAATATCTTAACATCCCAAATAATTCCAGTTTTTTTTATCTCCCATCACTTCTAACGATTTAATAAATGTTTTTAACAATTTTAAACCCAAAAAATCACTAGATACTTTTAATTTTAATATGGATTTTCTTAAAATCATATCTCCATATATACTACACCCGTTACTGTATCTTTTTAATAAATCTTTTTCATCCGGTATAATACCATTATCGTTAAAATCAGCAAAAGTTGTACCATTTTATAAAAATAAAAATAAACATGATTTTAATAACTATAGACCAATATCGTTAACTAATCAATTTTCTAAAGTACTTGAAAAAATATTTTACACAAAAATAATAATCTTTTTAGAAAAACACAATATTATAAATAACTCACAATATGGATTTCGTAAACAATTAAATACAACTGATGCAATATTTAATCTGCAATCACAAATTACCAAAAGTATTAATTCTAATAAAATATGTGCATCTATCTTTATTGATTTCAGAAAAGCATTTGATACGGGAAACCATTCAATTTTAATTGAAAAGTTAGAAAATATTGGCATCCGTGGTATACCACTAAAATGGTTAACAAATTATTTATCTGATCGATCTCAAATTGTATTATATAATGATGTATACTCAGACATAGCTACTATAAATTGTGGAGTACCCCAAGGAACTATTCTTGGACCTATTTTATTTTTAATATATATTAATGATTTAGTAAATGCATCTAATATATTTAAATTTACCATGTTTGCTGACGATACCACATTATTTATTGATGATAGTTCAATTGTTTCATTATCAAGAAATATAAATATGGAATTATCAAAATTAAATAACTGGTTTATTGATAACCGGTTATCATTGAATACTGATAAAACCAATTACATTCTATTTAATTGTAAAGAAAACATGAATATACAAATAAATAAAAATAATATAAAAAGGGTAACAAATATAAAATTTCTTGGTGTAATTATTGATAACAAACTAAGTTGGAAATATCATATTTCATATCTAAGAGCTAAACTGAATAAAATAATCTGGATAACTAGTAAAGTCGCAAGATTATTAAATTTCAAAGCTCTAACAATGATATATAAATCTTTATTCCTTCCTCACATTAATTATGCTAATATAATATGGGGCAATACATATGTATCTAATACAAATTGTATCCTGTTACAACAACAAAAAATGTTGAGAATAATTTGTAATAAAAAAATTCATGACCATACTAATATTTTATTTAAAAATATAAATACTCTTAAATTTTGTGACCTTGTTGAAAAAAACACTAGTATATTCATGTACAATAAATTCTACTCGTCTTCATCATTATTTTTTAAAAAGAAAAATATAATATATAATATTCGTGATTCCTTAATTTTTGAAATAGAATTATGCAGAAAAAATTTCTTATTATTTTCTTTAGTTTTTAATGGACCAAAAACATGGAATAATATAAACTCTGACATAAAAAAATCAAAATCAAAATCAATTTTCGCAAAAAAAATTCATGACAAATTCATCGATAATTACAATTAATCCAATAATTCAAACATTTACATTTATAAAAAAATATTTTATCTTTTCTTTTATGTTATAATTTTCAACCTTATATTTATATAAACATTGTTTTTATTACTCTTCTAGTAAAATAACTATGTTTACCCTTTAGACCTATATATAAAAATAACAAACTTTAAAAAAATAATCATTTTATTCTTATTGACTTTTTATAATAAAATATATATTTTTTTTAATCCTTTTAAACTTTTATATACAAATTATCCTCATTGTTTTGCTCTTTTGTTCTCAGTTATAATTTTAAACTTGACCTTTATATAAAAATTTAAATAATCCTTACAAAATATTTTTTAATGACTTTAATAAAATAATTTGTTTTTAACTTGACTTTTATATAAAAAAAAAAAAAAAAAAAAAAAAATAATAATAATAATGTTAATCTTCTTACTGCCTTTTATAATACAATATTTTGTTGTTAATAATTTTAGACTTCTATATACAAATTATACTCATATAAAAATTAATAAATAGTTATTTCATTTATATTCTAATGACATTTATTGAAAATTACTTTTTATCACTTTTGACTTCTATATAATTTTTATTTATATTTTTTTTTATATAAATCTTAGTTTGTTGTTGTTCAGTATAGTTTCCTCATCTGTTTATTTATTATATTCGTATTATTATTTAGTACCGAAATTTAAATTATTTTAATGATGTTTTTGTATTTTTATTTTTTTATACCTACACTAATTTTATTTATTTTTATCTTTTATTTTATAGTTTATTTAATTATTAAATGATGAATTAATCAATAACGAGTTGACAGATATCACAATTTTATCATATTATATTTATCTTAGTGTAAACAGGAAGTCAACCTTATTATTATTATATATATTTTATATTCCACAATATTCACATTCCATTATATTTATATAATGGAATTAAATTATTTGATATCTGTCAACAAGTTAAATTAAGGGTAATTGTCTCGACAATCAGCAATGCTTCTACAATTACCCAGGTACTTCTACCTAAATCTGATAATAATAATAATAATAATAATAATAATAATAATATACATCTGATAATATATATATATATATATATATATATATATATATATACAGTCAATCCTAGATAAGTTGGAAACGAAAAAGTGTCTGACTTAGTGATATGAAAAAGAGTCTGACTCAAAAGTGTCTGAATTATCCGAAATTCAGAAGAATAACTATTACCAGAATACTATAGTATCATGATTAATAAGTATTATTAACAGCATATAATATATATATTATATGCAGTCAATTAGATTGTAGACAAACCTGTAGAGTTAGTGATTCCATAGCTATAGTATTCATAATAATATTCATAATAAATAGGCATAACATTTTAATATCGGAATAATCTACTATAGATAATATCTTATACCTATTAGCTATTATCTAGTATGAAAGGTAATTGTTATATGTCAGTTCTATGAAAATGTGTATTATAATAATAAATATAATTAAAATACATGTATTTAATATTTTATTTGTTATATAATAAATAAAATCATTAATTTAAAAATATGTATTATATTTATAAATAAATTTATAAATAGGAAAATTTACAAACTAGGATAAATCAGAAATAAATCAGATGTTATTACATAATTTAATATATTCATGAACTTATTATGAGTGACTCGTGTGTAAATCATTAAGTAGAAAAATATGTATGTAAATATAGATAATTTGTATATTCATAAATAGTGTGTTACTATATATTGTATACAATTAAAGATACTTATAGTATAAGTGCACATTTTACATAACACTACTTGGTATAGTATATAAGTTATATATTAAATATAAATATATATATATATATATATATATATATATATATATATATATATTGGTATGATACTTATTAGATATTTTATTAATTTAATATTTGTTTACATATAATTATAAAATTATATTTTTAGCAATAATGTAATATACTATTATAATATACGAAATTTCCTTATACGTTATATATATATATATATATATATGATAATTCGTTATTTTTCTGCAGCGGAGATACGAGGAACACTATATATACTAGATAAATATACTAGAGAAATATACTAGAGAAATATACTAGAGAAATGTATTATTTATTATTAATAATTAGAGAGGACATGATTAGAGTGACTTAGGAGGCTTCGAGGTGGTTTGCATCATTAATAAAGTGCAATAATGCAAGTACACAACCTAACACTTACCCTATACTATGTTATACCCCTTATTTATAACACGTTTCATCTTCTATTCTCTATTTATATATCACCCTACATGATGTTATTGTTAAATATCCGGATTCATGATATCGTACGTATGGGCGCTGCAATAGGGGAGGGCGGGTGAAATGTCCTCCCACTTTAAAATCTAGGGAGACCTCATATGTATTGGCCCCCCCCTTTTACCATAACATTTATTTTGATTGGTTGGTTTCCCCTACATATAAAATCGTTACAGCGCCCCTAGCAATACGTATGATGATAATATACCTGTCAACTTGGTCCACCTGTCAACTAGGTCTATCTGTCAACTTGGTCCACCTGTCAACTAGATCCACCTGTCAACTAGGTCCACCTATCAACTTGGTCCACCTGTCAACTAGATCCACCTGTCAACTAGGTCCACCTGTCAACTAGATCTACATATCAACTAGATCCACCTGTCAACTAGGTCCACCTGTCAACTAGATCAACCTATCAACTAGATCCACCTGTCAACTAGATATACATATCAACTAGATCCAACTGTCAACTAGATCCACCTGTCAACTAGATCCACCTGTCAACTAGATCTACATATCAACTAGATCCACCTGTCAACCAGATCCACCTGTCAACTATATCCACCTGTCAACTAGGTCCACCTATCAACAAGGTCCACCTGTCAACTAGATTCACCTATCAACTAGATCTACATATCAACTAGTTCCACCTATCAACCAGATCCACCTGTAAACTAGTCCACCTGTAAACTAGATCCACCTGTCAACTAGGTTCACCTGTAAACTAGGTCCACCTGTCAACTAGGTTCACCTGTCAACCAGATCCACCTGTCAACTAGATCCACCTGTCAACCAGATCCACCTGTCAACTAGATCCACCTGTCAACTAGCTCTACCTGTCAACTAGGTCCACCTGTCAACTAGGTCCACCTGTCAACCAGATCCACCTGTCAACTAGATCCACCTGTCAACTAGCTCTACCTGTCAACTAGGTCCACCTGTCAACTAGGTCCACCTTTCAACTAGATCCACCTGTCAACTAGGTCCACCTGTCAACTAGGTCCACCTGTCAACTACGTCCACCTGTTAACTAGGTCCAACTGTCAAATACTAATACCATATAGAATAACTATCAACAATAGAATATATATATTCTCCTATTTTCGTAATTAAAATATGTATTCCGTTTATAAACTTCTCTTTACCAGTTCGACGATAGCTTTCGTAATATGTCATTATCTATTTCTTTCCTCTTATTAGTATTGCTTGTAACATCACATATACCTACCTCCTCTTATGACTTCCTCCTCTGACCTCCGCCTCTGACCTACTCTCGTGATCTACTCTCGTGACCTACTCTTCTGACCTCCTCTTCTGATCGTGTGATGTTACTCTTAATTCTAAGCTTTAAGCTATACATGAGCTATACATAATATATACATAAGCTATAGATTTATTTGTAGTTACGTATAAGCTTCGTGTAACAGAAATATCTATATCATTATTGCCTCGTTTGTTTTGATTACGATATATTAGGTAAACTTCAAAACACATGTATCGATATTTTACATACATGATAACTTTATGGAAAATATACATGAGGTATATATTATAAGATATATAGAAACGTGTTGTTATTATAATTTCAAAGTATACAACGATACATGTAAACTACTTTAAATGTTACATAGGCAATTTTTATCAAAACAAAAGAGGCCATATTTATTATTCTCCTCTAAAAATATTAAATTTCATAATTTCTTCCAATTCGCCGCATTAGGAAAAATTCATCCACCAATAAATTCGTCCTTTCAATTTCCATTCATCGAAATAGATACGAAACACTATAGTAATACTATGGTATACCATTTTTAAATATCTCAAATTTTAAAGATTTTAAAATGTTTATATAATGTTGTCACATTTATAATAACAATATATCAATTTATATAATTACATTTGTTGTATCTATAAAATATATATTATATTTAAAATACATGTAATTTAAATGTCAACATTTTTGTAAAGTGAATATAATGATAGAAACATGATATAACATTTTAATTTAATTTAATTTAATTTATTTTAAAGACTCTTTGTGCCATAGCAATCAATCGTCTAAAGTAGAAACAAAAAACAATATAACGGAACATTATTATACTATATTATTTAAAAACGGAATATCTATGCCTATATGTGTGATCTAAATATATTGTAAATTATAATAATTTATATTACAGAATAAAAGAGTTCCGGACTTCATAGTAGTGTCCAAACTAAGCTGTTAACGTTTAGTGACATATTTAGATTGTATTATAATGAAGTTGGTATTATATTATTAAACAAAATTTATAATTATTAATATACAAATGTAGGTAAGATTTTTGCATGAAATGATAGATAAATGATTATATAAATTATTATTAGATAACAAAATATAAATTTTTCATAAATGGAAATTATGAAGGAGATCCCCTTTTATTCATTGTAATATAATATTGTATACGTTATTAATTAATTAATTAAAATAAAAATGAGAAAAATATAATTAAATAGTTATTGCCTACTCGATTGTATATCTACAAAACGATTAATTATGTATTCAGTATAATGTTCATTAATTTCCAAAGATAATGTTTTTAGACTTGAATATGTTTATTGTGTTAGGTATTTTCATAGAAAATGTTATACCAGTTTAAGTTTTGTAGAGATTCTCTCTCTGGTATACTTATTTTCCATTATATAATGGTTATTCGGAAGACTATATCTACATATAGATATATATATATATATATATATATATATATATATATATATATATATATATAGTATACTATCCTATAATATATTTTGATATTACATTCATTTATATATATATATACCTATATATATATAATACTATTTATTTATTGAATCTCATATATATATATTGAATACAATACAAATAGCGGATACAAATGGACCCCTCAAGAAGTCATAGACTTGTACATGTTATAAATAACTGTGAGAGGCCCCGGACAATACAATACAAATAGTAACATTTTTTTTCTTGTGTTTTGATTTATCGTTTATTAAGTTCAATATAACACAAGAGAAAAACAAGATACATATATATATATATATATATATATATATATATATATATGTGTGTGAGTGAGTTCAAGTGAGGTCACGATGTAGGTAGCGATGGAGGTAGCGATGTGACTTGGATAAGAGGTCAAGTGGATGTGCACATCTAAGGGGATCAGTATAGTATACTATGTATAGTGTACTATGTATACTACGTATAGTGTACTATAGTACCTATAGGTCTAAGGTATTACAATTGGAATAGGAAATAAGTACCATATAACTCACGAGATTCATTTGATGCTAGACAAATTTAATAATACTCTATAGTTATAATATTCTATATCGAAATAGAAGAATATATTTTTTATAATTAATCATCTTATTTACTAATTAATTATTGATTTCAGATGATATATATATATATATATATATGATGATATATATATATATATATATATGATGATATATATATATATATATATATAACTATCAATGCAGTCTGTAGTATATATCACTACACCATATAAATGCAGACTGTAGTATATAATAGTCCTCTATATTATTTAGTATTGTTGTCCGTGGTATATTCAATGTATATTATTATTAATTTATTATCGTATTACTATTATTTTATTATTATGTTCTTCTTGAACGAGCGAAGGGGTCTACATAACCCTATTTTAGTGCAAACAAACCTAATATCATCAGCATTATCATATATATATTGATAATGTATATAATATAATTAGTTATAACTAAAATATTATATTTGTATATACTTATCAAATAAATTATCGAATATACATAGAAAATAGTTACTTTTGAACATCACATATGATGTATATTCCATGTTTGTCCATGCATGGTAAGTTATCATTGATAATACTGTGTTATCATCATACATTTTATTTTGTAATTTTTGTTGTTGTATAGTTCTGTAAATTCATTATTACAAATCATGTCAGAATCTCCAATAAACTATTCATAATTAATTAATTAATAAAATGGTATTCTAAAATTGTCCCTATGTACCATTTTAATTACAAAACATTATGCATTTATATTCGTGAATTATAACTGCCTGTGTGGCACAGTGGCTAAGGCATCAGACACACAAGCAGCAGGACACGGGTTCGACCCTCGTCCGGACCATTAATTAATTTTATAAAATGGGTCTTAAAATATTATTTAGAAGTGATCTTATATAATTGTGTATAAATAAATGATCGGCTCTCGTTAAAACCATGGATGCCTTATCACGAGAGCGGCTTCGAAGGGAAATTAGAGCCATATATGGTTAAGTGAAAACTTCATCTAAGTTCCTGGATGGGATGAAAGGACTCCACCAAATAAAAATAACAAATAACAATAACAATAAACATATACTCTATTTATAACTTTCTGTAAGTGTCGAGCTCGCGACACCCGCATTCCAATTACAATTCGTTCAATAATTAACTGAAAATGCGTATAATGTTTTGTAATTAAAATGATACATAGAGACAATTTTCGAATACCATGTTATAGTATTAGACATAGAATTGAAAAATAATAACTTCTATCGATTCCGAATTTTAAAATATTAATTTATTATCGCTTAATCTCTTAATCGCTTGAACTGGTATTATCAAATTCATCTCCATTCTACTTTATATATATATATATATTTATTACTTTCTTTTAATGCATAATTAAAACTTGATTTTTTTGATTTTATAAAACCAAATTTGTGTATATACATATTAGTCATATGTGGTTATATTTGAAGCGATTCGTATGTGTATTTAGTGAAATATCATCGATGTTGTAGTCACGTGAACATCGGGGACGATTTTAAGAATGGGGACGAATTATTATATGACATCGTTCCCTGATAAGTATATGTGTATGTATGTATGCTTAGTGAACCTTTAAGTCTTAGGATAAAGTAATTCCTAAAATGAAACGTAACGAACTTTTTGGAATTTCATGGTATAATAACTCTTATTGTTGTCAAATAACCTATACCTCTAGTATACAAGATGTATACTAAAGTTATAATATATATATATACTATATTTATAATATAGATTTAATATATATATATATATAATATAGGTATGCTATAGTTATAATATATGTATACTATATAGGGGAAAGTCTCAGATTACGACCCCTAAATTATTATTTGTAATAACTTATTCAATATTAAATATATTTATTTGAAATTATGTAATTAGGGTAATATTATGGCAATGAATAATGTAGATATTTTAAATTGTTGATATAATTATATTTACAAGAATAAACAGGGGATCGGTAATCGGATACCTGTTCCTAATACCGACCCCTTCTCCTATTACCGACCCCCTAAAATAATCGTGGTATAAATAAATGTAGTATTATAATATCCAATATAAATAGTAGATATACATACATATACTTAATTATAACAAGCACGCCATTTATTTTGTATTGAATTTATGTTTTAATAGTAATATTAAATTTAAATTTAAACTTTAATGTAATTAAATTAAAATAGTGTATATTATTATTTAATATTTATTTATTAATCAGTATGTATATAATCAACTGGATTCATGAATCCTAAATTTATATCAATGATACTTAAACAACTTACGACATATTTTAAAGTAAAATACGTATCTATTTTGATAGGATATTATATAAATCACATGGGGTCGTTATTAGGGTAATATGATAATCATATGGGTTGCTATAATTAAGATATATTAGTTAATAGTTATTCAAATTAAATTATTTTTATAATAGTTATCAACATTGTATTGATCTACAATATTATGCGCAGTATTAAGTTTTATTTTAAATAATAAAGTATTTACAATGATTTAAAAAAAGTTATTATTCAAATATTTAAAAAGTAAAAATAGAATATTACATTGTATCAAATAACAATTGTAGAATTAAATATTTTTTAAAACAAAATACGTATTCATATTTACCATTAAATTACTAATAGTTAGTTTATATATTATTTTTTGATATCTCTTATAGTTACTGAGATACGAGAGGGGTCGACTATTAAGATAAATATCTTGTGATAAAAATAAGCATTAATAACTATGTATTGTCATTATTCTATAGAATATATCTATAGAGATAATATGGTGAATATGATATACACATGTGATATGTAAATAATATCGGGATCGGGATCGAGTAAGAAACATAGGATCGTGATCGGGATGGAACAAGGATCGGGTAATGAAAGGAATGTCGGTATCGGGAATCGAATCACATAAGAGAATACATAGAGGATCGGGATAGGGATTTCCCATAAAAGGATCGGTTCACATCACTGAACATACGTAATACTCCAGGTGAAAAATGGTGAGCCATAATAATATTATATTTAATAGAATGACTAATATGCCAATTCCATCTATTAATATATCATAAAATATATTTTTATAAATATATTTTTATAAAACTAATCATACTCATGTTAATATATATATATATATAAAAATTTAGGTGTGCTGAAATATTAGTTAATTAAATAAATCTGAGATCTTTCTGGCTAATTAAGTTAATCTATCAGATGTTTATATTTTACACAAATTTCAACAATTAATTCACTAGATTATATAATTATTAAATATCGTGAGATAGGCCTTTGAATTAGTAATACTACTAATTAGTAATAATATCATCTAATTATAATATACTAATTATAATATAATTATAATAATTATACATTCATTTATTACGTTGAATTATAATTGATAACTGATGCATTTTGTTAAAACTTCATAGTTCTACTTTCTTTGTTATTCACATATAAACATACGGGTCTTCTGCTTTCATAGGTAAAAACTTCGCTCCTATTCTTGTGAAAAACTCCTTGTCAATATAACTACAATAATGTTATTAATATTATTATTTAATATCTAGTATATATTTAAATTTGCATACGATACATTATTATTTATAATATATGTTATATATAAATTAGATATATTAGATAAATTAATATACTAATTTACTTGTTAAATAATTCGCAATTTTGTATTAAGTAAAATAAAGTGCATTATCTTGTATTCAATTGAAGTTAACTTTATTATAAATGTATTATAAATTTTAATGTTTATACTTTAATACTATTAACATATTATAATTAATTTATATGTTGAAATGCATCTTAATTAATAAATATTAATAACTCTTAACAGGTTACCCAATAAACGATAATAATATTCGCTATTATATAAATATATTTATAAAGCATTTTTTTTACACAATCACATAATATTGTGTATTACTACTCATACATATATTTAATAGTATATAGGACATATGACATAGGACATGTATTTTATAATACATTTATAATATTATACAATGTACATTTATTATTTACATATATATTATATTTATTTATGTATACATATAGTAGCAATGATTATACAATTACCCAGGTATATTATACCTATAGGTTTACAGGTACCTATACCTATAATTATAATTATACCTAATTATACCTAACCCCCTTATACCTAAATCTGATAATATAATAATAATAATAATATATATATATGCATATATATATTAATTAATGATACAAATTCATAATATAAATTTATTTCAAAGGGAATTATTTTAATAAAAAATATTATTAATAATTTTACAAAACTTATAAATAAATAAAGTTAAACAGGTAAACATCGTCAAATAGGCTATTACTATATGTACACAACTAATTCACATATAACATATATTTTGATTATAATGATTATCTATAGATATATATATATATATATATATATATATATATATATATATGTTTGATAAATAACATAACATAAAGCCGCCTTCACACCAACAACCCATATTTATATAGCGGTAACAATAATGTATCGTTTTTTGAATATACATATTAATTACCAAGCAAGTAATTTAAAGGAAATTATAATAAATGTGAAGAAATAAGTGTATATATACACTTATACAATTTGTATAAGCATCTATACCTGGCTAAATGAACGCCGCATCATAATGTTAATCTGTATTTTAGAACCAATTTAAATTACATATTATTGTTTCCATAATATAATTAACTAGAATTAATTAAATCTTAATTTATAAATACATGAATGATGTTAGTGTTAATGATGACATATCTATTGTTAGTTGAATTTTAATTAGTTTGGTATCTCCATTATAGAGGAATTATTATAAAAAATGTATATAATTGGAGAAATTGTACTGATATTGGAGAATGTCTAATTAGAAACAATACCAAGAAAGCCTATCAAATTGTTAATGAGCAAACTAAAAAGAAGGACAACATAACAGTTAATGTACATGATAAAGATGGTAAGTGCATAACAGATAAAACAGAAGTTCTGAAACGTTGAACAGAATATTGTTATGAACTGTATACACATAACGCAGAAGGAGATATATCAGTACTAACAGTAAATGAACCATAAAACCAGGATAATTTTCCTATATTGGAAAATGAAATTGAGGCTGCTATCCAGGCATTAAAGATGGGAAAATCAGCCTGTATTGACAATATACCAGCCGAATTAATTAAAGCTGGAGGACATATAGTGATTCAAATACTGTTAGATACATGTAACAAAATATGGGAAACTGGAATCTGGCCATCAGACTGGACAAAATCAATGAGTTTACATAAGAAAGGAAGCAAACAGAAATGTGAAAATTATAGGACAATAATCCTTATATCACACTATAGTAAAATAATGATAAAGATAATCCTAAACAGATTGAAACATTACACGGAAGAGTTTTTTTTCTGAAGAACAAGCTGGATTTCGAGCAAGTAGAAGTACTAGCGAACAGATATTTAACTTAAGAGTAATCTCAGAGAAATATTCTCAGCATAGTAAACCATTATACCAAGTTTTCATCGATTTCAAAAAAGCGTTTGATAGAATATGGCACAACGCGCTATGGTCGGCAATGACAAGATTTAACATCACTTTAAAACTAATAGAATCTATACAACATCTATACAATAAAGTAAAAGTGCAGTCCACTTTTACGGGAAAATTGGAGAATGGTTAGGAACAACAACTAGAGTTAGGCAAGGCTGTCTACTTTCACCCACATTATTCAATATTTTGCTTGAACAAATAATGAACGATGCTTTAGATAATCATGTAGGTTCAGTATATATTGGTGGTAAAATAATCACAAATCTGAGATTCGCAGATGACATCGATGGATTAGCATGTAGTGAATCTGAATTAGCCAATCTTATTAAAATAATCGACAATACAATACGTGCATATGGAATGGAAATAAACTCTACGAAAACACAAATAATGGAAAATTCTGAAGGTCACATCAAAAATAAAAATAAATAACGAGCCACTAAAAGAAGTTGACAGTTTTAAATACTTAGGAGCAATCATCGACGATAAAGGTTCAAAGGCTAAAATATTAGCTAGAACCGGACAGACGATTGCAGCTCTATCTAGACTAAATAGTATATGGTACGATAAAACACCAAAAATGAAACTGAAAATCCGACTACTGCAGTCACTAGTTAACTCAATTTTCTTATATGTGTGTAAGACATGGACAATAACGAAGGAACTGCAAAGAAAAATAACAACATTAGAAATGCGGTACTTAAGACGATTATTGAATATATCATACAGAGATAGAATTACTAACATTGAAGTACGAAATAGAGTTACCAAAGAAATCGGTCAACATTCGGAGCTACTAGCAATAGTTATCGCGAAGAAACTAAGATGGTTTGGTCATGTGATAAGATCAAATTCCATGTCCAAAACAATTCTGCAGGGTTCTATTTAAGGTAAAAGAAGACGAGGTAGGCCACAAATGCAATGGCAAGACAATATCGTGAAATGGACTGGTCTTGATATAAATAAAGCGATGAGAGCTGCAGAAAATAGAGATGGATGGAAACAAATTGTGACGAAATCTACTGCGCCATCCGCAATACTCGCCATCCAAATGCTATGGGATAGGTAAACAACAAACTAGATAGAATAGAAGTACATAGAAAACAATAATAGTGATCACTAGTAAAGATAAATTTATAAAGTGTTGAAAATTAATATGATTACATTTAGATTTCGTGAGAAAGGAGTTAGTTATTCATGTTACAATTAAATTAAGTAGTAGAGGCATTGGTATTATTAAGGGATGGAGAGATGATATCTAGTATAGGTGAATCTAATGTATTACACAACATAATCAGTTTCATCATTTTTAAAGTTCATTCTGCCATAAATATTTCACTGAAATTATATTAATGAATATAACTAATAATATGATATAAATTTAATAACTAACTTGATGAAAATTGGGCATTGTTTATCTAATTATATAATAACTTAGATTCTTTTGATAGTTATACATTATACTGAAAATCCTAATGTAATTTATAGACGACGATTTACACACAAATCATTTTCTATAATATCAATATATTTATACTATCTAATAAATTTGTCTCAAATTTCATTTAATTTATTTTGTTTCTTATATTTTCTGAACGCTGTTAGATTGTATTATATCCAAGTGTACACATCAAGAATATACGTACTTACTTTATTATTAATTCTTTCATCTTGTAATACACTGATATGGAATATTATGTCTATATAGGATGATATTCAACTTAATATGTTTAATAATTATATAATCTTACATCATAACCTATTACATCATAACCTAAATCAGTGCGTAAATACGAAATATATTCGACTACTGTAATTTTATTCTTTACAATACATCCCCCTTATCATAAATTTCTAAACTCCAAATTCTTCAAAATCTATAGCTATAGGTGTATATTCAATTTACCAAAATACTCACATACGGGAACGTAACCTAATACGGACACTTTAACAATAAATGGTCTTAACATTTTATGACTCATTATATGTATTCAAAAATTACAATATATTAATATTATATGTTTATATATATTATTGTGATTTTAAAATTTTATTTAATTTTTTAATTCCATAGATAACGAGGGTGTCGGTATTAGATACCTATGTCCGAATACGGACACCCTATATACCACTGGATAAACTATATATTATTGATGAACCAATCAGATAAATTAAAATTACATTATTTATAATTAATTTTATGAATAATTTATTCTAATTTAATTAGTTAATAATTTATTTATTTTTATTATTTTTTTAATTAATAATAATATTTAAGTATCTAAATAATAACATTTTTAGATTTAACGTTATTTGTGGTATTAATATTATAACGCACGCGATTTTTATGAAAATCAGAATAGTTAATTCGATGCGCGCTGATTGGTTATAGGGTGTCCGTATTAGATACTTACATGACCTCTAGATATATGCTTATAACTTAATGAATATATAATAATAAATATAGAATATCATTTTTAGAATGCTCTATATTTTAATAATATAGTGTTATATTTTATATCGATACATTTATATATTTTTTTTAAGTTTTAGTATAATTTTGTTTTCATAAATTTAAAAACGTAATAAAAAATCAGTTTATTACATATGTCAGCAATATATTTAATAATTAAAAAATAAAAAATACTTTTTTAGACTATTTATGTAATTATGAATATTTTATTTATTAAAATTTTTTTGTAGGATTTATGTTTTCTGAGATACCGAGAGTGTTCGTATTCGGTTAATTTCCCCTACTCATATATTTCCTTTCCTAGATAAACTCCATTGGCTACATGTAAACCAACAATTCCTTTATAAAATCCTACTACTGGTACATAAAGAAATTCAACACTACCTAACATCCCTACTCAAACTTAAATTAACAAAAAGTAACAAACAGACTATCCTAACTACAATAGGATGTAGATTAATATAGATTAATTTAGAACAAAGAAATTCACTATGCGAGGTTATATCTCACTCAGAGATAATATTAATAAGCACATTCCATGGAAATACTGCAACATCTATTATTGTCATATAAGTACCAATAAATTCTAGTGAATATGATGTTATAACCGAATTCTACGATAACTTATAAGAGCTATAGAAACTATAATATATCATAATGTCCTTAACATTATTGGAGATTTAAATGCAATGATAAGGAACGAGGATGGACATTTTATATATCATCAAGACACAAATAGAAACGGTCAGCTATTAATGGATATTGTTAATGAAAAATAATTAGTAATAATAAATACATGTTTTCAAAAGAAATTGATTTAGCTCTGGACACATATTGATCAGTGCTACAGGAAATATCAGCTTGACTATATATTAATGAGAATTATATAAACAGCAATATAAACGTGGACAACTTTCATAGCATTTGTTCAGACCATCGAATCGAATGATTTAAAGTAATTCTAAGTGTTCTGGCGAATAGGAAGAAAATACTAAGAAAACTCCATTATAACTGGCCTTTGTTTAAATATAACATATTACTTCAAGATAAATATGCAGTCGAAATAAAGAAACAATTTATCTGTCCAGACGATGATAATATGTCAGATACTTATGAATGATTCATAGCCTATGATTCATATGTATACATTCCGAAGTTACAAGTAACTATAGTTTCACTTATAATCAAGAAAAATAAAATATGTACACTGATAACACTGTTTCTATAGCTAGAAAAGACACTCATGTAGCCAATAGCGCACACGAAGATGATCAAATGAGATTAATCAATATAACAACACTGAAATGCGCACTCAACTATATTCAGTATATACAAATATTGCAGTCGATATCCTAGAATAAAATATCATCAAAATTGAGTACGCTGATTTCGACAGAAAATACCAATAATTATACTTAGATGGTATTTATAAATATTACTTACTTAGTTACTTAGTCCCGTGACGTCGCCATCGTAGGGGGAACACATGATAATGAATAGCACAACTTTCTCCATTTCGAACGATCTTTTGCAATATCTAAAAGTTGCCTAAGAGAAAGATGGGAAAATTCGAATATATCATTCATCCAATTTCTTTTAGGTCTTCCTCTTTTCCTCTCACCTTCGACATATCCATGAAGAATAGTATTAGCTAACGAATCGTGACGAGTTATATGTCCGAATTTGGTCATTTTTCTTCTCATGATAATATCCAGAAGTGGTACATATGGGCCGACTTTTTTATTAATTTCATTGCTTATAAATATTATAATAAACGAAATCACCAATAAAATATTCATTCAAAAAGGAATGATCTATAGATCCGTATACGGCCAGAAGTATTAAATCGATGCAATATATATGAAATAATCCTCTACTTATGTAAAAACAATCACTATTAGATACAATTAAGTCAAAACAATGGTATATTATTAATATAGTTCCAATACCCAAGAAAGGAGATCTTAGTCTAGATAGTAATTATAAGTTTGGTATAAATCTTATTTCAGTAGTAGCGAAAACTTATAGTTATATGATAATAAACAGAATTAAGCCTCCACTAGAGAGCCATTTGAGAAAATCAAAATAGTTTCAGAAGGAAAAACAACAACTAGTCAAAGTCTCGCACTCAGAAGACTGGAAGTTAAAGATAATAATCTAGAAACTATACTAATATTTATCGACTTCAATAAAGTCTTTAACACTATCATAGATAGAAAATGATTATGATACTGACATCTTACGGGATACCGGAGGAGTTGATAATGGCTACCATAATGAATGAATACTGCCAAAGTCATTTCTTCATAGTCAGATGGAAAAACTGAAAACTTTTAAAATGCAGGCTGATGATTTATAAGGAGATACGTTAGCTCCATTGACACTTAACTCATTATCGTCAGAGTTATCGATTACGTTACGAAAACAGCGATAATAGGAAGGGGAGATAATCTAGATTTCCAAC
The DNA here is from genome assembly GCA_964019155.1 of Osedax fenrisi. Taxonomy (NCBI): domain Eukaryota; kingdom Metazoa; phylum Annelida; class Polychaeta; order Sabellida; family Siboglinidae; genus Osedax; species Osedax fenrisi. The sequence goes on along the minus strand of OZ025240.1, from coordinate 41,400,140 downwards.
TAACCATAAGACAAAGCATAATAGTACCACCTATCACTGTTACATATATGAACTTCTCGGATAATATTGTATTAGTAAGTGACGCTATCAGAGAAGCCCAAGATACTAGCCTCACTAGAGTCGAACCATCCGCAAAATGAGTAGGACTAAACATGAATATAAGGAAAAAGAACTACATGAGCTATACAGTTAACAAAATCAGATTCCTACGACGATTTTATTATAGGAATCGGATTCAAATTGGAAAACAGATTCCTGTAAAGTTTATTTAGAAAGCTGTATATAAAAACGATTCCTATATGTTATTGTGCAGGAAGCGATATTATCGATTCCAAAACTAATGATTAAGAATTGGTTTATAAAAACGATTCCTAAACTAATTATTAAGAATCGGTTTTTAAAAACGATTCCTAAACTAATTATTGAGAATCGGTTTTTAAAAACGATTCCAAATCTATTATTGAGAATCAGTTTTTAAAAATGATTCCTAAACAAATTACTAAGAATCGGTTTAAGTTATTTCTTAAATTATAGGAATATTATTTTTTTAATATAGAAAGAATAAAATATTATACCTTTTAATTATTTTAATATATTGATTTAATTGTTATTTATCCAAATTAATTATTAATTATTATTTTAATTTTATATTTAATCTAATATACTGATTTAATAAATAAAATATTATTTTTAAAACTAAAATTATGTAAGTAATCCTATGTATTTTTCTAATTTATCATTATCTCATTCAAGTGACACATTGAATTACAATTGTAATCATAATTATATTGATAATACAATTGTAATCATGTTGAACTAATTTCTCAATATTGAATATAGGAGTTTAATATTTAATTCAATATTATAATGTTATTATTATTGAATTTAAGTTTTAATTCTAACTTAAATGAACTTATATAATACATTATAATATATGAGTTAATACTTTGCTATAGCAAATATACGATACTAATATTTATTTTACTACTAAATTTTACATCTAAACTTACGTTCAAACTTACATCAGCAATTTAAGTCAAACTGATCCCTATAGTAATAGTTTATGTATCGGTTTCAAATAAACCGATTCCTAAACTTGAATTTTAGGAATCGATTTAAAACCGATTCTCATTAAGACACTCGGGAAACGATAAAAACATAAATAGGAATCGGATTTTTTTAACTGTATACATCACCAATCATCAATTTAATATTAAAGCTATATATATATATATATATATATATATATAGGAAAAATATATCAAAATATATATATATAAAATATATCCTATATATCCTATATATCAAAAACTGTAAAGAGTTGAGGTCTTCAAATAATCGTTTAGTAAGAAACTAAAAACCTTACTTATGAACTCCATAGTTGAGTCATTTCTGATATACGCATTTAAGATATGTACCCTCATAAAGATACGTAGTGCTATAATAATTAGACGAACATATTCTAGAATTCTACGAATAATACTAAACGTACATTGGTGTTAGAAAGTTAAAAAGTATGTACTTCATTTAAATATAGACACATTCTCTATTAAGATCAGACATCGACGTTTATAGTGTGTCGACAAAGCATGTAAGTAAATAATGTACATCATAGTGGAAGAAATAAAGACATATAGCGGAGTGATTATATATTTATAATGGTACTGACTTATAAAACAATGGTTACTCTAAGTTTCACTATACTATTTCTAGGTGAGAGGAGCTCGTATAAATATAATAGACAAATTAAAATTTAAATAAAGTGTCCCACTAAATGTTTTTTTTAAATATAGGCATATATTTATATAATATCTTTATATTTTAATTATTATTATTATCATAATATATTTATACATTTAATTGTATTGAACATATTTATTCAGTTTTTAAATTATTTTATTTTTAATATATATATACCATTGAATACCTTATGAATCATTTCCATTCTTTGCCGTTATCTCAAATGATCACGTTAGTCGGTGTTCGCTTCCTCGTAGTCATCACATGAACAGTAGGTAAGTCACGTGTATACCTCAGTAGCTAAGTCACGTGTATACCTCAGTAGGTAAGTCACGTGTATACCTCAGTAGGTAAGTCACGTGTATACCTCAGTAGGTAAGTCACGCGTATACCACAGTAGGTAAGTCACAGGTATACCTCAGTAGGTAAGTCACGTGTATACCTCAGTAGGTAAGTCACGTGTATACCTCAGTAGGTAAGTCACGCGTATACCACAGTAGGTAAGTCACAGGTATACCACAGTAGGTAAGTCACGTGTATACCACAGTAGGTAAGTCACGTGTATACCACAGTAGGTAAGTCACGTGTATACCTCAGTAGGTAAGTCACGTGTATACCTCAGTAGGTAAGTCACAGGTATACCACAGTAGGTAAGTCACGTGTATACCACAGTAGGTAAGTCACGTGTATACCACAGTAGGTAAGTCACGTGTATACCGCAGTAGGTAAGTCACAGGTATACCACAGTAGGTAAGTCACGTGTATACCACAGTAGGTAAGTCACGTGTATATCACAGTAGGTAAGTCACGTGTATACCACAGTAGGTAAGTCACGTGTATACCTCAGTAGGTAAGTCACGTGTATACCTCAGTAGGTAAGTCACAGGTATACCCCAGTAGGTAAGTCACAGGTATACCTCAGTAGGTAAGTCACGTGTATACCACAGTAGGTAAGTCACGTGTATACCTCAGTAGGTAAGTCACGTGTATACCACAGTAGGTAAGTCACGTGTATACCACAGTAGGTAAGTCACGTGTATACAACAGTAGGTAAGTCACAGGTATACCACAGTAGGTAAGTCACAGGTATACCTCAGTAGGTAAGTCACGTGTATACCTCAGTAGGTAAGTCACGCGTATACCACAGTAGGTAAGTCACAGGTATACCTCAGTAGGTAAGTCACGTGTATACCTCAGTAGGTAAGTCAAGTGTATACCTCAGTAGGTAAGTCACAGGTATACCACAGTAGGTAAGTCACGTGTTTACCACAGTAGGTAAGTCACGTGTATACCTCAGTAGGTAAGTCACGCGTATACCACAGTAGGTAAGTCAAAGGTATACCACAGTAGGTAAGTCAAAGGTATACCACAGTAGGTAAGTCACGTGTATACCTCAGTAGGTAAGTCACGTGTATACCGCAGTAGGTAAGTCACGTGTATACCACAGTAGGTAAGTCACGTGTATATCACAATAGGTAAGTCACGTGTATACCTCAGTAGGTAAGTCACGTGTATACCACAGTAGGTAAGTCACGTGTATACCACAGTAGTTAAGTCACGTGTATACCACAATAGGTAAGTCACAGGTATACAACAGTAGGTAAGTCACGTGTATACCACAGTAGGTAAGTCACGTGTATACCTCAGTAGGTAAGTTATGTGTATACCACAGTAGGAAGTCACGTGTATACCTCAGTAGGTAAGTCACAGGTATACCACAGTAGGTAAGTCACGTGTATACCACAGTAGGTAAGTCACGTGTATACCACAGTAGGTAAGTCACGTGTATACCACAGTAGATAAGTCACGTGTATACCACAGTAGGTAAGTCACGTGTATACCTCAGTAGGTAAGTCACGTGTATACCACAGTAGGTAAGTCACATGTATACCACAGTAGGTAAGTCACAGGTATACCACAGTAGGTAAGTCACGTGTATACCACAGTAGCTAAGTCACGTGTATACCACAGTAGGTAAGTCACAGGTATACCACAGTAGGTAAGTCACGTGTATACCACAGTAGGTAAGTCACGTGTATACCACAATAGGTAAGTCACGTGCATACCACAGTAGGTAAGTCACAGGTATACCTCAGTAGGTAAGTCACAGGTATACCACAGTAGGTAAGTCACAGGTATACAACAGTAGGTAAGTCACGTGTATACCACAGTAGGTAAGTCACGTGTATACCACAGTAGGTAAGTCACGTGTATATCACAGTAGGTAAGTCACGTGTATACCACAGTAGGTAAGTCACGTGTATACCACAGTAGGTAAGTCACGTGTATACCACAGTAGTTAAGTCACGTGTACACCACAATAGGTAAGTCACAGGTATACCACAGTAGTTAAGTCACAGGTATACCTCAGTAGGTAAGTCACTTGTATACCTCAGTAGGTAAGTCACGTGTATACCACAGTAGGTAAGTCACGTGTATACCTCAGTAGGTAAGTCACGTGTATACCTCAGTAGGTAAGTCACGTGTATACCACAGTAGGTAAGTCACGTGTATACCTCAGTAGGTAAGTCACAGGTATACCACAGTAGGTAAGTCACGTGTATACCACAGTAGGTAAGTCACGTGTATACCACAGTAGGTAAGTCACGTGTATACCACAGTAGGTAAGTCACGTGTATACCACAGTAGGTAAGTCACGTGTATACCTCAGTAGGTAAGTCACGTGTATACCACAGTAGGTAAGTCACGTGTATACCACAGTAGGTAAGTCACATGTATACCACAGTAGGTAAGTCACGTGTATACCACAGTAGGTAAGTCACGTGTATACCACAGTAGGTAAGTCACGTGTATACCGCAGTAGGTAAGTCACTGTATACCGCAGTAGGTAAGTCACGTGTATACCACAGTAGGTAAGTCACGTGTATATCACAATAGGTAAGTCACGTGTATACCACAGTAGGTAAGTCACAGGTATACCTCAGTAGGTAAGTCACGTGTATACCTCAGTAGGTAAGTCAAGTGTATACCTCAGTAGGTAAGTCAAGTGTATACCTCAGTAGGTAAGTCACAGGTATACCACGGTAGGTAAGTCACGTGTATACCACAGTAGGTAAGTCACGTGTATACCACAGTAGGTAAGTCACGTGTATAGCACAATAGGTAAGTCACAGGTATACCTCAGTAGGTAAGTCACAGGTATACCTCAGTAGGTAAGTCACGTGTATACCACAGTAGGTAAGTCACGTGTATACCTCAGTAGGTAAGTCACGTGTATACCGCAGTAGGTAAGTCACGTGTATACCACAGTAGGTAAGTCACGTGTATACCGCAGTAGGTAAGTCACGTGTATACCACAGTAGGTAAGTCACGTGTATACCACAGTAGGTGAGTCACGTGTATACCTCAGTAGGTAAGTCACGTGTATACCACAGTAGGTAAGTCACGTTTATACCACAGTAGGTAAGTCACGTGTATACCACAGTAGGTAAGTCACGTGTATACCACAGTAGGTAAGTCACGTATATACCACAGTAGGTAAGTCACGTGTATACCGCAGTAGGTAAGTCACTGTATACCGCAGTAGGTAAGTCACGTGTATACCACAGTAGGTAAGTCACGTGTATATCACAATAGGTAAGTCACGTGTATACCTCAGTAGGTAAGTCACGTGTATACCACAGTAGGTAAGTCACGTGTATACCACAGTAGGTAAGTCACATGTATACCACAGTAGTTAAGTCACAGGTATACCACAGTAGGTAAGTCACGTGTATACCACAGTAGGTAAGTCACGTGTATACCACAGTAGGTAAGTCACGTGTATACCACAGTAGGTAAGTCACGTGTATACCTCAGTAGGTAAGTCACGTGTATACCACAGTAGGTAAGTCACGTGTATACCACAGTAGGTAAGTCACGTGTATACCACAGTAGGTAAGTCACGTGTATACCACAGTAGGTAAGTCACGTGTATACCACAGTAGGTAAGTCATGTGTATACCACAGTAGGTAAGTCACAGGTATACCACAGTAGGTAAGTCACGTGTATACCACAGTAGGTAAGTCATGTGTATACCTCAGTAGGTAAGTCACAGGTATACCACAGTAGGTAAGTCACGTGTATACCACAATAGGTAAGTCACAGGTATACCACAGTAGTTAAGTCACGTGTATACCACAGTAGGTAAGTCACGTGTATACCACAGTAGGTAAGTCATGTGTATATCACAGTAGGTAAGTCACGTGTATACCACAGTAAGTAAGTCACGTGTATACCACAGTAGGTAAGTCACGTGTATACCACAGTAGGTAAGTCACGTTATACCACAGTAGGTAAGTCACGTGTATACCACAGTAGGTAAGACACGTGTATACCACAGTAGGTAAGTCACAGGTATACCTCAGTAGGTAAGTCACAGGTATACCACAGTAGCTAAGTCACGTGTATACCACATTAGGTAAGTCACGTGTATACCACAGTATGTAAGTCACGTGTATACCACAGTAGGTAAGTCACGTGTATACAACAGTAGGTAAGTCACGTGTATATCTCAGTAGGTAAGTCACGTGTATACCACAGTAGGTAAGTCACGTGTATACCACAGTAGGTAAGTCACGTGTATACCACAGTAGGTAAGTCACGTGTATACCACAATAGGTAAGTCACGTGTATACCACAGTATGTAAGTCACGTGTATATCACAGTAGGTAAGTCACAGGTATACCACAGTAGGTAAGTCACGTGTATACCACAGTAGGTAAGTCACAGGTATACCACATTAGGTAAGTCACGTGTATACCACAGTAGGTAAGTCACGTGTATACCACAGTAGGTAAGTCACGTGTATACCACAGTAGGTAAGTCACGTGTATACCTCAGTAGGTAAGTCACAGGTATACCACAGTAGGTAAGTCACAGGTATACCTCAGTAGGTAAGTCACGTGTATACCTCAGTAGGTGAGTCAAGTGTATACCTCAGTAGGTAAGTCAAGTGTATACCTCAGTAGGTAAGTCACAGGTATACCACAGTAGGTAAGTCACGTGTATACCACAGTAGGTAAGTCACAGGTATACCTCAGTAGGTAAGTCACAGGTATACCTCAGTAGGTAAGTCACGTGTATACCACAGTAGGTAAGTCACGTGTATACCTCAGTAGGTAAGTCACGTGTATACCGCAGTAGGTAAGTCACAGGTATACCACAGTAGGTAAGTCACGTGTATACCTCAGTAGGTAAGTCACGTGTATACCACAGTAGGTAAGTCACGTGTATACTACAGTAGGTAAGTCACGTGTATACCACAGTAGGTAAGTCACGTGTATACCACAGTAGGTAAGTCACGTGTATACCACAGTAGGTAAGTCACGTGTATACCACAGTAGGTAAGTCACGTGTATACCACAATAGGTAAGTAACGTGTATACCTCAGTAGGTAAGTCACGTGTATACCACAGTAGGTAAGTCACGTGTATACCACAGTAGGTAAGTCACGTGTATACCACAGTAGGTAAGTCACGTGTATACCACAGTAGGTAAGTCACGTGTATACCACAGTAGGTAAGTCACGTGTATACCGCAGTAGGTAAGTCACTGTATACCGCAGTAGGTAAGTCACGTGTATACCACAGTAGGTAAGTCACGTGTATATCACAATAGGTAAGTCACGTGTATACCTCAGTAGGTAGGTCACGTGTATACCACAGTAGGTAAGTCACAGGTATACCACAGTAGTTAAGTCACAGGTATACCTCAGTAGGTAAGTCACGTGTATACCACAGTAGTTAAGTCACGTGTATACCACAATAGGTAAGTCACAGGTATACCTCAGTAGGTAAGTCACGTGTATACCACAGTATGTAAGTCACGTGTATACCACAGTAGGTAAGTCACGTGTATACCTCAGTAGGTAAGTCACAGGTATACCACAGTAGGTAAGTCACGTGTATACCACAGTAGGTAAGTCACGTGTATACCTCAGTAGGTAAGTCACGTGTATACCTCAGTAGGTAAGTCACGTGTATACCACAGTAGGTAAGTCACGTGTATACCACAGTAGGTAAGTCACGTGTATACCTCAGTAGGTAAGTCACGTGTATACCACAGTAGGTAAGTCACGTGTATACCACAGTAGGTAAGTCACGTGTATACCACAGTAGGTAAGTTACGTGTATATCACAATAGGTAAGTCACAGGTATACCTCAGTAGGTAAGTCACGTGTATACCACAGTAGGTAAGTCACGTGTATACCTCAGTAGGTAAGTCACGTGTATATCACAGTAGGTAAGTCACAGGTATACCTCAGTAGGTAAGTCACGTGTATACCTCAGTAGGTGAGTCAAGTGTATACCTCAGTAGGTAAGTCAAGTGTATACCTCAGTAGGTAAGTCACAGGTATACCACAGTAGGTAAGTCACGTGTATACCACAGTAGGTAAGTCACAGGTATACCTCAGTAGGTAAGTCACAGGTATACCTCAGTAGGTAAGTCACGTGTATACCACAGTAGGTAAGTCACGTGTATACCTCAGTAGGTAAGTCACGTGTATACCGCAGTAGGTAAGTCACAGGTATACCACAGTAGGTAAGTCACGTGTATACCTCAGTAGGTAAGTCACGTGTATACCACAGTAGGTAAGTCACGTGTATACTACAGTAGGTAAGTCACGTGTATACCACAGTAGGTAAGTCACGTGTATACCACAGTAGGTAAGTCACGTGTATACCACAGTAGGTAAGTCACGTGTATACCACAGTAGGTAAGTCACGTGTATACCACAATAGGTAAGTAACGTGTATACCTCAGTAGGTAAGTCACGTGTATACCACAGTAGGTAAGTCACGTGTATACCACAGTAGGTAAGTCACGTGTATACCACAGTAGGTAAGTCACGTGTATACCACAGTAGGTAAGTCACGTGTATACCACAGTAGGTAAGTCACGTGTATACCGCAGTAGGTAAGTCACTGTATACCGCAGTAGGTAAGTCACGTGTATACCACAGTAGGTAAGTCACGTGTATATCACAATAGGTAAGTCACGTGTATACCTCAGTAGGTAGGTCACGTGTATACCACAGTAGGTAAGTCACAGGTATACCACAGTAGTTAAGTCACAGGTATACCTCAGTAGGTAAGTCACGTGTATACCACAGTAGTTAAGTCACGTGTATACCACAATAGGTAAGTCACAGGTATACCTCAGTAGGTAAGTCACGTGTATACCTCAGTAGGTAAGTCACGTGTATACCACAGTAGGTAAGTCACGTGTATACCTCAGTAGGTAAGTCACAGGTATACCACAGTAGGTAAGTCACGTGTATACCACAGTAGGTAAGTCACGTGTATACCTCAGTAGGTAAGTCACGTGTATACCTCAGTAGGTAAGTCACGTGTATACCACAGTAGGTAAGTCACGTGTATACCACAGTATGTAAGTCACGTGTATACCTCAGTAGGTATGTCACGTGTATACCACAGTAGGTAAGTCACGTGTATACCACAGTAGGTAAGTCACGTGTATACCACAGTAGGTAAGTTACGTGTATATCACAATAGGTAAGTCACAGGTATACCTCAGTAGGTAAGTCACGTGTATACCACAGTAGGTAAGTCACGTGTATACCACAGTAGGTAAGTCACGTGTATATCACAATAGGTAAGTCACAGGTATACCTCAGTAGGTAAGTCACGTGTATACCTCAGTAGGTAAGTCACGTGTATACCACAGTAGGTAAGTCACGTGTATACCACAATAGGTAAGTCACATGTATACCACATTAGGTAAGTCACGTGTATACCACAGTAGGTAAGTCACGTGTATACCGCAGTAGGTAAGTCACTGTATACCGCAGTAGGTAAGTCACGTGTATACCACAGTAGGTAAGTCACGTGTATATCACAATAGGTAAGTCACGTGTATACCTCAGTAGGTAGGTCACGTGTATACCACAGTAGGTAAGTCACAGGTATACCACAGTAGTTAAGTCACAGGTATACCTCAGTAGGTAAGTCACGTGTATACCACAGTAGTTAAGTCACGTGTATACCACAATAGGTAAGTCACAGGTATACCTCAGTAGGTAAGTCACGTGTATACCTCAGTAGGTAAGTCACGTGTATACCACAGTAGGTAAGTCACGTGTATACCTCAGTAGGTAAGTCACAGGTATACCACAGTAGGTAAGTCACGTGTATACCACAGTAGGTAAGTCACGTGTATACCTCAGTAGGTAAGTCACGTGTATACCTCAGTAGGTAAGTCACGTGTATACCACAGTAGGTAAGTCACGTGTATACCACAGTATGTAAGTCACGTGTATACCTCAGTAGGTATGTCACGTGTATACCACAGTAGGTAAGTCACGTGTATACCACAGTAGGTAAGTCACGTGTATACCACAGTAGGTAAGTTACGTGTATATCACAATAGGTAAGTCACAGGTATACCTCAGTAGGTAAGTCACGTGTATACCACAGTAGGTAAGTCACGTGTATACCACAGTAGGTAAGTCACGTGTATATCACAATAGGTAAGTCACAGGTATACCTCAGTAGGTAAGTCACGTGTATACCTCAGTAGGTAAGTCACGTGTATACCACAGTAGGTAAGTCACGTGTATACCACAATAGGTAAGTCACATGTATACCACATTAGGTAAGTCACGTGTATACCACAGTAGTTAAGTCACGTGTATACCACAGTAGGTAAGTCACATGTATACCACAGTAGGTAAGTCACGTGTATACCACAATAGGTAAGTCACATGTATACCACAGTAGGTAAGTCACAGGTATACTACAGTAGGTAAGTCACGTGTATACCATAGTAGGTAAGTCACAGGTATACCTCAGTAGGTAAGTCACAGGTATACCACAGTAGGCAAGTCACGTGTATACCACAGTAGGTAAGTCACGTGTCTACCACAGTAGGTAAGTCACGTGTATACCACAGTATGTAAGTCACGTGTATACCACAGTAGGTAAGTCACATGTATACCTCAGTAAGTAAATCACGTGTATACCACAGTAGGTAAGTCACGTGTATACCACAGTAGGTAAGTCACATGTATACCACAGTAAGTAAGTCACATGTATACCACAGTAGGTAAGTCACAGGTATACCACAGTAGGTAAGTCACAGGTATACCACAGTAGGTAAGTCACGTGAATACCACAGTAGGTAAGTCACATGTAAACCACAGTAGGTAAGTCACGTGTATACCACAGTAGGTAAGTCACATGTATACCACAGTAGGTAAGTCACAGGTATACCACAGTAGGTAAGTCACGTGTATACCACAGTAGGTAAGTCACGTGTATACCACAGTAGGTAAGTCACGTGTATACCACAGTAGGTAAGTCACGTGTATACCTCAGTAGGTAAGTCACGTGTATACCACAATAGGTAAGTCACGTGCATACCTCAGTAGGTAAGTCACAGGTATACCACAGTAGGTAAGTCACAGGTATACCACAGTAGGTAAGTCACGTGTATACCACAGTAGGTAAGTCACGTGTATACCACAGTAGGTAAGTCACGTGTATACCACAGTAGGTAAGTCACGTGTATACCACAGTAGGTAAGTCACGTGTATACCTCAGTAGGTAAGTCACGTGTATACCACAGTAGGTAAGTCACGTGTCTACCACAGTAGGTAAGTCACAGGTATACCACAATAGGTAAGTCACGTGTATACCACAGTAGTTAAGTCACAGGTATACCACAGTAGGTAAGTCACGTGTATACCACAGTAGGTAAGTCACGTGTATACCACAGTAGGTAAGTCACGTGTATACCACAGTAGGTAAGTCATGTGTATACCACAGTAGGTAAGTCACGTGTATACATCAGTAGGTAAGTCACAGGTATACCTCAGTAGGTAAGTCACATGTATACCACAGTAGGTAAGTCACGTGTATACCACAGTAGGTAAGTCACGTGTATACCACAGTAGGTAAGTCACGTGTATACCACAGTAGGTAAGTCACGTGTATACCACAGTAGGTAAGTCACGTGTATACCGCAGTAGGTAAGTCACTGTATACCGCAGTAGGTAAGTCACGTGTATACCACAGTAGGTAAGTCACGTGTATATCACAATAGGTAAGTCACGTGTATACCTCAGTAGGTAAGTCACGTGTATACCACAGTAGGTAAGTCACGTGTATACCACAGTAGGTAAGTCACATGTATACCACAGTAGTTAAGTCACAGGTATACCACAGTAGGTAAGTCACGTGTATACCACAGTAGGTAAGTCACGTGTATACCACAGTAGGTAAGTCACGTGTATACCACAGTAGGTAAGTCACGTGTATACCTCAGTAGGTAAGTCACGTGTATACCACAGTAGGTAAGTCACGTGTATACCACAGTAGGTAAGTCACGTGTATACCACAGTAGGTAAGTCACGTGTATACCACAGTAGGTAAGTCATGTGTATACCACAGTAGGTAAGTCACAGGTATACCACAGTAGGTAAGTCACGTGTATACCACAGTAGGTAAGTCATGTGTATACCTCAGTAGGTAAGTCACAGGTATACCACAGTAGGTAAGTCACGTGTATACCACAATAGGTAAGTCACAGGTATACCACAGTAGTTAAGTCACGTGTATACCACAGTAGGTAAGTCACGTGTATACCACAGTAGGTAAGTCATGTGTATATCACAGTAGGTAAGTCACGTGTATACCACAGTAAGTAAGTCACGTGTATACCACAGTAGGTAAGTCACGTGTATACCACAGTAGGTAAGTCACGTTATACCACAGTAGGTAAGTCACGTGTATACCACAGTAGGTAAGACACGTGTATACCACAGTAGGTAAGTCAAAGGTATACCTCAGTAGGTAAGTCACAGGTATACCACAGTAGCTAAGTCACGTGTATACCACATTAGGTAAGTCACGTGTATACCTCAGTAGGTAAGTCACGTGTATACCACAGTAGGTAAGTCACGTGTATACCACAGTAGGTAAGTCACGTGTATACAACAGTAGGTAAGTCACGTGTATATCTCAGTAGGTAAGTCACGTGTATACCACAGTAGGTAAGTCACGTGTATACCACAGTAGGTAAGTCACGTGTATACCACAGTAGGTAAGTCACGTGTATACCACAATAGGTAAGTCACGTGTATACCACAGTATGTAAGTCACGTGTATATCACAGTAGGTAAGTCACAGGTATACCACAGTAGGTAAGTCACGTGTATACCACAGTAGGTAAGTCACAGGTATACCACATTAGGTAAGTCACGTGTATACCACAGTAGGTAAGTCACGTGTATACCACAGTAGGTAAGTCACGTGTATACCACAGTAGGTAAGTCACGTGTATACCTCAGTAGGTAAGTCACAGGTATACCACAGTAGGTAAGTCACAGGTATACCTCAGTAGGTAAGTCACGTGTATACCTCAGTAGGTGAGTCAAGTGTATACCTCAGTAGGTAAGTCAAGTGTATACCTCAGTAGGTAAGTCACAGGTATACCACAGTAGGTAAGTCACGTGTATACCACAGTAGGTAAGTCACAGGTATACCTCAGTAGGTAAGTCACAGGTATACCTCAGTAGGTAAGTCACGTGTATACCACAGTAGGTAAGTCACGTGTATACCTCAGTAGGTAAGTCACGTGTATACCGCAGTAGGTAAGTCACAGGTATACCACAGTAGGTAAGTCACGTGTATACCTCAGTAGGTAAGTCACGTGTATACCACAGTAGGTAAGTCACGTGTATACTACAGTAGGTAAGTCACGTGTATACCACAGTAGGTAAGTCACGTGTATACCACAGTAGGTAAGTCACGTGTATACCACAGTAGGTAAGTCACGTGTATACCACAATAGGTAAGTAACGTGTATACCTCAGTAGGTAAGTCACGTGTATACCACAGTAGGTAAGTCACGTGTATACCACAGTAGGTAAGTCACGTGTATACCACAGTAGGTAAGTCACGTGTATACCACAGTAGGTAAGTCACGTGTATACCACAGTAGGTAAGTCACGTGTATACCGCAGTAGGTAAGTCACTGTATACCGCAGTAGGTAAGTCACGTGTATACCACAGTAGGTAAGTCACGTGTATACCACAGTAGTTAAGTCACGTGTATACCACAATAGGTAAGTCACAGGTATACCACAGTAGTTAAGTCACAGGTATACCTCAGTAGGTAAGTCACGTGTATACCTCAGTAGGTAAGTCACGTGTATACCACAGTAGGTAAGTCACGTGTATACCTCAGTAGGTAAGTCACAGGTATACCACAGTAGGTAAGTCACGTGTATACCACAGTAGGTAATCGGATTTTTTTAACTGTATACATCACCAATCATCAATTTAATATTAAAGCTATATATATATATATATATATATATATAGGAAAAATATATCAAAATATATATATATAAAATATATCCTATATATCCTATATATCAAAAACTGTAAAGAGTTGAGGTCTTCAAATAATCGTTTAGTAAGAAACTAAAAACCTTACTTATGAACTCCATAGTTGAGTCATTTCTGATATACGCATTTAAGATATGTACCCTCATAAAGATACGTAGTGCTATAATAATTAGACGAACATATTCTAGAATTCTACGAATAATACTAAACGTACATTGGTGTTAGAAAGTTAAAAAGTATGTACTTCATTTAAATATAGACACATTCTCTATTAAGATCAGACATCGACGTTTATAGTGTGTCGACAAAGCATGTAAGTAAATAATGTACATCATAGTGGAAGAAATAAAGACATATAGCGGAGTGATTATATATTTATAATGGTACTGACTTATAAAACAATGGTTACTCTAAGTTTCACTATACTATTTCTAGGTGAGAGGAGCTCGTATAAATATAATAGACAAATTAAAATTTAAATAAAGTGTCCCACTAAATGTTTTTTTTAAATATAGGCATATATTTATATAATATCTTTATATTTTAATTATTATTATTATCATAATATATTTATACATTTAATTGTATTGAACATATTTATTCAGTTTTTAAATTATTTTATTTTTAATATATATATATACCATTGAATACCTTATGAATCATTTCCATTCTTTGCCGTTATCTCAAATGATCACGTTAGTCGGTGTTCGCTTCCTCGTAGTCATCACATGAACAGTAGGTAAGTCACGTGTATACCTCAGTAGCTAAGTCACGTGTATACCTCAGTAGGTAAGTCACGTGTATACCTCAGTAGGTAAGTCACGTGTATACCTCAGTAGGTAAGTCACGCGTATACCACAGTAGGTAAGTCACAGGTATACCACAGTAGGTAAGTCACGTGTATACCTCAGTAGGTAAGTCACGTGTATACCTCAGTAGGTAAGTCACGTGTATACCTCAGTAGGTAAGTCACGCGTATACCACAGTAGGTAAGTCACAGGTATACCACAGTAGGTAAGTCACGTGTATACCACAGTAGGTAAGTCACGTGTATACCACAGTAGGTAAGTCACGTGTATACCTCAGTAGGTAAGTCACGTGTATACCTCAGTAGGTAAGTCACAGGTATACCACAGTAGGTAAGTCACGTGTATACCACAGTAGGTAAGTCACGTGTATACCACAGTAGGTAAGTCACGTGTATACCGCAGTAGGTAAGTCACAGGTATACCACAGTAGGTAAGTCACGTGTATACCACAGTAGGTAAGTCACGTGTATATCACAGTAGGTAAGTCACGTGTATACCACAGTAGGTAAGTCACGTGTATACCTCAGTAGGTAAGTCACGTGTATACCTCAGTAGGTAAGTCACAGGTATACCCCAGTAGGTAAGTCACAGGTATACCTCAGTAGGTAAGTCACGTGTATACCACAGTAGGTAAGTCACGTGTATACCTCAGTAGGTAAGTCACGTGTATACCACAGTAGGTAAGTCACGTGTATACCACAGTAGGTAAGTCACGTGTATACAACAGTAGGTAAGTCACAGGTATACCACAGTAGGTAAGTCACAGGTATACCTCAGTAGGTAAGTCACGTGTATACCTCAGTAGGTAAGTCACGCGTATACCACAGTAGGTAAGTCACAGGTATACCTCAGTAGGTAAGTCACGTGTATACCTCAGTAGGTAAGTCAAGTGTATACCTCAGTAGGTAAGTCACAGGTATACCACAGTAGGTAAGTCACGTGTTTACCACAGTAGGTAAGTCACGTGTATACCTCAGTAGGTAAGTCACGCGTATACCACAGTAGGTAAGTCAAAGGTATACCACAGTAGGTAAGTCAAAGGTATACCACAGTAGGTAAGTCACGTGTATACCTCAGTAGGTAAGTCACGTGTATACCGCAGTAGGTAAGTCACGTGTATACCACAGTAGGTAAGTCACGTGTATATCACAATAGGTAAGTCACGTGTATACCTCAGTAGGTAAGTCACGTGTATACCACAGTAGGTAAGTCACGTGTATACCACAGTAGTTAAGTCACGTGTATACCACAATAGGTAAGTCACAGGTATACAACAGTAGGTAAGTCACGTGTATACCACAGTAGGTAAGTCACGTGTATACCTCAGTAGGTAAGTTATGTGTATACCACAGTAGGAAGTCACGTGTATACCTCAGTAGGTAAGTCACAGGTATACCACAGTAGGTAAGTCACGTGTATACCACAGTAGGTAAGTCACGTGTATACCACAGTAGGTAAGTCACGTGTATACCACAGTAGATAAGTCACGTGTATACCACAGTAGGTAAGTCACGTGTATACCTCAGTAGGTAAGTCACGTGTATACCACAGTAGGTAAGTCACATGTATACCACAGTAGGTAAGTCACAGGTATACCACAGTAGGTAAGTCACGTGTATACCACAGTAGCTAAGTCACGTGTATACCACAGTAGGTAAGTCACAGGTATACCACAGTAGGTAAGTCACGTGTATACCACAGTAGGTAAGTCACGTGTATACCACAATAGGTAAGTCACGTGCATACCACAGTAGGTAAGTCACAGGTATACCTCAGTAGGTAAGTCACAGGTATACCACAGTAGGTAAGTCACAGGT
Source organism: Osedax fenrisi (assembly GCA_964019155.1). Taxonomy (NCBI): domain Eukaryota; kingdom Metazoa; phylum Annelida; class Polychaeta; order Sabellida; family Siboglinidae; genus Osedax; species Osedax fenrisi. The sequence goes on along the minus strand of OZ025240.1, from coordinate 41,383,398 downwards.
ATACAACAGTAGGTAAGTCACGTGTATACCACAGTAGGTAAGTCACGTGTATACCACAGTAGGTAAGTCACGTGTATATCACAGTAGGTAAGTCACGTGTATACCACAGTAGGTAAGTCACGTGTATACCACAGTAGGTAAGTCACGTGTATACCACAGTAGTTAAGTCACGTGTACACCACAATAGGTAAGTCACAGGTATACCACAGTAGTTAAGTCACAGGTATACCTCAGTAGGTAAGTCACTTGTATACCTCAGTAGGTAAGTCACGTGTATACCACAGTAGGTAAGTCACGTGTATACCTCAGTAGGTAAGTCACGTGTATACCTCAGTAGGTAAGTCACGTGTATACCACAGTAGGTAAGTCACGTGTATACCTCAGTAGGTAAGTCACAGGTATACCACAGTAGGTAAGTCACGTGTATACCACAGTAGGTAAGTCACGTGTATACCACAGTAGGTAAGTCACGTGTATACCACAGTAGGTAAGTCACGTGTATACCACAGTAGGTAAGTCACGTGTATACCTCAGTAGGTAAGTCACGTGTATACCACAGTAGGTAAGTCACGTGTATACCACAGTAGGTAAGTCACGTGTATACCACAGTAGGTAAGTCACGTGTATACCACAGTAGGTAAGTCACGTGTATAGCACAATAGGTAAGTCACAGGTATACCTCAGTAGGTAAGTCACAGGTATACCTCAGTAGGTAAGTCACGTGTATACCACAGTAGGTAAGTCACGTGTATACCTCAGTAGGTAAGTCACGTGTATACCGCAGTAGGTAAGTCACGTGTATACCACAGTAGGTAAGTCACGTGTATACCGCAGTAGGTAAGTCACGTGTATACCACAGTAGGTAAGTCACGTGTATACCACAGTAGGTGAGTCACGTGTATACCTCAGTAGGTAAGTCACGTGTATACCACAGTAGGTAAGTCACGTGTATACCACAGTAGGTAAGTCACGTGTATACCACAGTAGGTAAGTCACGTGTATACCACAGTAGGTAAGTCACGTATATACCACAGTAGGTAAGTCACGTGTATACCGCAGTAGGTAAGTCACTGTATACCGCAGTAGGTAAGTCACGTGTATACCACAGTAGGTAAGTCACGTGTATATCACAATAGGTAAGTCACGTGTATACCTCAGTAGGTAAGTCACGTGTATACCACAGTAGGTAAGTCACGTGTATACCACAGTAGGTAAGTCACATGTATACCACAGTAGTTAAGTCACAGGTATACCACAGTAGGTAAGTCACGTGTATACCACAGTAGGTAAGTCACGTGTATACCACAGTAGGTAAGTCACGTGTATACCACAGTAGGTAAGTCACGTGTATACCTCAGTAGGTAAGTCACGTGTATACCACAGTAGGTAAGTCACGTGTATACCACAGTAGGTAAGTCACGTGTATACCACAGTAGGTAAGTCACGTGTATACCACAGTAGGTAAGTCACGTGTATACCACAGTAGGTAAGTCATGTGTATACCACAGTAGGTAAGTCACAGGTATACCACAGTAGGTAAGTCACGTGTATACCACAGTAGGTAAGTCATGTGTATACCTCAGTAGGTAAGTCACAGGTATACCACAGTAGGTAAGTCACGTGTATACCACAATAGGTAAGTCACAGGTATACCACAGTAGTTAAGTCACGTGTATACCACAGTAGGTAAGTCACGTGTATACCACAGTAGGTAAGTCATGTGTATATCACAGTAGGTAAGTCACGTGTATACCACAGTAAGTAAGTCACGTGTATACCACAGTAGGTAAGTCACGTGTATACCACAGTAGGTAAGTCACGTTATACCACAGTAGGTAAGTCACGTGTATACCACAGTAGGTAAGACACGTGTATACCACAGTAGGTAAGTCACAGGTATACCTCAGTAGGTAAGTCACAGGTATACCACAGTAGCTAAGTCACGTGTATACCACATTAGGTAAGTCACGTGTATACCACAGTATGTAAGTCACGTGTATACCACAGTAGGTAAGTCACGTGTATACAACAGTAGGTAAGTCACGTGTATATCTCAGTAGGTAAGTCACGTGTATACCACAGTAGGTAAGTCACGTGTATACCACAGTAGGTAAGTCACGTGTATACCACAGTAGGTAAGTCACGTGTATACCACAATAGGTAAGTCACGTGTATACCACAGTATGTAAGTCACGTGTATATCACAGTAGGTAAGTCACAGGTATACCACAGTAGGTAAGTCACGTGTATACCACAGTAGGTAAGTCACAGGTATACCACATTAGGTAAGTCACGTGTATACCACAGTAGGTAAGTCACGTGTATACCACAGTAGGTAAGTCACGTGTATACCACAGTAGGTAAGTCACGTGTATACCTCAGTAGGTAAGTCACAGGTATACCACAGTAGGTAAGTCACAGGTATACCTCAGTAGGTAAGTCACGTGTATACCTCAGTAGGTGAGTCAAGTGTATACCTCAGTAGGTAAGTCAAGTGTATACCTCAGTAGGTAAGTCACAGGTATACCACAGTAGGTAAGTCACGTGTATACCACAGTAGGTAAGTCACAGGTATACCTCAGTAGGTAAGTCACAGGTATACCTCAGTAGGTAAGTCACGTGTATACCACAGTAGGTAAGTCACGTGTATACCTCAGTAGGTAAGTCACGTGTATACCGCAGTAGGTAAGTCACAGGTATACCACAGTAGGTAAGTCACGTGTATACCTCAGTAGGTAAGTCACGTGTATACCACAGTAGGTAAGTCACGTGTATACTACAGTAGGTAAGTCACGTGTATACCACAGTAGGTAAGTCACGTGTATACCACAGTAGGTAAGTCACGTGTATACCACAGTAGGTAAGTCACGTGTATACCACAGTAGGTAAGTCACGTGTATACCACAATAGGTAAGTAACGTGTATACCTCAGTAGGTAAGTCACGTGTATACCACAGTAGGTAAGTCACGTGTATACCACAGTAGGTAAGTCACGTGTATACCACAGTAGGTAAGTCACGTGTATACCACAGTAGGTAAGTCACGTGTATACCACAGTAGGTAAGTCACGTGTATACCGCAGTAGGTAAGTCACTGTATACCGCAGTAGGTAAGTCACGTGTATACCACAGTAGGTAAGTCACGTGTATATCACAATAGGTAAGTCACGTGTATACCTCAGTAGGTAGGTCACGTGTATACCACAGTAGGTAAGTCACAGGTATACCACAGTAGTTAAGTCACAGGTATACCTCAGTAGGTAAGTCACGTGTAAACCACAGTAGTTAAGTCACGTGTATACCACAATAGGTAAGTCACAGGTATACCTCAGTAGGTAAGTCACGTGTATACCACAGTATGTAAGTCACGTGTATACCACAGTAGGTAAGTCACGTGTATACCTCAGTAGGTAAGTCACAGGTATACCACAGTAGGTAAGTCACGTGTATACCACAGTAGGTAAGTCACGTGTATACCACAGTAGGTAAGTCACGTGTATACCACAGTAGGTAAGTCACGTGTATACCGCAGTAGGTAAGTCACTGTATACCGCAGTATGTAAGTCACGTGTATATCACAGTAGGTAAGTCACAGGTATACCACAGTAGGTAAGTCACGTGTATACCACAGTAGGTAAGTCACAGGTATACCACATTAGGTAAGTCACGTGTATACCACAGTAGGTAAGTCACGTGTATACCACAGTAGGTAAGTCACGTGTATACCACAGTAGGTAAGTCACGTGTATACCTCAGTAGGTAAGTCACAGGTATACCACAGTAGGTAAGTCACAGGTATACCTCAGTAGGTAAGTCACGTGTATACCTCAGTAGGTGAGTCAAGTGTATACCTCAGTAGGTAAGTCAAGTGTATACCTCAGTAGGTAAGTCACAGGTATACCACAGTAGGTAAGTCACGTGTATACCACAGTAGGTAAGTCACAGGTATACCTCAGTAGGTAAGTCACAGGTATACCTCAGTAGGTAAGTCACGTGTATACCACAGTAGGTAAGTCACGTGTATACCTCAGTAGGTAAGTCACGTGTATACCGCAGTAGGTAAGTCACAGGTATACCACAGTAGGTAAGTCACGTGTATACCTCAGTAGGTAAGTCACGTGTATACCACAGTAGGTAAGTCACGTGTATACTACAGTAGGTAAGTCACGTGTATACCACAGTAGGTAAGTCACGTGTATACCACAGTAGGTAAGTCACGTGTATACCACAGTAGGTAAGTCACGTGTATACCACAGTAGGTAAGTCACGTGTATACCACAATAGGTAAGTAACGTGTATACCTCAGTAGGTAAGTCACGTGTATACCACAGTAGGTAAGTCACGTGTATACCTCAGTAGGTAAGTCACGTGTATACCGCAGTAGGTAAGTCACAGGTATACCACAGTAGGTAAGTCACGTTATACCACAGTAGGTAAGTCACGTGTATACCACAGTAGGTAAGACACGTGTATACCACAGTAGGTAAGTCAAAGGTATACCTCAGTAGGTAAGTCACAGGTATACCACAGTAGCTAAGTCACGTGTATACCACATTAGGTAAGTCACGTGTATACCTCAGTAGGTAAGTCACGTGTATACCACAGTAGGTAAGTCACGTGTATACCACAGTAGGTAAGTCACGTGTATACAACAGTAGGTAAGTCACGTGTATATCTCAGTAGGTAAGTCACGTGTATACCACAGTAGGTAAGTCACGTGTATACCACAGTAGGTAAGTCACGTGTATACCACAGTAGGTAAGTCACGTGTATACCACAATAGGTAAGTCACGTGTATACCACAGTATGTAAGTCACGTGTATATCACAGTAGGTAAGTCACAGGTATACCACAGTAGGTAAGTCACGTGTATACCACAGTAGGTAAGTCACAGGTATACCACATTAGGTAAGTCACGTGTATACCACAGTAGGTAAGTCACGTGTATACCACAGTAGGTAAGTCACGTGTATACCACAGTAGGTAAGTCACGTGTATACCTCAGTAGGTAAGTCACAGGTATACCACAGTAGGTAAGTCACAGGTATACCTCAGTAGGTAAGTCACGTGTATACCTCAGTAGGTGAGTCAAGTGTATACCTCAGTAGGTAAGTCAAGTGTATACCTCAGTAGGTAAGTCACAGGTATACCACAGTAGGTAAGTCACGTGTATACCACAGTAGGTAAGTCACAGGTATACCTCAGTAGGTAAGTCACAGGTATACCTCAGTAGGTAAGTCACGTGTATACCACAGTAGGTAAGTCACGTGTATACCTCAGTAGGTAAGTCACGTGTATACCGCAGTAGGTAAGTCACAGGTATATCACAGTAGGTAAGTCACGTGTATACCACAGTAGGTAAGTCACGTGTATACCACAGTAGGTAAGTCACGTGTATACCACAGTAGTTAAGTCACGTGTACACCACAATAGGTAAGTCACAGGTATACCACAGTAGTTAAGTCACAGGTATACCTCAGTAGGTAAGTCACTTGTATACCTCAGTAGGTAAGTCACGTGTATACCACAGTAGGTAAGTCACGTGTATACCTCAGTAGGTAAGTCACGTGTATACCTCAGTAGGTAAGTCACGTGTATACCACAGTAGGTAAGTCACGTGTATACCTCAGTAGGTAAGTCACAGGTATACCACAGTAGGTAAGTCACGTGTATACCACAGTAGGTAAGTCACGTGTATACCACAGTAGGTAAGTCACGTGTATACCACAGTAGGTAAGTCACGTGTATACCACAGTAGGTAAGTCACGTGTATACCTCAGTAGGTAAGTCACGTGTATACCACAGTAGGTAAGTCACGTGTATACCACAGTAGGTAAGTCACGTGTATACCACAGTAGGTAAGTCACGTGTATACCACAGTAGGTAAGTCACGTGTATAGCACAATAGGTAAGTCACAGGTATACCTCAGTAGGTAAGTCACAGGTATACCTCAGTAGGTAAGTCACGTGTATACCACAGTAGGTAAGTCACGTGTATACCTCAGTAGGTAAGTCACGTGTATACCGCAGTAGGTAAGTCACGTGTATACCACAGTAGGTAAGTCACGTGTATACCGCAGTAGGTAAGTCACGTGTATACCACAGTAGGTAAGTCACGTGTATACCACAGTAGGTGAGTCACGTGTATACCTCAGTAGGTAAGTCACGTGTATACCACAGTAGGTAAGTCACGTGTATACCACAGTAGGTAAGTCACGTGTATACCACAGTAGGTAAGTCACGTGTATACCACAGTAGGTAAGTCACGTATATACCACAGTAGGTAAGTCACGTGTATACCGCAGTAGGTAAGTCACTGTATACCGCAGTAGGTAAGTCACGTGTATACCACAGTAGGTAAGTCACGTGTATATCACAATAGGTAAGTCACGTGTATACCTCAGTAGGTAAGTCACGTGTATACCACAGTAGGTAAGTCACGTGTATACCACAGTAGGTAAGTCACATGTATACCACAGTAGTTAAGTCACAGGTATACCACAGTAGGTAAGTCACGTGTATACCACAGTAGGTAAGTCACGTGTATACCACAGTAGGTAAGTCACGTGTATACCACAGTAGGTAAGTCACGTGTATACCTCAGTAGGTAAGTCACGTGTATACCACAGTAGGTAAGTCACGTGTATACCACAGTAGGTAAGTCACGTGTATACCACAGTAGGTAAGTCACGTGTATACCACAGTAGGTAAGTCACGTGTATACCACAGTAGGTAAGTCATGTGTATACCACAGTAGGTAAGTCACAGGTATACCACAGTAGGTAAGTCACGTGTATACCACAGTAGGTAAGTCATGTGTATACCTCAGTAGGTAAGTCACAGGTATACCACAGTAGGTAAGTCACGTGTATACCACAATAGGTAAGTCACAGGTATACCACAGTAGTTAAGTCACGTGTATACCACAGTAGGTAAGTCACGTGTATACCACAGTAGGTAAGTCATGTGTATATCACAGTAGGTAAGTCACGTGTATACCACAGTAAGTAAGTCACGTGTATACCACAGTAGGTAAGTCACGTGTATACCACAGTAGGTAAGTCACGTTATACCACAGTAGGTAAGTCACGTGTATACCACAGTAGGTAAGACACGTGTATACCACAGTAGGTAAGTCACAGGTATACCTCAGTAGGTAAGTCACAGGTATACCACAGTAGCTAAGTCACGTGTATACCACATTAGGTAAGTCACGTGTATACCACAGTATGTAAGTCACGTGTATACCACAGTAGGTAAGTCACGTGTATACAACAGTAGGTAAGTCACGTGTATATCTCAGTAGGTAAGTCACGTGTATACCACAGTAGGTAAGTCACGTGTATACCACAGTAGGTAAGTCACGTGTATACCACAGTAGGTAAGTCACGTGTATACCACAATAGGTAAGTCACGTGTATACCACAGTATGTAAGTCACGTGTATATCACAGTAGGTAAGTCACAGGTATACCACAGTAGGTAAGTCACGTGTATACCACAGTAGGTAAGTCACAGGTATACCACATTAGGTAAGTCACGTGTATACCACAGTAGGTAAGTCACGTGTATACCACAGTAGGTAAGTCACGTGTATACCACAGTAGGTAAGTCACGTGTATACCTCAGTAGGTAAGTCACAGGTATACCACAGTAGGTAAGTCACAGGTATACCTCAGTAGGTAAGTCACGTGTATACCTCAGTAGGTGAGTCAAGTGTATACCTCAGTAGGTAAGTCAAGTGTATACCTCAGTAGGTAAGTCACAGGTATACCACAGTAGGTAAGTCACGTGTATACCACAGTAGGTAAGTCACAGGTATACCTCAGTAGGTAAGTCACAGGTATACCTCAGTAGGTAAGTCACGTGTATACCACAGTAGGTAAGTCACGTGTATACCTCAGTAGGTAAGTCACGTGTATACCGCAGTAGGTAAGTCACAGGTATACCACAGTAGGTAAGTCACGTGTATACCTCAGTAGGTAAGTCACGTGTATACCACAGTAGGTAAGTCACGTGTATACTACAGTAGGTAAGTCACGTGTATACCACAGTAGGTAAGTCACGTGTATACCACAGTAGGTAAGTCACGTGTATACCACAGTAGGTAAGTCACGTGTATACCACAGTAGGTAAGTCACGTGTATACCACAATAGGTAAGTAACGTGTATACCTCAGTAGGTAAGTCACGTGTATACCACAGTAGGTAAGTCACGTGTATACCACAGTAGGTAAGTCACGTGTATACCACAGTAGGTAAGTCACGTGTATACCACAGTAGGTAAGTCACGTGTATACCACAGTAGGTAAGTCACGTGTATACCGCAGTAGGTAAGTCACTGTATACCGCAGTAGGTAAGTCACGTGTATACCACAGTAGGTAAGTCACGTGTATATCACAATAGGTAAGTCACGTGTATACCTCAGTAGGTAGGTCACGTGTATACCACAGTAGGTAAGTCACAGGTATACCACAGTAGTTAAGTCACAGGTATACCTCAGTAGGTAAGTCACGTGTATACCACAGTAGTTAAGTCACGTGTATACCACAATAGGTAAGTCACAGGTATACCTCAGTAGGTAAGTCACGTGTATACCACAGTATGTAAGTCACGTGTATACCACAGTAGGTAAGTCACGTGTATACCTCAGTAGGTAAGTCACAGGTATACCACAGTAGGTAAGTCACGTGTATACCACAGTAGGTAAGTCACGTGTATACCACAGTAGGTAAGTCACGTGTATACCACAGTAGGTAAGTCACGTGTATACCGCAGTAGGTAAGTCACTGTATACCGCAGTATGTAAGTCACGTGTATATCACAGTAGGTAAGTCACAGGTATACCACAGTAGGTAAGTCACGTGTATACCACAGTAGGTAAGTCACAGGTATACCACATTAGGTAAGTCACGTGTATACCACAGTAGGTAAGTCACGTGTATACCACAGTAGGTAAGTCACGTGTATACCACAGTAGGTAAGTCACGTGTATACCTCAGTAGGTAAGTCACAGGTATACCACAGTAGGTAAGTCACAGGTATACCTCAGTAGGTAAGTCACGTGTATACCTCAGTAGGTGAGTCAAGTGTATACCTCAGTAGGTAAGTCAAGTGTATACCTCAGTAGGTAAGTCACAGGTATACCACAGTAGGTAAGTCACGTGTATACCACAGTAGGTAAGTCACAGGTATACCTCAGTAGGTAAGTCACAGGTATACCTCAGTAGGTAAGTCACGTGTATACCACAGTAGGTAAGTCACGTGTATACCTCAGTAGGTAAGTCACGTGTATACCGCAGTAGGTAAGTCACAGGTATACCACAGTAGGTAAGTCACGTGTATACCTCAGTAGGTAAGTCACGTGTATACCACAGTAGGTAAGTCACGTGTATACTACAGTAGGTAAGTCACGTGTATACCACAGTAGGTAAGTCACGTGTATACCACAGTAGGTAAGTCACGTGTATACCACAGTAGGTAAGTCACGTGTATACCACAGTAGGTAAGTCACGTGTATACCACAATAGGTAAGTAACGTGAATACCTCAGTAGGTAAGTCACGTGTATACCACAGTAGGTAAGTCACGTGTATACCACAGTAGGTAAGTCACGTGTATACCACAGTAGGTAAGTCACGTGTATACCACAGTAGGTAAGTCACGTGTATACCACAGTAGGTAAGTCACGTGTATACCGCAGTAGGTAAGTCACTGTATACCGCAGTAGGTAAGTCACGTGTATACCACAGTAGGTAAGTCACGTGTATATCACAATAGGTAAGTCACGTGTATACCTCAGTAGGTAGGTCACGTGTATACCACAGTAGGTAAGTCACAGGTATACCACAGTAGTTAAGTCACAGGTATACCTCAGTAGGTAAGTCACGTGTATACCACAGTAGTTAAGTCACGTGTATACCACAATAGGTAAGTCACAGGTATACCTCAGTAGGTAAGTCACGTGTATACCACAGTATGTAAGTCACGTGTATACCACAGTAGGTAAGTCACGTGTATACCTCAGTAGGTAAGTCACAGGTATACCACAGTAGGTAAGTCACGTGTATACCACAGTAGGTAAGTCACGTGTATACCTCAGTAGGTAAGTCACGTGTATACCTCAGTAGGTAAGTCACGTGTATACCACAGTAGGTAAGTCACGTGTATACCACAGTAGGTAAGTCACGTGTATACCTCAGTAGGTAAGTCACGTGTATACCACAGTAGGTAAGTCACGTGTATACCACAGTAGGTAAGTCACGTGTATACCACAGTAGGTAAGTTACGTGTATATCACAATAGGTAAGTCACAGGTATACCTCAGTAGGTAAGTCACGTGTATACCACAGTAGGTAAGTCACGTGTATACCTCAGTAGGTAAGTCACGTGTATATCACAGTAGGTAAGTCACAGGTATACCTCAGTAGGTAAGTCACGTGTATACCTCAGTAGGTGAGTCAAGTGTATACCTCAGTAGGTAAGTCAAGTGTATACCTCAGTAGGTAAGTCACAGGTATACCACAGTAGGTAAGTCACGTGTATACCACAGTAGGTAAGTCACAGGTATACCTCAGTAGGTAAGTCACAGGTATACCTCAGTAGGTAAGTCACGTGTATACCACAGTAGGTAAGTCACGTGTATACCTCAGTAGGTAAGTCACGTGTATACCGCAGTAGGTAAGTCACAGGTATACCACAGTAGGTAAGTCACGTGTATACCTCAGTAGGTAAGTCACGTGTATACCACAGTAGGTAAGTCACGTGTATACTACAGTAGGTAAGTCACGTGTATACCACAGTAGGTAAGTCACGTGTATACCACAGTAGGTAAGTCACGTGTATACCACAGTAGTTAAGTCACGTGTATACCACAATAGGTAAGTCACAGGTATACCTCAGTAGGTAAGTCACGTGTATACCTCAGTAGGTAAGTCACGTGTATACCACAGTAGGTAAGTCACGTGTATACCTCAGTAGGTAAGTCACAGGTATACCACAGTAGGTAAGTCACGTGTATACCACAGTAGGTAAGTCACGTGTATACCTCAGTAGGTAAGTCACGTGTATACCTCAGTAGGTAAGTCACGTGTATACCACAGTAGGTAAGTCACGTGTATACCACAGTATGTAAGTCACGTGTATACCTCAGTAGGTATGTCACGTGTATACCACAGTAGGTAAGTCACGTGTATACCACAGTAGGTAAGTCACGTGTATACCACAGTAGGTAAGTTACGTGTATATCACAATAGGTAAGTCACAGGTATACCTCAGTAGGTAAGTCACGTGTATACCACAGTAGGTAAGTCACGTGTATACCACAGTAGGTAAGTCACGTGTATATCACAATAGGTAAGTCACAGGTATACCTCAGTAGGTAAGTCACGTGTATACCTCAGTAGGTAAGTCACGTGTATACCACAGTAGGTAAGTCACGTGTATACCACAATAGGTAAGTCACATGTATACCACATTAGGTAAGTCACGTGTATACCACAGTAGGTAAGTCACGTGTATACCGCAGTAGGTAAGTCACTGTATACCGCAGTAGGTAAGTCACGTGTATACCACAGTAGGTAAGTCACGTGTATATCACAATAGGTAAGTCACGTGTATACCTCAGTAGGTAGGTCACGTGTATACCACAGTAGGTAAGTCACAGGTATACCACAGTAGTTAAGTCACAGGTATACCTCAGTAGGTAAGTCACGTGTATACCACAGTAGTTAAGTCACGTGTATACCACAATAGGTAAGTCACAGGTATACCTCAGTAGGTAAGTCACGTGTATACCTCAGTAGGTAAGTCACGTGTATACCACAGTAGGTAAGTCACGTGTATACCTCAGTAGGTAAGTCACAGGTATACCACAGTAGGTAAGTCACGTGTATACCACAGTAGGTAAGTCACGTGTATACCTCAGTAGGTAAGTCACGTGTATACCTCAGTAGGTAAGTCACGTGTATACCACAGTAGGTAAGTCACGTGTATACCACAGTATGTAAGTCACGTGTATACCTCAGTAGGTATGTCACGTGTATACCACAGTAGGTAAGTCACGTGTATACCACAGTAGGTAAGTCACGTGTATACCACAGTAGGTAAGTTACGTGTATATCACAATAGGTAAGTCACAGGTATACCTCAGTAGGTAAGTCACGTGTATACCACAGTAGGTAAGTCACGTGTATACCACAGTAGGTAAGTCACGTGTATATCACAATAGGTAAGTCACAGGTATACCTCAGTAGGTAAGTCACGTGTATACCTCAGTAGGTAAGTCACGTGTATACCACAGTAGGTAAGTCACGTGTATACCACAATAGGTAAGTCACATGTATACCACATTAGGTAAGTCACGTGTATACCACAGTAGTTAAGTCACGTGTATACCACAGTAGGTAAGTCACATGTATACCACAGTAGGTAAGTCACGTGTATACCACAATAGGTAAGTCACATGTATACCACAGTAGGTAAGTCACAGGTATACCACAGTAGGTAAGTCACGTGTATACCATAGTAGGTAAGTCACAGGTATACCTCAGTAGGTAAGTCACAGGTATACCACAGTAGGCAAGTCACGTGTATACCACAGTAGGTAAGTCACGTGTCTACCACAGTAGGTAAGTCACGTGTATACCACAGTATGTAAGTCACGTGTATACCACAGTAGGTAAGTCACATGTATACCTCAGTAAGTAAATCACGTGTATACCACAGTAGGTAAGTCACGTGTATACCACAGTAGGTAAGTCACATGTATACCACAGTAAGTAAGTCACATGTATACCACAGTAGGTAAGTCACAGGTATACCACAGTAGGTAAGTCACAGGTATACCACAGTAGGTAAGTCACGTGAATACCACAGTAGGTAAGTCACATGTAAACCACAGTAGGTAAGTCACGTGTATACCACAGTAGGTAAGTCACATGTATACCACAGTAGGTAAGTCACAGGTATACCACAGTAGGTAAGTCACGTGTATACCACAGTAGGTAAGTCACGTGTATACCACAGTAGGTAAGTCACGTGTATACCACAGTAGGTAAGTCACGTGTATACCTCAGTAGGTAAGTCACGTGTATACCACAATAGGTAAGTCACGTGCATACCTCAGTAGGTAAGTCACAGGTATACCACAGTAGGTAAGTCACAGGTATACCACAGTAGGTAAGTCACGTGTATACCACAGTAGGTAAGTCACGTGTATACCACAGTAGGTAAGTCACGTGTATACCACAGTAGGTAAGTCACGTGTATACCACAGTAGGTAAGTCACGTGTATACCTCAGTAGGTAAGTCACGTGTATACCACAGTAGGTAAGTCACGTGTCTACCACAGTAGGTAAGTCACAGGTATACCACAATAGGTAAGTCACGTGTATACCACAGTAGTTAAGTCACAGGTATACCACAGTAGGTAAGTCACGTGTATACCACAGTAGGTAAGTCACGTGTATACCACAGTAGGTAAGTCACGTGTATACCACAGTAGGTAAGTCATGTGTATACCACAGTAGGTAAGTCACGTGTATACATCAGTAGGTAAGTCACAGGTATACCTCAGTAGGTAAGTCACATGTATACCACAGTAGGTAAGTCACGTGTATACCACAGTAGGTAAGTCACGTGTATACCACAGTAGGTAAGTCACGTGTATACCACAGTAGGTAAGTCACGTGTATACCACAGTAGGTAAGTCACGTGTATACCGCAGTAGGTAAGTCACTGTATACCGCAGTAGGTAAGTCACGTGTATACCACAGTAGGTAAGTCACGTGTATATCACAATAGGTAAGTCACGTGTATACCTCAGTAGGTAAGTCACGTGTATACCACAGTAGGTAAGTCACGTGTATACCACAGTAGGTAAGTCACATGTATACCACAGTAGTTAAGTCACAGGTATACCACAGTAGGTAAGTCACGTGTATACCACAGTAGGTAAGTCACGTGTATACCACAGTAGGTAAGTCACGTGTATACCACAGTAGGTAAGTCACGTGTATACCTCAGTAGGTAAGTCACGTGTATACCACAGTAGGTAAGTCACGTGTATACCACAGTAGGTAAGTCACGTGTATACCACAGTAGGTAAGTCACGTGTATACCACAGTAGGTAAGTCATGTGTATACCACAGTAGGTAAGTCACAGGTATACCACAGTAGGTAAGTCACGTGTATACCACAGTAGGTAAGTCATGTGTATACCTCAGTAGGTAAGTCACAGGTATACCACAGTAGGTAAGTCACGTGTATACCACAATAGGTAAGTCACAGGTATACCACAGTAGTTAAGTCACGTGTATACCACAGTAGGTAAGTCACGTGTATACCACAGTAGGTAAGTCATGTGTATATCACAGTAGGTAAGTCACGTGTATACCACAGTAAGTAAGTCACGTGTATACCACAGTAGGTAAGTCACGTGTATACCACAGTAGGTAAGTCACGTTATACCACAGTAGGTAAGTCACGTGTATACCACAGTAGGTAAGACACGTGTATACCACAGTAGGTAAGTCACGTGTATACCACAGTAGGTAAGTCACGTGTATATCACAGTAGGTAAGTCACGTGTATACCACAGTAGGTAAGTCACGTGTATACAACAGTAGGTAAGTCACGTGTATATCTCAGTAGGTAAGTCACGTGTATACCACAGTAGGTAAGTCACGTGTATACCACAGTAGGTAAGTCACGTGTATACCACAGTAGGTAAGTCACGTGTATACCACAATAGGTAAGTCACGTGTATACCACAGTATGTAAGTCACGTGTATATCACAGTAGGTAAGTCACAGGTATACCACAGTAGGTAAGTCACGTGTATACCACAGTAGGTAAGTCACAGGTATACCACATTAGGTAAGTCACGTGTATACCACAGTAGGTAAGTCACGTGTATACCACAGTAGGTAAGTCACGTGTATACCACAGTAGGTAAGTCACGTGTATACCTCAGTAGGTAAGTCACAGGTATACCACAGTAGGTAAGTCACAGGTATACCTCAGTAGGTAAGTCACGTGTATACCTCAGTAGGTGAGTCAAGTGTATACCTCAGTAGGTAAGTCAAGTGTATACCTCAGTAGGTAAGTCACAGGTATACCACAGTAGGTAAGTCACGTGTATACCACAGTAGGTAAGTCACAGGTATACCTCAGTAGGTAAGTCACAGGTATACCTCAGTAGGTAAGTCACGTGTATACCACAGTAGGTAAGTCACGTGTATACCTCAGTAGGTAAGTCACGTGTATACCGCAGTAGGTAAGTCACAGGTATACCACAGTAGGTAAGTCACGTGTATACCTCAGTAGGTAAGTCACGTGTATACCACAGTAGGTAAGTCACGTGTATACTACAGTATGTAAGTCACGTGTATACCACAGTAGGTAAGTCACGTGTATACCACAGTAGGTAAGTCACGTGTATACCACAGTAGGTAAGTCACGTGTATACCACAATAGGTAAGTAACGTGTATACCTCAGTAGGTAAGTCACGTGTATACCACAGTAGGTAAGTCACGTGTATACCACAGTAGGTAAGTCACGTGTATACCACAGTAGGTAAGTCACGTGTATACCACAGTAGGTAAGTCACGTGTATACCACAGTAGGTAAGTCACGTGTATACCGCAGTAGGTAAGTCACTGTATACCGCAGTAGGTAAGTCACGTGTATACCACAGTAGGTAAGTCACGTGTATATCACAATAGGTAAGTCACGTGTATACCTCAGTAGGTAGGTCACGTGTATACCACAGTAGGTAAGTCACAGGTATACCACAGTAGTTAAGTCACAGGTATACCTCAGTAGGTAAGTCACGTGTATACCACAGTAGTTAAGTCACGTGTATACCACAATAGGTAAGTCACAGGTATACCACAGTAGTTAAGTCACAGGTATACCTCAGTAGGTAAGTCACGTGTATACCTCAGTAGGTAAGTCACGTGTATACCACAGTAGGTAAGTCACGTGTATACCTCAGTAGGTAAGTCACAGGTATACCACAGTAGGTAAGTCACGTGTATACCACAGTAGGTAAGTCACGTGTATACCTCAGTAGGTAAGTCACGTGTATACCTCAGTAGGTAAGTCACGTGTATACCACAGTAGGTAAGTCACGTGTATACCACAGTAGGTAAGTCACGTGTATACCTCAGTAGGTAAGTCACGTGTATACCACAGTAGGTAAGTCACGTGTATACCACAGTAGGTAAGTCACGTGTATACCACAGTAGGTAAGTCACGTGTATATCACAATAGGTAAGTCACAGGTATACCTCAGTAGGTAAGTCACGTGTATACCACAGTAGGTAAGTCACGTGTATACCACAGTAGGTAAGTCACGTGTATATCACAATAGGTAAGTCACAGGTATACCTCAGTAGGTAAGTCACGTGTATACCTCAGTAGGTAAGTCACGTGTATACCACAGTAGGTAAGTCACGTGTATACCACAATATGTAAGTCACATGTATACCACATTAGGTAAGTCACGTGTATACCACAGTAGGTAAGTCACGTGTATACCACAGTAGGTAAGTCACATGTATACCACAGTAGGTAAGTCACGTGTATACCACAATAGGTAAGTCACATGTATACCACAGTAGGTAAGTCACAGGTATACCACAGTAGGTAAGTCACGTGTATACCATAGTAGGTAAGTCACAGGTATACCTCAGTAGGTAAGTCACAGGTATACCACAGTAGGCAAGTCACGTGTATACCACAGTAGGTAAGTCACGTGTCTACCACAGTAGGTAAGTCACGTGTATACCACAGTAGGTAAGTCACATGTATACCACAGTAGGTAAGTCACAGGTATACCACAGTAGGTAAGTCACGTGTCTACCACAGTAGGTAAGTCACGTGTATACCACAGTAGGTAAGTCACGTGTATACCTCAGTAGGTAAGTCACGTGTATACCACAGTAGGTAAGTCACGTGTCTACCACAGTAGGTAAGTCACATGTATACCACAGTAGGTAAGTCACATGTATACCACAGTAGGTAAGTCACAGGTATACCACAGTAGGTAAGTCACGTGTATGCCACATTAGGTAAGTCACGTGTATACCACAGTAGGTAAGTCACGTGTATACCACAGTAGGTAAGTCACGTGTATACCACAGTAGGTAAGTGACTTGTATACCACAGTAGGTAAGTCACAGGTATACCACAGTAGGTAAGTCACGTGTATACCACAGTAGGTAAGTCACGTGTATACCACAGTAGGTAAGTCACGTGTATACCACAGTAGGTAAGTCACGTGTATACCACAGTAGGTAAGTCACGTGTATACCTCAGTAGGTAAGTCACGTGTATACCACAGTAGGTAAGTCACGTGTCTACCACAGTAGGTAAGTCACAGGTATACCACAATAGGTAAGTCACGTGTATACCACAGTAGTTAAGTCACAGGTATACCACAGTAGGTAAGTCACGTGTATACCACAGTAGGTAAGTCACGTGTATACCACAGTAGGTAAGTCACGTGTATACCACAGTAGGTAAGTCATGTGTATACCACAGTAGGTAAGTCACGTGTATACATCAGTAGGTAAGTCACAGGTATACCTCAGTAGGTAAGTCACATGTATACCACAGTAGGTAAGTCACGTGTATACCACAGTAGGTAAGTCACGTGTATACCACAGTAGGTAAGTCACGTGTATACCACAATAGGTAAGTCACGTGTATACAACAGTAGGTAAGTCACGTGTCTACCACAGTAGGTAAGTCACGTGTACACCTCAGTAGGTAAGTCACGTGTATACCACAGTAGGTAAGTCACATGTATACCACAGTAGGTAAGTCACAGGTATACCACAGTAGGTAAGTCACAGGTATACCACAGTAGGTAAGTCACGTGTATACCACAGTAAGTAAGTCACGTGTATACCTCAGTAGGTAAGTCACGTGTATACCTCAGTAGGTAAGTCACAGGTATACCACAGTAGGTAAGTCACATGTATACCACAGTAGGCAAGTCACGTGTATACCACAGTAGGTAAGTCACGTGTATAACACAGTAGGTAAGTCACGTGTATACCACAGTAGGTAAGTCACGTGTATACCTCAGTAGGTAAGTCACGTGTATACCTCAGTAGGTAAGTCACAGGTATACCACAGTAGGTAAGTCACGTGTATACCACAGTAGGTAAGTCACGTGTATACCACAGTAGGTAAGTCACGTGTATACCACAGTAGGTAAGTCACAGGTATACCACAGTAGGTAAGTCACGTATATACCACAGTAGGTAAGTCACAGGTATACCACAGTAGGTAAGTCACGTGTATACCACAGTAGGTAAGTCACGTGTATACCACAATAGGTAAGTCACGTGTATACCTCAGTAGGTAAGTCACGTGTATACCACAGTAGGTAAGTCACAGGTATACCACAGTAGGTAAGTCACAGGTATACCACAGTAGGTAAGTCACGTGTATACCTCAGTAGGTAAGTCACGTGTATACCACAGTAGGTAAGTCACGTGTATACTACAGTAGGTAAGTCACGTGTATACCACAGTAGGTAAGTCACGTGTATACCACAGTAGGTAAGTCACGTGTATACCACAGTAGGTAAGTCACGTGTATACCACAATAGGTAAGTAACGTGTATACCTCAGTAGGTAAGTCACGTGTATACCACAGTAGGTAAGTCACGTGTATACCACAGTAGGTAAGTCACGTGTATACCACAGTAGGTAAGTCACGTGTATACCACAGTAGGTAAGTCACGTGTATACCACAGTAGGTAAGTCACGTGTATACCGCAGTAGGTAAGTCACTGTATACCGCAGTAGGTAAGTCACGTGTATACCACAGTAGGTAAGTCACGTGTATATCACAATAGGTAAGTCACGTGTATACCTCAGTAGGTAGGTCACGTGTATACCACAGTAGGTAAGTCACAGGTATACCACAGTAGTTAAGTCACAGGTATACCTCAGTAGGTAAGTCACGTGTATACCACAGTAGTTAAGTCACGTGTATACCACAATAGGTAAGTCACAGGTATACCACAGTAGTTAAGTCACAGGTATACCTCAGTAGGTAAGTCACGTGTATACCTCAGTAGGTAAGTCACGTGTATACCACAGTAGGTAAGTCACGTGTATACCTCAGTAGGTAAGTCACAGGTATACCACAGTAGGTAAGTCACGTGTATACCACAGTAGGTAAGTCACGTGTATACCTCAGTAGGTAAGTCACGTGTATACCTCAGTAGGTAAGTCACGTGTATACCACAGTAGGTAAGTCACGTGTATACCACAGTAGGTAAGTCACGTGTATACCTCAGTAGGTAAGTCACGTGTATACCACAGTAGGTAAGTCACGTGTATACCACAGTAGGTAAGTCACGTGTATACCACAGTAGGTAAGTCACGTGTATATCACAATAGGTAAGTCACAGGTATACCTCAGTAGGTAAGTCACGTGTATACCACAGTAGGTAAGTCACGTGTATACCACAGTAGGTAAGTCACGTGTATATCACAATAGGTAAGTCACAGGTATACCTCAGTAGGTAAGTCACGTGTATACCTCAGTAGGTAAGTCACGTGTATACCACAGTAGGTAAGTCACGTGTATACCACAATATGTAAGTCACATGTATACCATATTAGGTAAGTCACGTGTATACCACAGTAGGTAAGTCACGTGTATACCACAGTAGGTAAGTCACATGTATACCACAGTAGGTAAGTCACGTGTATACCACAATAGGTAAGTCACATGTATACCACAGTAGGTAAGTCACAGGTATACCACAGTAGGTAAGTCACGTGTATACCATAGTAGGTAAGTCACAGGTATACCTCAGTAGGTAAGTCACAGGTATACCACAGTAGGCAAGTCACGTGTATACCACAGTAGGTAAGTCACGTGTCTACCACAGTAGGTAAGTCACGTGTATACCACAGTAGGTAAGTCACATGTATACCACAGTAGGTAAGTCACAGGTATACCACAGTAGGTAAGTCACGTGTCTACCACAGTAGGTAAGTCACGTGTATACCACAGTAGGTAAGTCACGTGTATACCTCAGTAGGTAAGTCACGTGTATACCACAGTAGGTAAGTCACGTGTCTACCACAGTAGGTAAGTCACATGTATACCACAGTAGGTAAGTCACATGTATACCACAGTAGGTAAGTCACAGGTATACCACAGTAGGTAAGTCACGTGTATGCCACATTAGGTAAGTCACGTGTATACCACAGTAGGTAAGTCACGTGTATACCACAGTAGGTAAGTCACGTGTATACCACAGTAGGTAAGTGACTTGTATACCACAGTAGGTAAGTCACAGGTATACCACAGTAGGTAAGTCACGTGTATACCACAGTAGGTAAGTCACGTGTATACCACAGTAGGTAAGTCACGTGTATACCACAGTAGGTAAGTCACGTGTATACCACAGTAGGTAAGTCACGTGTATACCTCAGTAGGTAAGTCACGTGTATACCACAGTAGGTAAGTCACGTGTCTACCACAGTAGGTAAGTCACAGGTATACCACAATAGGTAAGTCACGTGTATACCACAGTAGTTAAGTCACAGGTATACCACAGTAGGTAAGTCACGTGTATACCACAGTAGGTAAGTCACGTGTATACCACAGTAGGTAAGTCACGTGTATACCACAGTAGGTAAGTCATGTGTATACCACAGTAGGTAAGTCACGTGTATACATCAGTAGGTAAGTCACAGGTATACCTCAGTAGGTAAGTCACATGTATACCACAGTAGGTAAGTCACGTGTATACCACAGTAGGTAAGTCACGTGTATACCACAGTAGGTAAGTCACGTGTATACCACAATAGGTAAGTCACGTGTATACCACAGTAGGTAAGTCACGTGTCTACCACAGTAGGTAAGTCACGTGTACACCTCAGTAGGTAAGTCACGTGTATACCACAGTAGGTAAGTCACATGTATACCACAGTAGGTAAGTCACAGGTATACCACAGTAGGTAAGTCACAGGTATACCACAGTAGGTAAGTCACGTGTATACCACAGTAAGTAAGTCACGTGTATACCTCAGTAGGTAAGTCACGTGTATACCTCAGTAGGTAAGTCACAGGTATACCACAGTAGGTAAGTCACGTGTATACCACAGTAGGCAAGTCACGTGTATACCACAGTAGGTAAGTCACGTGTATAACACAGTAGGTAAGTCACGTGTATACCACAGTAGGTAAGTCACGTGTATACCTCAGTAGGTAAGTCACGTGTATACCTCAGTAGGTAAGTCACCGGTATACCACAGTAGGTAAGTCACGTGTATACCACAGTAGGTAAGTCACGTGTATACCACAGTAGGTAAGTCACAGGTATACCACAGTAGGTAAGTCACGTATATACCACAGTAGGTAAGTCACAGGTATACCACAGTAGGTAAGTCACGTGTATACCACAGTAGGTAAGTCACGTGTATACCACAATAGGTAAGTCACGTGTATACCTCAGTAGGTAAGTCACGTGTATACCACAGTAGGTAAGTCACAGGTATACCACAGTAGGTAAGTCACGTGTATACCACAGTAGGTAAGTCACGTGTATACCACAGTAGGTAAGTCACGTGTATACCTCAGTAGGTAAGTCACGTGTATACCACAGTAGGTAAGTCACAGGTATACCACAGTAGGTAAGTCACGTGTATACCACAGTAGGTAAGTCACGTTATACCACAGTAGGTAAGTCACGTGTATACCTCAGTAGGTAAGTCACGTGTATACCTCAGTAGGTAAGTCACAGGTATACCACAGTAGGTAAGTCACGTGTATACCTCAGTAGGTAAGTCACGTGTATACCACAGTAGGTAAGTCACGTGTATACCACAGTAGGTAAGTCACGTGTATACCTCAGTAGGTAATTCACGTGTATACCACAGTAGGTAAGTCACGTGTATACCACAGTAGGTAAGTCACATGTATACCACAGTAGGTAAGTCACGTGTATACCACAGTAGGTAAGTCACAGGTATACCACAGTAGTTAAGTCACAGGTATACCTCAGTAGGTAAGTCACGTGTATACCACAGTAGGTAAGTCACGTGTATACCACAGTAGGTAAGTCACAGGTATACCACAATAGGTAAGTCACTGTATACCGCAGTAGGTAAGTCACGTGTATACCACAGTAGGTAAGTCACGTGTATATCACAATAGGTAAGTCACGTGTATACCTCAGTAGATAAGTCACGTGTATACCTCAGTAGGTAAGTCACAGGTATACCACAGTAGGTAAGTCACGTGTATACCACAGTATGTAAGTCACGTGTATACCTCAGTAGGTAAGTCACAGGTATACAACAGTAGGTAAGTCATGTGTATACCACAGTAGGTAAGTCACGTGTATACCTCAGTAGGTAAGTCACAGGTATACCACAGTAGTTAAGTCACGTGTATACCTCAGTAGGTAAGTCATGTGTATATCACAGTAGGTAAGTCACGTGTATACCTCAGTAGGTAAGTCACAGGTATACCACAATAGGTAAGTCACTGTATACCGCAGTAGGTAAGTCACGTGTATACCACAGTAGGTAAGTCACGTGTATACCACAGTAGGTAAGTCACGTGTATACCACAGTAGGTAAGTCACATGTATACCACAGTAGGTAAGTCACAGGTATACCACAGTAGGTAAGTCACAGGTATACCACAGTAGGTAAGTCACGTGTATACCACAGTAAGTAAGTCACGTGTATACCTCAGTAGGTAAGTCACGTGTATACCTCAGTAGGTAAGTTACAGGTATACCACAGTAGGTAAGTCACGTGTATACCACAGTAGGCAAGTCACGTGTATACCACAGTAGGTAAGTCACGTGTATAACACAGTAGGTAAGTCACGTGTATACCACAGTAGGTAAGTCACGTGTATACCTCAGTAGGTAAGTCACGTGTATACCTCAGTAGGTAAGTCACAGGTATACCACAGTAGGTAAGTCACGTGTATACCACAGTAGGTAAGTCACGTGTATACCACAGTAGGTAAGTCACAGGTATACCACAGTAGGTAAGTCACGTATATACCACAGTAGGTAAGTCACAGGTATACCACAGTAGGTAAGTCACGTGTATACCACAGTAGGTAAGTCACGTGTATACCACAATAGGTAAGTCACGTGTATACCTCAGTAGGTAAGTCACGTGTATACCACAGTAGGTAAGTCACAGGTATACCACAGTAGGTAAGTCACGTGTATACCACAGTAGGTAAGTCACGTGTATACCACAGTAGGTAAGTCACGTGTATACCACAGTAGGTAAGTCACGTGTATACCTCAGTAGGTAAGTCACGTGTATACCACAGTAGGTAAGTCACAGGTATACCACAGTAGGTAAGTCACGTGTATACCACAGTAGGTAAGTCACGTTATACCACAGTAGGTAAGTCACGTGTATACCTCAGTAGGTAAGTCACGTGTATACCTCAGTAGGTAAGTCACAGGTATACCACAGTAGGTAAGTCACGTGTATACCTCAGTAGGTAAGTCACGTGTATACCACAGTAGGTAAGTCACGTGTATACCACAGTAGGTAAGTCACGTGTATACCTCAGTAGGTAATTCACGTGTATACCACAGTAGGTAAGTCACGTGTATACCACAGTAGGTAAGTCACATGTATACCACAGTAGGTAAGTCACGTGTATACCACAGTAGGTAAGTCACAGGTATACCACAGTAGTTAAGTCACAGGTATACCTCAGTAGGTAAGTCACGTGTATACCACAGTAGGTAAGTCACGTGTATACCACAGTAGGTAAGTCACAGGTATACCACAATAGGTAAGTCACTGTATACCGCAGTAGGTAAGTCACGTGTATACCACAGTAGGTAAGTCACGTGTATATCACAATAGGTAAGTCACGTGTATACCTCAGTAGATAAGTCACGTGTATACCTCAGTAGGTAAGTCACAGGTATACCACAGTAGGTAAGTCACGTGTATACCACAGTATGTAAGTCACGTGTATACCTCAGTAGGTAAGTCACAGGTATACAACAGTAGGTAAGTCATGTGTATACCACAGTAGGTAAGTCACGTGTATACCTCAGTAGGTAAGTCACAGGTATACCACAGTAGTTAAGTCACGTGTATACCTCAGTAGGTAAGTCATGTGTATATCACAGTAGGTAAGTCACGTGTATACCTCAGTAGGTAAGTCACAGGTATACCACAATAGGTAATTCACTGTATACCGCAGTAGGTAATTCACGTGTATACCACAGTAGGTAAGTCACGTGTATACCACAGTAGGTAAGTCACGTGTATACCACAGTAGGTAAGTCACGTGTATACCACAGTAGGTAAGTCATGTGTATACCTCAGTAGGTAAGTCACGTGTATACCACAGTAGGTAAGTCACGTGTATACCACAGTAGGTAAGTCATGTGTATACCTCAGTAGGTAAGTCACGTGTATACCACAGTAGGTAAGTCACAGGTATACCACAGTAGGTAAGTCACGTGTATATCATAATAGGTAAGTCACAGGAATACAACAGTAGGTAAGTCACGTGTATACCACAGTAGGTAAGTCACGTGTATACCTCAGTAGGTAATTCACGTGTATACCACAGTAGGTAAGTCACGTGTATACCACAGTAGGTAAGTCACGTGTATACCACAGTAGGTAAGTCACGTGTATACCACAGTAGGTAAGTCACGTGTATACCACAGTAGGTAAGTCACGTGTATACCACAATAGGTAAGTCACGTGTATACCTCAGTAAGTAAGTCACGTGTATACCACAGTAGGTAAGTCACGTGTATACCACAGTAGGTAAGTCACGTGTATACCTCAGTAGGTAAGTCACGTGTATACCACAGTAGGTAAGTCACGTGTATACCACAGTAGGTAAGTCACGTGTATACCACAGTAGGTAAGTCACGTGTATACCACAATAGGTAAGTCACGTGCATACCACAGTAGGTAAGTCACAGGTATACCACAGTAGGTAAGTCACGTGTATACCACAGTAGGTAAGTCACGTGTATACCACAATAGGTAAGTCACGTGTATACCTCAGTAAGTAAGTCACGTGTATACCACAGTAGGTAAGTCACGTGTATACCACAGTAGGTAAGTCACGTGTATACCTCAGTAGGTAAGTCACGTGTATACCACAGTAGGTAAGTCATGTGTATACCTCAGTAGGTAAGTCACGTGTATACCACAGTAGGTAAGTCACGTGTATACCACAGTAGGTAAGTCATGTGTATACCTCAGTAGGTAAGTCACGTGTATACCACAGTAGGTAAGTCACAGGTATACCACAGTAGGTAAGTCACGTGTATATCATAATAGGTAAGTCACAGGAATACAACAGTAGGTAAGTCACGTGTATACCACAGTAGGTAAGTCACGTGTATACCTCAGTAGGTAATTCACGTGTATACCACAGTAGGTAAGTCACGTGTATACCACAGTAGGTAAGTCACGTGTATACCACAGTAGGTAAGTCACGTGTATACCACAGTAGGTAAGTCACGTGTATACCACAGTAGGTAAGTCACGTGTATACCACAATAGGTAAGTCACGTGTATACCTCAGTAAGTAAGTCACGTGTATACCACAGTAGGTAAGTCACGTGTATACCACAGTAGGTAAGTCACGTGTATACCTCAGTAGGTAAGTCACGTGTATACCACAGTAGGTAAGTCACGTGTATACCACAGTAGGTAAGTCACGTGTATACCACAGTAGGTAAGTCACGTGTATACCACAATAGGTAAGTCACGTGCATACCACAGTAGGTAAGTCACAGGTATACCACAGTAGGTAAGTCACGTGTATACCACAGTAGGTAAGTCACGTGTATACCACAATAGGTAAGTCACGTGTATACCTCAGTAAGTAAGTCACGTGTATACCACAGTAGGTAAGTCACGTGTATATCATAATAGGTAAGTCACAGGAATACAACAGTAGGTAAGTCACGTGTATACCACAGTAGGTAAGTCACGTGTATACCTCAGTAGGTAATTCACGTGTATACCACAGTAGGTAAGTCACGTGTATACCACAGTAGGTAAGTCACGTGTATACCACAGTAGGTAAGTCACGTGTATACCACAGTAGGTAAGTCACGTGTATACCACAGTAGGTAAGTCACGTGTATACCACAATAGGTAAGTCACGTGTATACCTCAGTAAGTAAGTCACGTGTATACCACAGTAGGTAAGTCACGTGTATACCACAGTAGGTAAGTCACGTGTATACCTCAGTAGGTAAGTCACGTGTATACCACAGTAGGTAAGTCACGTGTATACCACAGTAGGTAAGTCACGTGTATACCACAGTAGGTAAGTCACGTGTATACCACAATAGGTAAGTCACGTGCATACCACAGTAGGTAAGTCACAGGTATACCACAGTAGGTAAGTCACGTGTATACCACAGTAGGTAAGTCACGTGTATACCACAATAGGTAAGTCACGTGTATACCTCAGTAAGTAAGTCACGTGTATACCACAGTAGGTAAGTCACGTGTATACCACAGTAGGTAAGTCACGTGTATACCTCAGTAGGTAAGTCACGTGTATACCACAGTAGGTAAGTCACGTGTATACCACAGTAGGTAAGTCACGTGTATACCACAGTAGGTAAGTCACGTGTATACCACAATAGGTAAGTCACGTGCATACCACAGTAGGTAAGTCACAGGTATACCACAGTAGGTAAGTCACGTGTATACCACAGTAGGTAAGTCACGTGTATACCTCAGTAAGTAAGTCACGTGTATACCACAGTAGGTAAGTCACGTGTATACCACAGTAGGTAAGTCACGTGTATACCTCAGTAGGTAGGTCACGTGTATACCACAGTAGGTAAGTCACGTTTATACCACAGTAGGTAAGTCACGTGTATACCACAGTAGGTAAGTCACGTGAATACCACAGTAGGTAAGTAATAGGTATACCACAGTAGTTAAGTCACGTGTATACCACAGTAGGTATGTCACGTGTATACCTCAGTAAGTAAGTCACGTGTATACCACAGTAGGTAAGTCACGTGTATACCACAGTAGGTAAGTCACGTGTATACCACAATAGGTAAGTCACGTGCATACCACAGTAGGTAAGTCACAGGTATACCACAGTAAGTAAGTCACGTGTATACCACAGTAGGTAAGTCACGTGTATACCACATTAGGTAAGTCACGTGTATACCACAGTAGGTAAGTCACGTGTATACCACAGTAGGTAAGTCACGTGTATACCACAGTAGGTAAGTCACGTGTATACCACAGTAGGTAAGTCACGTGTATACCACAGTAGGTAAGTCACGTGTATACCACAGTAGGTAAGTCACGTGTATACCTCAGTAGGTAAGTCACGTGTATACCTCAGTAGGTAAGTCACAGGTATACCACAGTAGGTAAGTCACGTGTATACCACAGTAGGTAAGTCACGTGTATACCACAGTAGGTAAGTCACGTGTATAACACAGTAGGTAAGTCACGTGTATACCTCAGTAGGTAAGTCACGTGTATACCACAGTAGGTAAGTCACGTGTATACCACAGTAGGTAAGTCACGTGTATACCACAGTAGGTAAGTCACGTGTATACCACAGTAGGTAAGTCACGTGTATACCACAGTAGGTAAGTCACGTGTATACCACAATAGGTAAGTCACGTGCATACCACAGTAGGTAAGTCACAGGTATACCACAGTAGGTAAGTCACGTGTATACCACAGTAGGTAAGTCACAGGTATACCACAGTAGGTAAGTCACGTGTATACCACAGTAGGTAAGTCACGTGTATACCTCAGTAGGTAAGTCACAGGTATACCTCAGTAGGTAAGTCACGTGTATATCATAGTAGGTAAGTCACGTGTATACCACAGTAGGTAAGTCACGTGTATACCACAGTAGGTAAGTCACGTGTATACCATAGTAGGTAAGTCACAGGTATACCTCAGTAGGTAAGTCACAGGTATACCACAGTAGGCAAGTCACGTGTATACCACAGTAGGTAAGTCACAGGTATACCTCAGTAGGTAAGTCACGTGTATACCACAGTAGGTAAGTCACGTGTATACCTCAGTAGGTAAGTCACGTGTATACAACAGTAGGTAAGTCACGTGTATACCTCAGTAGGTAAGTCACGTGTATACCTCAGTAAGTAAGTCACGTGTATACCACAGTAGGTAAGTCACGTGTATACCATAGTAGGTAAGTCACAGGTATACCACATTAGGTAAGTCACGTGTATACCACAGTAGGTAAGTCACGTGTATACCACAGTAGGTAAGTCAAGTGTATACCACAGTAGGTAAGTCACAGGTATACCTCAGTAGGTAAGTCACGTGTATACCACAGTAGGTAAGTCACATGTATACCACAGTAGGTAAGTCACGTGTATACCACAGTAGGTAAGTCACGTGTATACCACAGTAGGTAAGTCACAGGTATACCACAGTAGGTAAGTCACGTGTATACCACAGTAGGTAAGTCACATGTATAACACAGTAGGTAAGTCACATGTATACCACAGTAGGTAAGTCACAGGTATACCACAGTAGGTAAGTCACGTGTCTACCACAGTAGGTAAGTCACGTGTATACCACAGTAGGTAAGTCACAGGTATACCACAGTAGGTGAGTCACGTGTATACCACAGTAGGTAAGTCACATGTATACCACAGTAGGTAAGTCACAGGTATACCACAGTAGGTAAGTCACGTGTATACCTCAGTAAGTAAGTCACGTGTATACCACAGTAGGTAAGTCACGTGTATACCACAGTAGGTAAGTCACAGGTATACCTCAGTAGGTAAGTCACGTGTATACCTCAGTAGGTAAGTCACGTGTATACCTCAGTAGGTAAGTCACGTGTATACCACAGTAGGTAAGTCACGTGTATACCACAGTAGGTAAGTCACATGTATACCACAGTAGGTAAGTCACAGGTATACCACAGTAGGTAAGTCACAGGTATACCACATTAGGTAAGTCACGTGTATACCACAGTAGGTAAGTCACGTGTATACCACAGTAGGTAAGTCACATGTATACCACAGTAGGTAAGTCACATGTATACCACAGTAGGTAAGTCACAGGTATACCACAGTAGGTAAGTCACGTGTCTACCACAGTAGGTAAGTCACATGTATACCACAGTAGGTAAGTCACGTGTATACCACAGTAGGTAAGTCACGTGTATACCACAGTAGGTAAGTCACGTGTATACCACAGTAGGTAAGTCACGTGTATACCTCAGTAGGTAAGTCACGTGTATACCACAGTAGGTAAGTCACGTGTCTACCACAGTAGGTAAGTCACAGGTATACCACAGTAGGTAAGTCACAGGTATACCACAGTAGGTAAGTCACGTGTATACCACAGTAGGTAAGTCACGTGTATACCTCAGTAGGTAAGTCACGTGTATACCACAGTAGGTAAGTCACGTGTATACCACAGTAGGTAAGTCACGTGTATACCACAGTAGGTAAGTCACGTGTATACCTCAGTAGGTAAGTCACGTGTATACCACAGTAGGTAAGTCACAGGTATACCACAGTAGGTAAGTCACGTGTATACCACAGTAGGTAAGTCACGTGTATACCTCAGTAGGTAAGTCACGTGTATACCACAGTAGGTAAGTCACGTGTATACCACAGTAGGTAAGTCACGTGTATACCACAGTAGGTAAGTCACGTGTATACCTCAGTAGGTAAGTCACGTGTATACCACAGTAGGTAAGTCACGTGTATACCACAATAGGTAAGTCACATGTATACCACATTAGGTAAGTCACGTGTATACCATAGTAGGTAAGTCACGTGTATACCACAGTAGGTAAGTCACATGTATACCACAGTAGGTAAGTCACGTGTATACCACAATAGGTAAGTCACATGTATACCACAGTAGGTAAGTCACAGGTATACCACAGTAGGTAAGTCACGTGTATACCATAGTAGGTAAGTCACAGGTATACCTCAGTAGGTATGTCACAGGTATACCACAGTAGGCAAGTCACGTGTATACCACAGTAGGTAAGTCACGTGTCTACCACAGTAGGTAAGTCACGTGTATACCACAGTAGGTAAGTCACATGTATACCACAGTAGGTAAGTCACAGGTATACCACAGTAGGTAAGTCACGTGTCTACCACAGTAGGTAAGTCACGTGTATACCACAGTAGGTAAGTCACGTGTATACCTCAGTAGGTAAGTCACGTGTATACCACAGTAGGTAAGTCACGTGTCTACCACAGTAGGTAAGTCACATGTATACCACAGTAGGTAAGTCACATGTATACCACAGTAGGTAAGTCACAGGTATACCACAGTAGGTAAGTCACGTGTATGCCACAGTAGGTAAGTCACGTGTATACCACAGTAGGTAAGTCACGTGTATACCACAGTAGGTAAGTCACGTGTATACCACAGTAGGTAAGTGACTTGTATACCTCAGTAAGTAAATCACGTGTATACCACAGTAGGTAAGTCACGTGTATACCACAGTAGGTAAGTCACATGTATACCACAGTAGGTAAGTCACATGTATACCACAGTAGGTAAGTCACAGGTATACCACAGTAGGTAAGTCACAGGTATACCACAGTAGGTAAGTCACGTGAATACCACAGTAGGTAAGTCACATGTAAACCACAGTAGGTAAGTCACGTGTATACCACAGTAGGTAAGTCACATGTATACCACAGTAGGTAAGTCACAGGTATACCACAGTAGGTAAGTCACGTGTATACCACAGTAGGTAAGTCACGTGTATACCACAGTAGGTAAGTCACGTGTATACCACAGTAGGTAAGTCACGTGTATACCTCAGTAGGTAAGTCACGTGTATACCACAATAGGTAAGTCACGTGCATACCTCAGTAGGTAAGTCACAGGTATACCACAGTAGGTAAGTCACAGGTATACCACAGTAGGTAAGTCACGTGTATACCACAGTAGGTAAGTCACGTGTATACCACAGTAGGTAAGTCACGTGTATACCACAGTAGGTAAGTCACGTGTATACCACAGTAGGTAAGTCACGTGTATACCTCAGTAGGTAAGTCACGTGTATACCACAGTAGGTAAGTCACGTGTCTACCACAGTAGGTAAGTCACAGGTATACCACAATAGGTAAGTCACGTGTATACCACAGTAGTTAAGTCACAGGTATACCACAGTAGGTAAGTCACGTGTATACCACAGTAGGTAAGTCACGTGTATACCACAGTAGGTAAGTCACGTGTATACCACAGTAGGTAAGTCATGTGTATACCACAGTAGGTAAGTCACGTGTATACATCAGTAGGTAAGTCACAGGTATACCTCAGTAGGTAAGTCACATGTATACCACAGTAGGTAAGTCACGTGTATACCACAGTAGGTAAGTCACGTGTATACCACAGTAGGTAAGTCACGTGTATACCACAATAGGTAAGTCACGTGTATACCACAGTAGGTAAGTCACGTGTCTACCACAGTAGGTAAGTCACGTGTACACCTCAGTAGGTAAGTCACGTGTATACCACAGTAGGTAAGTCACATGTATACCACAGTAGGTAAGTCACAGGTATACCACAGTAGGTAAGTCACAGGTATACCACAGTAGGTAAGTCACGTGTATACCACAGTAAGTAAGTCACGTGTATACCTCAGTAGGTAAGTCACGTGTATACCTCAGTAGGTAAGTCACAGGTATACCACAGTAGGTAAGTCACGTGTATACCACAGTAGGCAAGTCACGTGTATACCACAGTAGGTAAGTCACGTGTATAACACAGTAGGTAAGTCACGTGTATACCACAGTAGGTAAGTCACGTGTATACCTCAGTAGGTAAGTCACGTGTATACCTCAGTAGGTAAGTCACAGGTATACCACAGTAGGTAAGTCACGTGTATACCACAGTAGGTAAGTCACGTGTATACCACAGTAGGTAAGTCACAGGTATACCACAGTAGGTAAGTCACGTATATACCACAGTAGGTAAGTCACAGGTATACCACAGTAGGTAAGTCACGTGTATACCACAGTAAGTAAGTCACGTGTATACCACAATAGGTAAGTCACGTGTATACCTCAGTAGGTAAGTCACGTGTATACCACAGTAGGTAAGTCACAGGTATACCACAGTAGGTAAGTCACGTGTATACCACAGTAGGTAAGTCACGTGTATACCACAGTAGGTAAGTCACGTGTATACCACAGTAGGTAAGTCACGTGTATACCTCAGTAGGTAAGTCACGTGTATACCACAGTAGGTAAGTCACAGGTATACCACAGTAGGTAAGTCACGTGTATACCACAGTAGGTAAGTCACGTTATACCACAGTAGGTAAGTCACGTGTGTACCTCAGTAGGTAAGTCACGTGTATACCTCAGTAGGTAAGTCACAGGTATACCACAGTAGGTAAGTCACGTGTATACCTCAGTAGGTAAGTCACGTGTATACCACAGTAGGTAAGTCACGTGTATACCACAGTAGGTAAGTCACGTGTATACCTCAGTAGGTAAGTCACGTGTATACCACAGTAGGTAAGTCACGTGTATACCACAGTAGGTAAGTCACATGTATACCACAGTAGGTAAGTCACGTGTATACCACAGTAGGTAAGTCACAGGTATACCACAGTAGTTAAGTCACAGGTATACCTCAGTAGGTAAGTCACGTGTATACCACAGTAGGTAAGTCACGTGTATACCACAGTAGGTAAGTCACAGGTATACCACAATAGGTAAGTCACTGTATACCGCAGTAGGTAAGTCACGTGTATACCACAGTAGGTAAGTCACGTGTATATCACAATAGGTAAGTCACGTGTATACCTCAGTAGATAAGTCACGTGTATACCTCAGTAGGTAAGTCACAGGTATACCACAGTAGGTAAGTCACGTGTATACCACAGTATGTAAGTCACGTGTATACCTCAGTAGGTAAGTCACAGGTATACAACAGTAGGTAAGTCATGTGTATACCACAGTAGGTAAGTCACGTGTATACCTCAGTAGGTAAGTCACAGGTATACCACAGTAGTTAAGTCACGTGTATACCTCAGTAGGTAAGTCATGTGTATATCACAGTAGGTAAGTCACGTGTATACCTCAGTAGGTAAGTCACAGGTATACCACAGTAGGTAAGTCACAGGTATACCACAATAGGTAAGTCACTGTATACCGCAGTAGGTAAGTCACGTGTATACCACAGTAGGTAAGTCACGTGTATATCACAATAGGTAAGTCACGTGTATACCTCAGTAGATAAGTCACGTGTATACCTCAGTAGGTAAGTCACAGGTATACCACAGTAGGTAAGTCACGTGTATACCACAGTATGTAAGTCACGTGTATACCTCAGTAGGTAAGTCACAGGTATACAACAGTAGGTAAGTCATGTGTATACCACAGTAGGTAAGTCACGTGTATACCTCAGTAGGTAAGTCACAGGTATACCACAGTAGTTAAGTCACGTGTATACCTCAGTAGGTAAGTCACGTGTATACCGCAGTAGGTAAGTCACAGGTATACCACAATAGGTAAGTCACTGTATACCGCAGTAGGTAAGTCACGTGTATACCACAGTAGGTAATTCACGTGTATACCACAGTAGGTAAGTCACGTGTATACCACAGTAGGTAAGTCACGTGTATACCACAGTAGGTAAGTCACGTGTATACCACAGTAGGTAAGTCACGTGTATACCTCAGTAGGTAAGTCACGTGTATACCTCAGTAGGTAAGTCACAGGTATACCACAGTAGGTAAGTCACGTGTATACCACAGTAGGTAAGTCACATGTATACCTCAGTAGATAAGTCACGTGTATACCTCAGTAGGTGAGTCACAGGTATACCACAGTAGGTAAGTCACGTGTATACCTCAGTAGGTAAGTCACAGGTATACCACAATAGGTAAGTCACTGTATACCGCAGTAGGTAAGTCACGTGTATACCACAGTAGGTAAGTCACGTGTATATCACAATAGGTAAGTCACGTGTATACCTCAGTAGATAAGTCACGTGTATACAACAGTAGGTAAGTCACGTGTATACCACAGTATGTAAGTCACAGGTATACCTAAGTAGGTAAGTCACGTGTATACCGCAGTAGGTAAGTCACGTGTATACCTCAGTAGGTAAGTCACGTGTATACCTCAGTAGGTAAGTCACGTGTATACCGCAGTAGGTAAGTCACGTGTATACCACAGTAGGTAAGTCACGTTATACCACAGTAGGTAAGTCACGTGTATACCACAGTAGGTAAGTCACGTGTATACCTCAGTAGATAAGTCACGTGTATACAACAGTAGGTAAGTCACGTGTATACCACAGTAGGTAAGTCACAGGTATACCTAAGTAGGTAAGTCACGTGTATACCGCAGTAGGTAAGTCACGTGTATACCTCAGTAGGTAAGTCACGTGTATACCGCAGTAGGTAAGTCACGTGTATACCACAGTAGGTAAGTCACGTTATACCACAGTAGGTAAGTCACGTGTATACCTCAGTAGGTAAGTCACGTGTATACCACAGTAGGTAAGTCACAGGTATACCGCAGTAGGTAAGTCACGTGTATACCACAGTAGGTAAGTCACGTTATACCACAGTAGGTAAGTCACGTGTATACCTCAGTAGGTAAGTCACGTGTATACCACAGTAGGTAAGTCACAGGTATACCGCAGTAGGTAAGTCACGTGTATACCACAGTAGGTAAGTCACGCGTATACCACAGTAGGTAAGTCACGTGTGAAGTAGGAATATAGTCCTGCAAGTATACCTCAGTAGGTAAGTTACAGTCAGTGTCACATATATTGAAAATGTTGCGTGCATTTCTAAAATGACTAGGCCTATAGGTATATACTATATAGGTATATATATATATATATATATATATATATGTTAATGTACATGTATATATCAGAAATGTGCAATGCATATTATATATATATATATATATAATATAATATGTAATATATGAATATAATTTATATTATATATTCACGATAAATATATATATATATATATATATATATAATATATTGTAATCAATTACTAATACAATACAATTGAAATAAAATAGTGATATAACTTAACATATAATTATCCAAATCTATAACCTATATATAATATACTAATATTTTAAATAATATTAGTATTACTTAGTAATTTCTCGTATAACGCATTAAACACTTTATATATATATATATATATATATATATATATATATATATATAAGACAGCCTCGGCCCGGCTACTTCCGATTGGTATGTATATCGTTATATCGTTATATGATAACATGATTCGATCCGAAGTTGATCACACATAACATTGATTACATAGATAAACACTATATATATATCTACTATAGTAGGTTGTGAATTTATTAATAATAATTTTTAAATATCTGGAGAACCTTTAATTTATTTATCAATTTTAAAATATGTAATAAGTAATTCAGTATTCTGAATTACCCATTTAATACGAATTTGGACCTATACATAGGAGCCACTTAACCTCGTCAAGGTATCGTATACTAAGTGGATTTTAACTCACACGGGAAACTGTGCCATATGAGAATTACAGGAATTTCAACCTTGAATTTTATTATGCATTATAAGGGCGTTTTTTTATTGTATTCAAGTGAGCTGATGTATAGCCGGGAGATTTTACGTTATTGGTTATATTCATTTAACAAAATTACTGACGTATATGATATGTATACATATCTAAAAATATAGTTTCACTTATACCATATGCTGTATACAATGTAGGTATCGTAATATTGTCAACTATTTTCATAGATGGTTATTCAATCACTTAAATGTATTTCTTTCTAAAAAATATATTTCGTATTTCAGTTTTTCTCAAGAATGTCGAAGAACTTTGTAAAATGTACAGTTCATTTTTCAAATATATATTCAATATTACTAAATATATAAATACATCTTTAAATGTGATTAATCAAAATAATATTCATTTATAAATATACGACCCCTACTTTATGAATCCATTAATACGAAGAACACGTACTAAATAAACTAGAAGTAAAATGCATTAATGCCGTTCACATCCGTGCAATACACATGCATGCAATCGGGTGAAATAGTGACGGAAAACGTTCGCACAATTATACATACTAACTTTACTGTATTATATATATAATACTCGTTATCCGCAACTATTTCACCCGATTGCATGCATGTATTGCACGGATGATTCACTATATATGTATAAGTATACTATAAGTATATATATATATATATATATATATATATATATATATATATATAGCAGAGAAAGCAACATCAGCATATGTATAATATATTATTATATATTATATATAATAAATCACACTAACTCATACTTGGATGGTATACCTATAGGTTACACTTAATTAAAGTGACGATAGTTTTATATATAGATAGTAGTATGCATTAAAGAAGAGAGTTACAAGTAAACATACAAAGACAATAATTAACATGATTAATATAAATCGGATATAGGTGGAAAGCAATTATACATCTATAAGTCACCAGCGAAGTGGATAAAGGTAGCTTTTCTAGGGTTTGCATGTGAATATGCACATATATATATATACATATATTTATGTAATTTAATATATTAAGTATCGTAAACATTAGATTATAGCCATTTAAAAATGTTTACCATATATATATATATATATATATATATATATACAAACTATGGACAAGATATACAGTATATATATATATATATATATATATATATATAATTTTAATAATTCATATATATATACACGAGCATACATCCAATGTTACAAGGTTACATAAATCCAATGTACATTACATAGATTATAGTGAGCTATACAGTAATAATACGCTCTGAATACCTCATTAAATGTGACCCCGTTACATGTAATCAAAATTTTATCACATTATAAATATGTGACCCCCGCTTTATATATCGAATAATAAAATTCATAGTAACTTCATTACAATAACACGCATTTAAATCGTATTTTAAAGAACAAGTCTAATTTATATATATATAATATATATACAATAGTATACAATTAATCATACTATATGTACAGGGATATATATATATATATATATATATATATATATATATATATATATCCCTGTACATATAGTCTATAGACTGTAGTATGCTTTTAAATAATGCCCTATAGGGCTTTTATAAATGATATTCTCGGTGAAATATATTCGGTCAATCAGGTGAAATACTCGTGAAAAATGCACACACAATTATACTTACGATATTTACAGTATATATATATATATATATATATATAT
Organism: Osedax fenrisi; assembly: GCA_964019155.1. Lineage (NCBI taxonomy): Eukaryota > Metazoa > Annelida > Polychaeta > Sabellida > Siboglinidae > Osedax > Osedax fenrisi. The sequence continues at coordinate 41,346,102 of OZ025240.1, read as the reverse complement.
ATATATATATTTAATGTAAATATCTTTAGTATAATTGAGCGTGCGTTTTCCACATCTATTTCACCCGATTGCATGATTGGTAGCCTATAGGCATATATATATATACCTATATACGTATAATGTACGACGTACATATGTGTTTATATATATATATATATCATAAGTTTAATATTATAAGTTTAAATATTGAATAAGTTAATATATGGAATAGATACAGTGTATAGCCGGAATGGATTGTATGATTCATGGGTTGGGTTCCTCTGTTAGGCGCAATGTTAGATCCAGTCGAGTCACTACTTAAGAGCTAATCGAATTTAATGCGATTGTTACATGTAGTGGATACGAATATTTGAAAAGTTATTTTGAAAAGTCCACATGTATATATATATATATATATATATAGTTTACATTATAATATACTGAGATGCTTATTTTATATGTATACACGATCAATAAATTAGTACGCATGCATACTAATTAATTGACCATGTATACATATACTATTAACTTTACTATTAACTACGCATAGCATAAAGTTAACTAACTATTACTTTGTCGATTATATCCTAAATGTAACATCATACTATAGTATTGAAATCATTGAGGTAATATATAATATTATGTTTATATTTACGTTGTAATCACTACTAAAGGACGTGCAACACGTCGTGCATTAAGGGTGATCATAGAAAAAAAAGTTTTTTTGGACACATCGCATCTTATATATATTGAAATTCTAAGAATATATGTATACTTCAATTTTTTTTGAGTCATTTTTTACGACACGACATACTGTCAATCTTTTTTTTATTCATTTTTTACGATTTTTAGTGCACTGTTAATATTCCAAGAAATTTCCAGGAATTTTTTTTTGTAATTCTATTTTTTATATTTTCTTTTCCATTATTATAAAATAAATAGTCTGTTAAAATTTGATAACAAATTATTCATTACAGATGTTTCAAATGCTTATTTTTTTATAATTAATTTTTTATATAGAAATATTTGTATCTAACTACATGTTAAACTTCACGAGGCTGTCGTGTGACCTTAGATTAATAAAAATAAAAATAAATTGTGTGCTTCATTTTAAGGGTATATTTATTAAGACAAGCATAGTCCAATGTTAATTTGTTAATTTTCAATTTTCTATGATCGCCCTTAACGTGTGTACACAACAACAACCGGTAGTACACTCACGGGGGTTTTTCTGTGGTCCGGACACCTACCAGCTCTGGTGGTCCGGATGCTATTGATGAGAGCTGGCGATGTGGAAGTGAACCCCGGCCCTGGTCTATTCTGCAAGCCCTGCGGAAGGACGCTGAGAACCAATCAGCCACACCTCAGATGTGGCTCGTGCATTGCGACCTCACACAAGCAAGAGAAATGTAGCGGCCTGAGACGAGTGTCACAGACTCCAGGAAACTGGACCTGCAGCGACTGCGTCCCACCCCGTTCCTGTACGCCTCCCCTACCATCGACCGTACCCACACTGGTTGGACAACCGATAGGAGACCCGAGACTTTCAGGAACCAGCGCGCCTAAGAAGCGATGCCTGCAATGCGGAAAAGTTGTAAGGTATTCGCCCAACCCGCTCGTCTGCATAGGATGCCGGCGTACCTGCCACAAAAGCTGCTCTAATATGTCGAGAGGCGAACAAAGCATGCACATATCCAATGGCTCCTGGCATTGTGAAAACTGCTCGACCAGCGCGAACAACAAGGGCGTGGATAGTGGAGACCGGCGCCAAGCGGCCCCGTCGAGAAAGACCGATGTGAGCAGAAGAGGCGGCCTCAAAATACTACAGTGGAACGCTAATGGGATCAGGACCAAGATGGTAGAGCTCGAAGACCGAATAAGGAAATTCAATCTCGACATTATCATGATCCAGGAAACGAAGCTGAGGGCCCTGGACAAGAACCCTGCTATAAAGGGCTACTCTACAGTCCGAAAAGACAGAGGCGTCGGCAGTGGTGGGGGACTTCTCTTTTTTATTAAGGAAGATATACCCTTCACAACTATTGACAACACGCCCAGTGCCCAGAATTCTCTACTGGAGATTCAATCGATTGAACTGAGAGCTAAACCTTTCGTCAAGACTCTACTATCCAACGTCTACTGCCCCCCGTCAAGAGGAGCAAACCACGGTAACGAGTTTGAGATGTCGGAACTGCCTCATGACCGGAACGCAATCACAGGGGGCGATCTAAACGCACACAGTCATATGTGGGACAGATGGCAACCTGAAGACTCTCTGGGATCGAATCTCGAGGAGTGGCTGATGGAAAAAGATTTCTGCATCGCGAACGTCGGAGCTGCAACAAGGACTAACCCAGGTACCGGAGGCAGCAGCGCGCCCGATGTGACCCTCGTTCACAGCAGTTGGTTGGATCGAGTGGAGTGGAGCACGACTGAATGCCTAGGATCGGATCACCTCCCCATACTCATCACCGTTGACTGTCAAGTGACAACTCTGAACGCCCCATCCCGTACCGAACTCAAATGGAACTGGAAGTCTGCTAATTTCCGATTATTTGCTGAATCGGTAGACGAAGCGGTGACAGCAGCACCAGCGGCCATACACGAGTCTTCTCTAGACTCCAGATCCAAATTCCTGAACATGGCAATGATTGACGCGGCCAACAAGGCAATTGGCAAAGTCAAATGTAGTGTTAATGGAAAGGAGTGGATGTCCAGGGACATACGAGAGGCTGTGAAGAGACGAAACGCGCTGAGGAGAGACATCACGAACAAGCGGGCTGAATGGATTGAGGCATGTATGACAGTGCGGGATATGATCAGAGAGAGTAAGGAGAATAGATGGAAGGCATTCCTCGAAGACTCTGACTCAAGCTCGAACCCCCACAAGATCTGGAGCACAATCAAGTCATTAAGTGGAAGGAATACAGCAAGCATCAGGAATGAAACATTGGTCCACGAGGGGAGGGAGTACATAACAAACAAGGCCAAAGCAGATGTCTTTCTACAAAGGTACGCTGCGACCAGTAGGTTGAGTATACCCAAGGAATGCCGAATTAAGAATTCAGTGAGCCGCTCCCTAATAGGTCCAATAGTTGAGGATCCGAGCTCTATACCATTTAATGCCGCAGAAATGTCCAACGCAATCACAAGGATGAAAGTCAAAGGCGCACCAGGGAAGGATAAGATTCACCCAAGGTTCATCAAAGCCATGGGCCCAATCGCAGCCAGCTTCATGCTGCGCATTTTCAATGATTCATGGAAAACAGGATCTTGCCCGGCTTCATGGAGGGAGGCTATAATTGTCCCCATATTGAAAAAGGGTAAGCCAGCAAGTCAGATTGACTCCTTCCGCCCAGTATCGCTCACATCCTGCGTGGCAAAAACCATGGAGAGAATGGTGGCAAGCCGCCTCTCCTTCATGGCAGAGTCCAATGAGTGGTGGTGCCAGGACCAGGCTGGTTTTCGGACCCTCAGATCCTGCGAGGATCAAGTCCTCCGCCTCTCCCAAGCAGTCAGTGACGGTTTCCAGACTCGACCCGCTAAGCGCTGCGTCCTCGCACTACTGGACTACAGTAAGGCGTATGACACGGTATGGCGGAATCGATTGTTCCAGCTGATGATGGAGAAAGGCGTATCAAGGACTATCGTCCGATGGATCAGAGGATTCCTCTGCGACAGAAAGGCAGCTATTCGGATCGATGGGGTTATCGGCGCCAGCAGAAAGATGCAACAAGGTGTGCCCCAGGGAGCTGTACTATCACCCCTACTATTCCTCTTCTATATTAATGGTATTAGAGAAGAAGTCCCGAGCGGGGTGAGCGTCAGCATGTATGCGGACGACATGGCGATCTGGAGTCAAGACCGCGATAAGACTGTTGCTGAGAGCAAGGTACAAGAGGCGGTGCACAGGGTATCGGAGTGGAGTTATCTCCACAAGCTAAAATTGAACACGTCGAAGTGTGAAGTGTCGTTCTTCACTTCCGACACTCATGAAGCAAAGTGGATTCCGTCGATTACCCTCGATAACCAGCCCTTCATATTCAAAAAACTCCCAAGTTCCTCGGGGTCACCTTTGACCGCTCGCTATCCTTTCGGCCACATGTCGACTCTGTCAAGCTCAGAGTGATGTCCAGGATCCGGATCCTATCCTCCCTGTCATCCAAAGAGTGGGGATGGAGCAGACGATGCATGACGCGGATATACACATCACTGATTCACAGCACACTGCACTACTGCGGCGCGGCTTGGCAACCGTGGCTCGCGAATTCGAACGTTGCCATCCTGGAACGAGTACAGAATCGGGCTCTACGTATCCTAACAGGTCAACTGGCTGACACACCTCTCGAATGCTTACGCACGGAGGCCGAGCTAACTTCCTTCGAGACGCAGATCAGGCGTAACTGCATTGTTGCCTGGGAAAGGTCAGCTAGGCTCCCCGCCGGCAACCCACGCCACAAACTGTTCACCTCGCCTATCGAGCATAAATGGAAAAGGTCGAGCTTCAGTACCCTAGCTCAAGCAGAATGTGCACGCATCGGCCTGGACCAATTGCCTAGAGAGAGGTTTGCTCCAAAGAAAGCGCAACCCTGGAACTGGGACAGAGAGCCAACATGGACGGTAGATACACGACTAAATGGCGGCAGCGATAAGTCCTGTGACCAGAGAACCCTGCTCACGGACACAGTGGACACCATCGCGGCAGCTGGAGAAGTGGAGATCACCATCTATACTGACGGATCGGCGGAAAGAGGATATAAAAACGGAGGCAGCGCAGCAGTAGTAACATCAGGCCCAGCCACTGACCCAGTCAAAATCACCTCCATCACACGCAAGGGAAGACGTCTCACGTCGTCCTATGAGACGGAAGTGACAGCGATGCTACTGGCAGTTGGCTGGATCAAGAACCGCGAGAACCAAGGCCCCCTCATTATCTGCACCGACAGCCAGTCAACCCTGACAGCACTACAGTCGCCTGGATTGAGCGATGGTTCAGACCTAGCAGAGACCCGCCGAATCCTGAACTCGTTGAATACACGTGTTTCGCTACAATGGGTCCCCGGCCATATAGGGCTCATAGGAAACGAGTGGGCGGACGTCGAAGCCAATGCAGTGGCAGCTTCAGACGAAGAACCAGCGGCAACGGATGGTGGTATAACCTTCCAGACAGCCAAAGCCTTCACGAAGAGAGAAACGATGGACCCGGCCATAAGCCACGAGAGAACCAAAGCGGTCTTTAACGGCAAGCGAGCCCCAGTATCCCTCTCTAGAAAGGATTCGGTCCTACTAGCCCAGCTCCGCAGTGGCCACTGCCACAAGCTGGCAGCATACCGAAACATCGTCGATGCTGACTCCTCCGCGACCTGTCCACACTGCCAAGGAGCCCCAGAGACGCTCGAGCACTGGCTCCAAGAGTGCCCGGCCACAGCTCGAAGACGAATCCGTGAGTTTGGGGGAGCGGCGCCCCTACTGTCAGCCCTGATTGAACAACCAGAGGCTGTAATAGCGTTTGCGCATGGACTCCCCTCGTCCATGTGAACGCTACGCCGCGAACAACAACAACAACAACAACCGGTAAATCACGTGACAGCTAGACTATATATAGTGACCTCTAGACTATTTTCTTAATACTGATAGGTAACGTTATAATGTTAATATATGCGACTTTAGCACGGGGCCCGTGTTAACAAAAGGTATACAATCGTTATAGTATACTAAAAACCGCGTGTGTGTAGTACACACTGTGTACGTATACGTATAGCCAAGCTATGTGCACTTATTTGTATTATCGATACGTTTTGTAATATGTATACCATACATATATGGTATACAACTACTTATTATATTATCGTTAAGAGTGACATATATATTAATTATTCGAATATAATATTTCGAATTACTAATCTATTTAAAAAATATTAATTTGTATCTAATTTACCTTTATAATATTTAGTTTGTTTTCAAAGATGTTTTTAGTAAAGTATAATGATGATATATATATATATATATATATATATATATATATATATATTAAAATAAATAAAATATGAAATATCTGTAAACTAGCAATACTGCAATACTTTTAGGCAGTGACAATAACGAAAGAAACATCAGCTGACCTAGATGATACTATCAATATCACTCGTGCATCCTTGTGCGGAAGGATATGATTAATGTCATTGTTAGGAGTGGTATATAACTAAGTATTAATCAGATAATAGTAAGCTACAGGAATTGTTAAATAAGGACGTTATAAGTAAACAAACAAATAAAGCATTAACAAGATGTATAACAACACAAGTTGATCTATATTTTAATCTGATATAGGTGGAAAGCAATCATACATATATTAATTCACCAACAAAGAGGTTGCAGTGAATGAAGGTATTTGTTCTTAAGGGTTTTAAATTGAACATATATATATATTTCCTACATATATATTTCCTTTGTAAATATGGCACCTCTTCTAAGCAAGCCTACAACCTACCCTTCACCTTAATATACTATAGTATACCTATAGTATAGTATACCTATAGTATAGTATACCTATACTATAGTATACCTATAGTATAAGGATAAGGATAAGGATAAGGATAATTTATTATTGCAAAAAAAATTTTAACAATAAATGGCTAAACAAAATAGTCAAATTGACTTTCGAGGTGTTTGGCCAGAGTAAATAATAATGCAATTACATATTATACATTCAAACATGTATATGTATAGAAGGATAATCAAAGTGAATATATAAGTGAAGGAAGCTTCAGGGTTGCCCAAATCCCATATGGGTAGCCCACACCCAGGAGTGTAATACTCAGTGATTTATTTAGCGTTTCAAACAATCAGAAATATAATCCCTATGTTAATCCATCTAATATTACATATTAGTAATTCATAATAATAAATAAATAATCACGGAGCTTAATAAAAGAAAACAAATAAAATAAAAATAATTTCTTTGAGGATCTGTTCCACTTCTATCAATCAGCTTGAATAGTCACCATTAGTCCATCAAACATGTAAAATAAAATATAATTAGTAAATAGCTAGGTAAGAAATTTTTAATTTTTTTATAAATAACTTAATAGGTTTTATAATTTTTAATTTGTTACTTAGATTATTCCATAATTGAATACTTGCATAATGTACAGCATAACAACTAATATTAATTCTACATTTCGGTATAATAAATCTATTTTTAGCCCTAGTACAACTGTTCGAACAAAGTACAAACTTTTGTAATAGTTTAGTTCTGTAGACTCTATTAAAAGCATAATGTGTATTTTTTAATAATGTGACTTTAACTAAGTCAACTATTTTCAATATATTATGTCTTTTATAAATGAAGTTGATATTAGTTCTCTGGGGTAGTTTATAAATACATTTAAGTACTGTAATATGTTATTATATATCAATTGGTTCGTCTATAGAGTTATAACTTATATATTAAGATTATGATAATCTTATCCTAAATATATAATGTATAATATATATATATAATATATGTATTGGGTATACTATTATATGTAGAATGTATTACCTTTGGGTAGCTTCAAGATATCTGCCAGAGTACTCTGCAGATGATTCTTCGTGGTTTGGGGTATATAGTATTATCTATTATAGATTAACGTAAGTGCTATTGGTTTGACTGCTAAGATACAAGTTAAGTGTTTATCACTAATAATGTGGGCGTGTCTAATTATATATATTATATTACACCCTTATACCAAATTTTTAATCTAAAATTTATACACCTTAAATAATCACAAGTGAAGTGTTTATCACTAATAATGTGGGCGTGTCTAATTATATATTTTGTTACATATTATATTACACCCTTATACCAAATTTTTAATCTAAAATTTCTACACCTTAAATCCCATGAGGCATATGGCTCCTCATTGCTCAATCAAGCGTTGAGGTGGTCTAACCTCCCTACCTGATCTTGTAACAATTGTGTTTTTTTCAACTGGTACTAGATCTATCCTATTACGCCTGATTGTGTTGTCATTTGATTTTATTGTGTACGTTCTTTCATTGTTATCATCGAATTGTATTACGGTTCCCATTCTGTCCATGTCTTTAATATAGACATCTTCATCCAGTGCCAATCTTCTTTTAGTTTTTGATAGTTTGTTGTCGCTGTACTGTTTTTCCTTGAGTTTCTTCTCCATGACCTTCTTTTTGAATTCAACATGATCTTTTTCGAGCATCATATTTTGATTTAGTAGATCTGGTAATGTCGTATTTAATCTACGATTCATTAACAACTCAGCTGGGGATCTACCGAAAGATAATGGTGTATTTCGATATGACAATAGACCTAAATATGGGTCTTCAGATTTCTCCATGATCTGCTTTAGCGTTTGTATAGCTCTTTCAGCTACTCCGTTGCCTTTTGGATATTTTGGTGATGATGTTAAATGTTTAAACTTGTATGTTTTGGAAAATTCTTTGAATTCTTCGCTGCTGTATTGAGTTCCGTTATCTGAGATCATGTTCTCAGGAATACCGTGTCGTGCAAATATTGATTTTAATGACGAAATTATTGTGATCGATCTCATGTCTTTCAATAACATCGTTTCAATATATCGGGAATAATAATCCACCACTATAATGTATTTTTGTTGCTTGAATTGAAATAAGTCTGAGCCTACTGTTTCCCAAGCTTTGGAAGGTACTGGTACTATCTTTACAGGTTCTCGTTGAGTCCTTGCATTTATATTGCAGTTTATACATTCCCTTATTTCCTTGTCGATATCGTTTGAGATACCAAACCAAAACACACTCTTTTTTGCCCTTTCTAGACATTTCGTGATTCCTAAGTGTCCTATATGGATATTTCTTAACATTTCTTTTCTCATACTGACAGGTATAATAGCTCTATTCTGGTACGTTAAGCAACCTTGAATCGTTGATAAATATTGTTGGCTATTATAATATTTTCGACCTAAATTATGTTTCAAATCTGATTTTGTCCATCCTTCAATAATCTTCTTCTTCAACCATGTTATCTCTGGATCATTATTCTGAGCTTTGATTATAGATTGTATTTTACATGATTCCCCAGGTACGAAAACACTACTTGCCATCTCTTCGGTTTCGATTTCTAATAGGTCGCACCCTGTATCTTTCGAAGGGTATCTTGATAATGTATCGGCAATGATATTGTTTTTACCGGGTATATATTTCATGTTTACGGCATATCTCATCAATCGTATTCTGTACCTTTGGATTCTTATAGGCACCTTCTCTATTTCTTTGCTTCCTAATAGAGTTATTAAAGGTTTATGATCGGTTTCTACGTATATGGGTGCACCTACTATATAATAGTTAAATCTTTCAAGAGCCCATACTACGCCCAACGCTTCCTTCTCTATAGTTGCGTATCTTTTCTCAGTATCACTTAGGGATCTACTGGCTGCTCCAATCATTTTTCGGTTTCCGTTTTCGTCTTCTTGTGTTAGTATCGCACCTATACCGTGATCCGATGCGTCTGTTGTCAATATTGTTTTCTTGTTAACATCGAAATACGATAATGTCTTCGTATTCTGTAACTCTTCTTTCAATATTCTGAAACTTTCTTCTTGCTTCGTATCCCAAATCCAAGAACAATCTTTCCTAAGCAATTCTCTTAATGGAGCACTGTATTCGGATATATTTGGGTTAAATCGAGAAAATTGGTTTATCATCCCAAGAAAACTCCTGACACTTTTTACGCTAGTTGGTATTGGAATATCTATGATTCCTTGGACTTTTTGTCCAGCTTTAATTCCTTTACTGGTAATTTTAAACCCTAAGAAATCTACTTCTTCTTTACGGAATACACATTTATTTTTATTTAATGTCAATCCTGATTCTACTATTTTATTGAGTACTGTTTTTAGATTTCTATCATGTTCGTCTGCATCCATTCCCATTACTAATACGTCATCCACGTGTACGATTAGCCCCTTGCAGTCTTTTAAGATTTTAGATATTTCTTTACAAAATATTTCGGGAGCTGAGGTTAAGCCAAACGGTAATTTTTTATAATAATACCTCCCCCATGGCGTTAGGAATGTTGTCAATGCCCAGCATTTTTTTTCTAATGGAATTTGCCAAAACCCTGAATTTGCATCCAATTTTGAAAAAATGTTTCCTTTGATTTTACTTAGACTACCCTCGACCGTTGCCATAGGATGTATCTCTCGTTTCACTGCTGCATTTAACTTCGTTAAATCTGTGCAAATTCTTATTTTACCGTTTCCTTTCTTTGCAATAACCATTGGGCTACACCATTCTGTGGGACCACATGCTTCTTCGATTACTCCTAATTCGATCATTTTCTGTAGTTCGTTTTGGACTTCCGTTTGTTGATGTACTGGAACTGGTCTTGGTACATTAATTGAATATGGTTTTATTCCCTCTTTTATTTCAATTTTGTATTTCCTATTAATACTTCCTAATCCATCAAATAATTTAGGATCCAGCTGGCAATCTAGCGCATCTACTAATTTGACAATATCCAATTCTATTGATGCCTTTCTCGAGAGTAAACCTGTCATTTGTTTTTCTAAAATGAATATGTCCTCTTTTATTGTTTTACCTTTATATGTAATCAATGCTTCTAAGTATCCCTTAGCATTAATTTCAGTATTATTTGGTCCTCTTAATATTATATTAGTCTTCTTTAAAATTGGTAATAACTTATTATATGGCATTACGGATACGCTTGCGCCTGTATCTATCTTAAACTTAATAACTTTTTCGAATTGTTCACAATTTATTGTTAAATCTTTTATCCATTTATTTTGTTCAATGTTAGTTTTAATTTCGCCTAAAAATATAAAATTTTCGTCTATTTTTGAACAACAAATTTCATTTGTTTCGTATGTTTGCTGATTGTAGTTATCACTCCTTGATTTACAACACTTTGCCCAGTGTCCTAACTTGTTACAGATATTGCATTTTGTGTTGAATGCTTTACATGACCTTGGTTCATGTATTCGATCACATCTGCCGCATTTTTTTTTATTAAACTTTTGGCTTGGTTTATTATAAGTTTCGTTATTCTTATATTTATTGATTTTTTTGTTAATATAATCAATATTTTCGTATTCTTTATTATTGATTTTCTGCATTTGGTTATTGCTTGTTTCTTTTATTTTTGTAGCTTGGACTACCTCTTCGGCTGTAATTTCTTTACCTTTAACTTCTTGTAGGAATCTCTGGCGTAAATTATTGTCAATCATGCCTATGATGATTCTATCTTTGATCAATGAATCTTTCAAATCTTTGAATTCGCAAGTCATAGCCAGTTTTCGTAATTCAGCATAGTAGCATTCAATATTCTCGCTTTCAAATTGATCACGTTTAAAAAATACATATCTTTCATATGTCAAGTTTCTTTTTGGAATGAAATACGCTTTAAACTTTTCTTTTATCCACTCTAAGTTTTTCTTACCAGAGGATTTTGTTTTTTTTTCATCTATCATTACTTCGATAGTTTCATCTTCAAATGAATTGTATATATCTACGCCATCTGATCCTATTGTATTTAGAAATATACCGACTTGTGACTTTTCTGATTTGTTTTCCAATTCTCTAGCATTTTCATAAATTTCATAAGATTGTATCCATCTTTTATATATTTCGGCCCCTCTGATTTTATCTACAATTAATATTTCTGGGATTCTACATTCACTCATTTTTATAATAAATGTACTAATATTATGTTATTTCTGTAAATTCTGTGTGAATATAAATATATTTATATATATATTAAACAACCTATTCTATGGTATTAAATTAATTACCCATAAGATAGTTATATACACTATTAAAATAAACAATTAATAATATCCAGTAACTTATTATGTAATAAATATACAATGTATATTTTTATATATTTAATTAATTTTTAATTAGTTTTTTTTTTTTTTTTTTTTTCTAATTAATTTTTAATTAATTTACAATAACAACTTGTTATGTAATAATCTAAGTACACTGTACTTAATGTATGTCGAATCTAATAATAAGCTTGCCTTATAATTATGATTTTAATCCCAAATCTTAATACCACGTAACTAATATCACTATTTAACTATCTAGTTAAAGAACAACCGCTGTCACCATGTAATATGTTATTATATATCAATTGGTTCGTCTATAGAGTTATAACTTATATATTAAGATTATGATAATCTTATCCTAAATATATAATGTATAATATATATATATAATATATGTATTGGGTATACTATTATATGTAGAATGTATTACCTTTGGGTAGCTTCAAGATATCTGCCAGAGTACTCTGCAGATGATTCTTCGTGGTTTGGGGTATATAGTATTATCTATTATAGATTAACGTAAGTGCTATTGGTTTGACTGCTAAGATACAAGTTAAGTGTTTATCACTAATAATGTGGGCGTGTCTAATTATATATATTATATTACAAGTACCTTGTTTTGTAATACAATAATTTTGTGTACTACTGATTTATAATTAGAGCCCCATGACGAACAACAATAACTTAATCTAGAGTGAAATAGTGCGTTATATAATAAAATTAATGATTTTATATTAATTTTATTACGCAGTTTATAAAAGACAGCTACAATTCTAGATAAATTTGAGGCTAATAAAGTAATATACGGTTTCCAAGAAAGTTTATTATCAATGATAATACCTAGAAATTTAAATTCATTTTGACTTTTAATAAGTATTCCATTTAATGAAATATTGAAAATATAAGGTTTATGTTGACCAAATATAGTATAAGAAGTTTTAATTAAATTTAATGATAGTTTATTGTAACATAACCATGAGTAAATATAACCAATATATTTGTTAGCTTTTGACTCCAATATCGATACATCTTTATCCGCGAATACTAAGGTCGTGTCGTCAGCAAATAAGATACAACCATTGTCGTCCATAACGTTAGATATATCATTTATATATAACAAGAACAACAATGGTCCCAATACGGAGCCTTGTGGAACACCTATATTAATACCTAGTAAATTTGAATTACATTTCTGATAACAGACATATTGTTTTCTATTTGTTAGATAACTGCATAATAGATCTAGAGTTATACCTCTAATGCCAAAGTAAGATAACTTATTTAATAATATATTCGTATTTAAAGTATCACATGCTTTTTTTAAATCAATTGATACTGCGAGACAATTAACCTTGTTATCTAAATTGTTAACTAGTATATCATTTAAATTATCAATTGCGTCAGCAGTAGATCTATTTGACCTGAAACCAAATTGATTACAGTGTAATACATTATGTTTATTAATGTAGGCATTTAGACGAGATTTTATTATTTTTTCTAAAATCTTTGAAATTTGTGGTAACAAAGATATAGGTCTATAATTTCCTAATATATCTTTTTTACCACTCTTATATAATACAATAATTTTAGAAATTTTAAGACAATTTGGAAAATAACCATCTAAGATACACTTATTAAAAATATGAGTTAGGGGAATTGCGATTAATTTACTTATTAGTTTTATATAACTCATACTAATTTCGTAAAAATCTTGTGTAAAGCTATTTTTAGAGTTTGCTATTATTTCTAAAATCTCATTTACTGAAGTAGGCTATAGTATACATATAGGTAAATCAATACCCAGTCACCTTCCTGACCAACCGGATAAATTCCTCAACTCCTACTTTGCTACTTCTCTTCCAGAATAAAGTATCGAACATCATCACTGCTCTCCCTAATGTTAATGTTGATCTCCTCACTCTCAACTCATCTTCACTAGCGTTTTAACTTAAGGGTTTTAAAGTGAACATATATATATAATATATTATATATAAATATATATATATAAAGTATATATATATTGTAATTATATAAAATGTAATGATTTAATTATTAAACAATCTGACTATATTTTATTTTTGGGTATATTTATAGATGAAAATATCAACTGGAAAAAACAGATAAATAATATTAAATTCAAACTTAATCGATTTATCTCTTTAATAAATAGATTAAAATCTAAATTGAATATATAATCACTTTTGAATATATATTTCTCTTTATTCCATAGTCATTCGCACTATTGCTAAGTAATATGGGGTAATACGTATTTGAGTAATATTCAATGTATTATAATATTACAGAATAGATGTCTAAGGGTAATTTATTATTTAAATAAAACAAATATTGATCCTATTTATATACATAAACGTATTCTCAAATTTAAAGATACTATTGATTTAAATATTTATAAATACATGTATAAAGTTTGGTATAATCATAACATACATCCACAAATTATTAAGTTATTTAATACAAAAAAGTCAATTTATTCTCTCGGGTCAACTAATAAATTCGTTATTTGAATAATATGGGATCCCAATATATTACGTAATCATGAAAAATTCTATATTTGTTATAAAGGTTTCTATATTCCTTTATCATATATATTTTTTATTTATTTATTTCATGTTTTTGTGTTTTGATTGTAACGTGCGGTGGTGGTGTATTATATGCCGAGTAGTAAGTATACTGGTATGATTGTGGGAGGATCATCTCAAGGTAATAATGCACTTGGCATATCCATATTGAAAGTTGGTAGCCTTATACTATTAATTCTTTGTGGTTGGTTTATCAACTACATGTTTTGTTCCTCTTTATTTGTACACATACCATTTATTTTTATTTTTATCTATTATTATAACTTTATTTTTACTTATATATAATACTTATATTTTTAATATTTATTCGTATTATAACTTTTTTAATATTTAAAATTTTAATTTATATTTTACTTATCTTTTGAAGTTTCTAATTTTATTTTACTCTATTTTTACTTTAGTATGTTTTTTTTCCATTCCTTTTTCTGACACTCGATAAGTTTAGTGAACTTCTATATCTATATGGGTTCACTCTCATTTATTATGAGGAACCAATCTGATTAATATATAATTATTATTATATATTAAGTATTGTATATATTGGATTATTTTACATTTACAAATTGGTACCATATTTAAACCACATATAAATTGTATACACGATGTAACGTATATATATATATATATATATATATATATATATATATATATATATATATATATATATATATATATATATATATATATATTATTTAAGTAAATTACAAATATATAAGAAAACAAGCATATGACTAATGTATCTTACATAGATTATAGTGAGCTATACAGTAACAATACGCTCTGAATACCTCATTAAAGTGGACCCCGTTAGATGCAATAAAAATGTTATCACATTATAAATATGTGACCCCTAATTTATATATCGAATAATACAATAAATAGTAACTACATTACAAGAATACGTATATAAGTCGTATTTTAAAGACAAAAATGGTATTATATGATATGCGTTATCGCTGTTAGTATCCGTGCAATATATGTGTGTGCAATCAGGTGAAATAGTCGCGGAAAACGTACGACTTACAATTATACTTGTGCGTATGATTTCCGCGACTATTTCATCCGATTGCGCACATATATTGCACGGATTATTGATTATGTGTTTATATAAGTATATATGTGTTTATATATATTATAAGTTCATATATATATAATAAGTTCACATACACATATATATATATATATAATTTATATAGATAGGAGAAAGTAATCTAATACGGATACTTTAACAATAAATGATATTAATATTGTATAACTCAATATTTATATTATATGATTATAAATATTGTTGTAATTTTAAAATTTTATTTAATATTTGTATTCAACAGATATATTGTATATCGTATATTGTGAATATGGGTACCGAATACGGACACCCCCGTTATAACGTGGGTTTCCGTATTTGGTAGCCATATTCAAATACGGACACCCCGTATTATAATACGGTCATCCTATAGGATATCCTATATATAGGATGTATATATACCACCATAGTGTATATCCTATAGGATATTAAATATATTATTGATAAATCAATCAGATAACAAAATTACATTACTTTTAATTAATTTTATGAATAATTTAACATCATTTAATTAGTAATTCATTTATTAATTTTTATTATTTAATTAATTAATAATTAGAAGTGAATAATTTAAGTAATACCATTATTAGATTATAAAATTAATAGTAACTACATTACAAGAACACGTATTCATGCCGTATTTTAAAGAATAAATCTATTTTATATAGTATTATTTATCGCTATTCCCGTCCGTGCATGTTTGTAATCTGGTGAAATATTCGCGGAAATCGTACGTCGTATTCGCATTTATACTTACGAGCTTCTCAGTATATATATATATATATGTTATTTCTAGCTTCAGTTGCCCAATTGGATTTCTAGGCATAGGAACAGTGCCACTATTAGCCCCACGTACAGTACCACCGTTAACCCTGTGTTAGCCCTACTGTTATTCACATTGGTAGAGTCATCGTTATACCCACTGTTAACACCCATATTGGCCCCATTGTCGACCTCACTTGCGTCACTACTTAATATATAATAGAATTGAATACGATTGTTATAATAGGTGGATACGAATGTTATAATATAACACCACACTAGTACAATGATAATCTGATACTGGTATACAATATACTATAATGGTATATAACAATATATAACAATAAGTATCACTATATTGCAGATAAGTAAACATAAATTTACATTATTAAATAATTAAATGAACTAGAGAATTACAATTTTATAAAAAATATAAAATGTGTATATATTATATTGTGTATTGAAATAATTCAATATTATATATTGTGATATATATTTTTGTTGGGGCTTATATTGTATGTCTTAAAATAATACATATATAATTATATATATATATAATTCATAAAATACTTATATATTATAGATTACCTAATATTAAATAATCACATCATTATATAATTTAATATACTTTAATTACTATCAATATTATTTTAAATATATATTTTAATTTATAATATTCTAATAATGGTATACCCTACTATCTATTGATAGTATGTTTGGCATATTTATCAATGACATATATTGCTTAATATATTTATGATATGGAAAATAATATAATATATTTTTTATCTAATAAATTAAATTAAGTATGATTATTTAAGTTAGTATTCAAATCATTCGGATGAAAATATATTTTCATAATATTTATATATGCATATTGATATACTATAGTATAATATATTATATAGATTATATATCGAACTATAGTTATATATATATATATATATATATATATATATATATAGATATATGTATACATATAACCATTCATAGTATGTTACGCGAGTTGTAATACTGCACTGCAATGCCTCCTTTACCACGAGAAACCTCCACACATTGAACGATGGAACAGGGATTCGTGATTCACTTTATTCGATGTATTCTGTTGAAAAATAATTAGTCATTATACAATTATAAAATAAACTAATTATATATATATATATATATATACATATATATATATATATATATATATATATATATATATATATATATATATATATATATATATATATACTAACTTCGATACAATAATTGATGTGTGCCATATAACAATTAATAATAATTAGGTATATTATCTATATACATATAACTTCCTTATATATAAAAGTACATACGTAGGTATATATGTGCGTATATACTATTTTAATATGCTTCTTTATTGTTATTCGTATTTATGAATATTAATTTAAAATTTATCAAACATAAACAAACAATTTAAAAAAAAATAAATTGTTTTTTAATATTATTATAAATAATTTAATAGAAAATTTATAAATATATAATTGTTTATACGACCCGATGTACGTCGTACGCTTTGTACAGTGTACACAGCGTACACTGTACAAAGCGATATATTATATTTACAAAATAAATATATGATCATGTATCGTATAACAAATATTAACATACGTTTACTATTATAATCATTGCGTAAGTGCATCTAGTGTATACGCTACGTGATGCGGGGCAATACATACTCTACATATGTAGTTAGCGACAACTATAGATTATAGTCAATAATATAGTCAATACTACTATAGTCAATACTACTATAGTCAATACTACTATAGTCAATACTACTATAGTCAATACTATAGTCAATACTACTTTAGTCAATACTACTATAGTCAATACTACTATAGTCAATACTACTATAGTCAATACTACTATAGACAATACTATAGTCAATACTATAGTCAATACTACTATAGTCAATACTAATATAGTCAATACTACTATAGTCAATACTACTATAGTCAATACTACTATAGTCAATACTACTATAGTTAATACTACTATAGTCAATACTACTATAGTCAATACTACTATAGTCAATACTACTATAGTCAATACTATAGTCAATACTACTATAGTCAATACTACTATAGTCAATACTACTATAGTCAATACTACTATAGTCAATACTACTATAGTCAATACTACTATAGTAAATACTACTATAGTCAATACTACTATAGTCAATACTATAGTCAATACTACTATAGGCAATACTAATATAGTCAATACTACTATAGTCAATACTACTATAGTCAATACTACTATAGTCAATACTACTATAGTTAATACTACTATAGTCAATACTATAGTCAATACTATAGTCAATACTACTATAGTCAATACTATTATAGTCAATACTACTATAGTCAATACTACTATAGTCAATACTACTATAGTCAATATTACTATAGTCAATACTACTATAGTCAATACTACTATAGTCAATACTACTATAGTCAATACTACTATAGTCAATACTACTATAGTCAATACTACTATAGTCAATACTACTATAGTTAATACTACTATAGTCAATACTATTATAGTCAATACTACTATAGTCAATACTATAGTCAATACTATAGTCAATACTACTATAGTCAATACTACTATAGTCAATACTACTATAGTCAATACTACTATAGTCAATACTACTATAGTCAATACTACTATAGTCAATACTACTATAGTCAATACTACTATAGTCAATACTACTATAGTTAATACTACTATAGTCAATACTACTATAGTCAATACTACTATAGTCAATACTACTATAGTCAATACTATAGTCAATACTACTATAGTCAATACTACTATAGTCAATACTACTATAGTCAATACTACTATAGTCAATACTACTATAGTCAATATTACTATAGTCAATACTACTATAGTCAATACTACTATAGTTAATACTATTATAGTCAATACTACTATAGTCAATACTACTATAGTCAATACTACTATAGTCAAAACTATAGTCAATACTACTATAGTCAATACTACTATAGTAAATACTACTATAGTCAATACTACTATAGTCAATACTACTATAGTCAATACTACTATAGTCAATACTACTATAGTCAATACTACTATAGTTAATACTACTATAGTCAATACTACTATAGTCAATACTACTATAGTCAATACTACTATAGTCAATACTATAGTTAATACTACTATAGTCAATACTACTATAGTCAATACTACTATAGTCAATACTACTATAGTCAATACTACTATAGTCAATACTACTATAGTCAATACTACTATAGTCAATACTACTATAGTCAATACTATAGTCAATACTACTATAGTCAATACTAATATAGTCAATACTACTATAGTCAATACTACTATAGTCAATACTACTATAGTCAATACTACTATAGTTAATACTACTATAGTCAATACTACTATAGTCAATACTACTATAGTCAATAATACTATAGTCAATACTACTATAGTCAATACTACTATAGTCAATACTACTATAGTCAATACTACTATAGTCAATACTACTATAGTTAATACTACTATAGTCAATACTACTATAGTCAATACTACTATAGTCAATACTACTATAGTCAATACTATAGTCAATACTACTATAGTCAATACTACTATAGTCAATACTACTATAGTCAATACTACTATAGTCAATACTACTATAGTCAATACTACTATAGTTAATACTACTATAGTCAATACTACTATAGTCAATACTACTATAGTCAATACTACTATAGTCAATACTATAGTCAATACTACTATAGTCAATACTACTATAGTCAATACTACTATAGTTAATACTACTATAGTCAATACTATAGTCAATACTATAGTCAATACTACTATAGTCAATACTATTATAGTCAATACTACTATAGTCAATACTACTATAGTCAATACTATAGTCAATACTATAGTCAATACTACTATAGTCAATACTATAGTCAATACTACTATAGTCAATACTACTATAGTCAATACTACTATAGTCAATACTATAGTCAATACTATAGGCAATACTACTATAGGCAATACTACTATAGTCAATACTACTATAGTCAATACTATAGTCAATACTACTATAGTCAATACTACTATAGTCAATACTACTATAGTCAATACTACTATAGTCAATACTACTATAGTCAATACTACTATAGTCAATACTACTATAGTCAATACTACTATAGTCAATACTACTATAGTTAATACTACTATAGTCAATACTATAGTCAATACTATAGTCAATACTACTATAGTCAATACTATATAGTCAATACTACTATAGTCAATACTACTATAGTCAATACTACTATAGTCAATACTATATAGTCAATACTACTATAGGCAATACTACTATAGTCAATACTACTATAGTCAATACTACTATAGTCAATACTACTATAGTCAATACTACTATAGTTAATACTACTATAGTCAATACTACTATAGTCAATACTACTATAGTCAATACTACTATAGTTCAATACTACTATAGTCAATACTATAGTCAATACTATAGTCAATACTACTATAGTCAATACTATTATAGTCAATACTACTATAGTCAATACTACTATAGTCAATACTACTATAGTCAATACTACTATAGTCAATACTACTATAGTCAATACTACTATAGTAATACTACTATAGTCAATACTACTATAGTCAATACTACTATAGTCAATACTATAGTCAATACTACTATAGTCAATACTACTATAGTCAATACTACTATAGTTAATACTACTATAGTCAATACTATAGTCAATACTATAGTCAATACTACTATAGTCAATACTACTATAGTCAACTACTATAGTCAATACTACTATAGTCAATACTACTATAGTCAATACTACTATAGTCAATACTACTTTAGTCAATACTACTATAGTCAATACTACTATAGTTAATACTACTATAGTCAATACTACTATAGTCAATACTACTATAGTCAATACTACTATAGTCAATACTATAGTCAATACTACTATAGTCAATACTACTATAGTCAATACTACTATAGTTAATACTACTATAGTCAATACTATAGTCAATACTATAGTCAATACTACTATAGTCAATACTATTATAGTCAATACTACTATAGTCAATACTACTATAGTCAATACTACTATAGTCAATACTACTATAGTCAATACTACTATAGTCAATACTACTATAGTTAATACTACTATAGTCAATACTATAGTCAATACAATAGTCAATACTACTATAGTCAATACTATAGTCAATACTATTATAGTCAATACTACTATAGTCAATACTACTATAGTCAATACTACTATAGTCAATACTACTATAGTCAATACTACTATAGTCAATACTACTATAGTCAATACTACTATAGTCAATACTACTATAGTCAATACTACTATAGTCAATACTACTATAGTCAATACTACTATAGTCAATACTACTATAGTCAATACTACTATAGTCAATACTACTATAGTCAATACTACTATAGTCAATACCTATAGTCAATACTATAGTCAATACTACTATAGTCAATACTACTATAGTCAATACTACTAGTCAATACTACTATAGTCAATACTACTATAGTCAATACTACTATAGTCAATACTACTATAGTCAATACTACTATAGTCAATACTACTATAGTCAATACTACTATAGTCAATACTACTATAGTCAATACTACTATAGTCAATACTACTATAGTCAATACTACTATAGTCAATACTACTATAGTCAATACTATAGTCAATACTACTATAGTCAATACTACTATAGTCAATACTACTATAGTCAATACTACTATAGTCAATACTACTATAGTCAATACTACTATAGTCAATACTACTATAGTCAATACTACTATAGTCAATACTATAGTCAATACTACTATAGTCATACTACTATAGTCAATACTACTATAGTCAATACTACTATAGTCAATACTACTATAGTCAATACTACTATAGTCAATACTACTATAGTCAATACTACTATAGTCAATACTACTAGTCAATACTACTATAGTCAATACTACTATAGTCAATACTACTATAGTCAATACTACTATAGTCAATACTACTATAGTCAATACTACTATAGTCAATACTATAGTCAATACTACTATAGTCAATACTACTATAGTCAATACTACTATAGTCAATACTACTATAGTCAATACTACTATAGTCAATACTACTATAGTCAATACTATAGTCAATACTATAGTCAATACTACTATAGTCAATACTACTATAGTCAATACTACTATAGTCAATACTACTATAGTCAATACTACTATAGTCAATACTACTATAGTCAATACTACTATAGTCAATACTACTATAGTCAATACTATAGTCAATACTACTATAGTCAATACTACTATAGTCAATACTACTATAGTCAATACTACTATAGTCAATACTATAGTCAATACTACTATAGTCAATACTACTATAGTCAATACTACTATAGTCAATACTACTATAGTCAATACTACTATAGTCAATACTACTATAGTCAATACTACTATAGTCAATACTACTATAGTCAATACTACTATAGTCAATACTACTATAGTCAATACTACTATAGTCAATACTACTATAGTCAATACTACTATAGTCAATACTACTATAGTCAATACTACTATAGTCAATACTACTATAGTCAATACTACTATAGTCAATACTACTATAGTCAATACTACTATAGTCAATACTACTATAGTCAATACTACTATAGTCAATACTACTATAGTCAATACTACTATAGTCAATACTACTATAGTCAATACTATAGTCAATACTACTATAGTCAATACTACTATAGTCAATACTACTATAGTCAATACTACTATAGTCAATACTACTATAGTCAATACTACTATAGTCAATACTACTATAGTCAATACTATAGTCAATACTATAGTCAATACTACTATAGTCAATACTACTATAGTCAATACTACTATAGTCAATACTACTATAGTCAATACTACTATAGTCAATACTACTATAGTCAATACTACTATAGTCAATACTACTATAGTCAATACTACTATAGTCAATACTACTATAGTCAATACTACTATAGTCAATACTACTATAGTCAATACTAATAGTCAATACTACTATAGTCAATACTACTATAGTCAATACTACTATAGTCAATACTACTATAGTCAATACTACTATAGTCAATACTACTATAGTCAATACTACTATAGTCAATACTACTATAGTCAATACTACTATAGTCAATACTACTATAGTCAATACTACTATAGTCAATACTACTATAGTCAATACTACTATAGTCAATACTATAGTCAATACTATAGTCAATACTACTATAGTCAATACTACTATAGTCACTACTATAGTCAATACTACTATAGTCAATACTACTATAGTCAATACTACTATAGTCAATACTACTATAGTCAATACTATAGTCAATACTACTATAGTCAATACTATAGTCAATACTACTATAGTCAATACTACTATAGTCAATACTACTATAGTCAATACTACTATAGTCAATACTACTATAGTCAATACTACTATAGTCAATACTACTATAGTCAATACTACTATAGTCAATACTACTATAGTCAATACTATAGTCAATACTACTATAGTCAATACTACTATAGTCAATACTACTATAGTCAATACTACTATAGTCAATACTACTATAGTCAATACTACTATAGTCAATACTACTATAGTCAATACTACTATAGTCAATACTACTATAGTCAATACTACTATAGTCAATACTACTATAGTCAATACTACTATAGTCAATACTACTATAGTCAATACTACTATAGTCAATACTACTATAGTCAATACTACTATAGTCAATACTACTATAGTCAATACTACTATAGTCAATACTATAGTCAATACTACTATAGTCAATACTACTATAGTCAATACTACTATAGTCAATACTACTATAGTCAATACTACTATAGTCAATACTACTATAGTCAATACTATAGTCAATACTACTATAGTCAATACTACTATAGTCAATACTACTATAGTCAATACTACTATAGTCAATACTACTATAGTCAATACTACTATAGTCAATACTATAGTCAATACTATAGTCAATACTACTATAGTCAATACTACTATAGTCAATACTACTATAGTCAATACTACTATAGTCAATACTACTATAGTCAATACTACTATAGTCAATACTACTATAGTCAATACTACTATAGTCAATACTATAGTCAATACTACTATAGTCAATACTACTATAGTCAATACTACTATAGTCAATACTACTATAGTCAATACTACTATAGTCAATACTACTATAGTCAATACTACTATAGTCAATACTACTATATCAATACTACTATAGTCAATACTACTATAGTCAATACTACTATAGTCAATACTACTATAGTCAATACTACTATAGTCAATACTACTATAGTCAATACTACTATAGTCAATACTACTATAGTCAATACTACTATAGTCAATACTACTATAGTCAATACTACTATAGTAATACTACTATAGTCAATACTATAGTCAATACTACTATAGTCAATACTACTATAGTCAATACTACTATAGTCAATACTACTATAGTCAATACTACTATAGTCAATACTACTATAGTCAATACTACTATAGTCAATCTACTATATAGTCAATACTATAGTCAATACTATAGTCAATACTACTATAGTCAATACTACTATAGTCAATACTACTATAGTCAATACTACTATAGTCAATACTACTATAGTCAATACTACTATAGTCAATACTACTATAGTCAATACTACTATAGTCAATACTACTATAGTCAATACTACTATAGTCAATACTACTATAGTCAATACTACTATAGTCAATACTATAGTCAATACTACTATAGTCAATACTACTATAGTCAATACTACTATAGTCAATACTACTATAGTCAATACTACTATAGTCAATACTACTATAGTCAATACTACTATAGTCAATACTACTATAGTCAATACTACTATAGTCAATACTACTATAGTCAATACTACTATAGTCAATACTACTATAGTCAATACTATAGTCAAATACTATAGTCAATACTATAGTCAATACTACTATAGTCAATACTACTATAGTCAATACTATAGTCAATACTACTATAGTCAATACTACTATAGTCAATACTACTATAGTCAATACTACTATAGTCAATACTATAGTCAATACTACTATAGTCAATACTACTATAGTCAATACTACTATAGTCAATACTACTATAGTCAATACTACTATAGTCAATACTACTATAGTCAATACTATAGTCAATACTACTATAGTCAATACTACTATAGTCAATACTACTATAGTCAATACTACTATAGTCAATACTAATAGTCAATACTACTATAGTCAATACTACTATAGTCAATACTACTATAGTCAATACTACTATAGTCAATACTACTATAGTCAATACTACTATAGTCAATACTATAGTCAATACTACTATAGTCAATACTACTATAGTCAATACTACTATAGTCAATACTTAGTCAATACTACTATAGTCAATACTACTATAGTCAATACTACTATAGTCAATACTACTATAGTCAATACTACTATAGTCAATACTACTATAGTCAATACTACTATAGTCAATACTACTATAGTCAATACTACTATAGTCAATACTACTATAGTCAATACTACTATAGTCAATACTACTATAGTCAATACTACTATAGTCAATACTACTATAGTCAATACTACTATAGTCAATACTACTATAGTCAATACTATAGTCAATACTACTATAGTCAATACTACTATAGTCAATACTACTATAGTCAATACTACTATAGTCAATACTATAGTCAATACTACTATAGTCAATACTACTATAGTCAATACTACTATAGTCAATACTATAGTCAATACTACTATAGTCAATACTACTATAGTCAATACTACTATAGTCAATACTACTATAGTCAATACTACTATAGTCAATACTACTATAGTCAATACTACTATAGTCAATACTACTATAGTCAATACTACTATAGTCAATACTATAGTCAATACTACTATAGTCAATACTACTATAGTCAATACTACTATAGTCAATACTACTATAGTCAATACTACTATAGTCAATACTACTATAGTCAATACTACTATAGTCAATACTACTATAGTCAATACTACTATAGTCAATACTACTATAGTCAATACTATAGTCAATACTACTATAGTCAATACTACTATAGTCAATACTACTATAGTCAATACTACTATAGTCAATACTACTATAGTCAATACTACTATAGTCAATACTACTATAGTCAATACTACTATAGTCAATACTATAGTCAATACTACTATAGTCAATACTACTATAGTCAATACTACTATAGTCAATACTACTATAGTCAATACTACTATAGTCAATACTACTATAGTCAATACTACTATAGTCAATACTACTATAGTCAATACTACTATAGTCAATACTACTATAGTCAATACTATAGTCAATACTACTATAGTCAATACTACTATAGTCAATACTACTATAGTCAATACTACTATAGTCAATACTACTATAGTCAATACTATAGTCAATACTACTATAGTCAATACTACTATAGTCAATACTACTATAGTCAATACTACTATAGTCAATACTACTATAGTCAATACTACTATAGTCAATACTACTATAGTCAATACTACTATAGTCAATACTACTATAGTCAATACTACTATAGTCAATACTACTATAGTCAATACTACTATAGTCAATACTACTATAGTCAATACTACTATAGTCAATACTATAGTCAATACTACTATAGTCAATACTACTATAGTCAATACTACTATAGTCAATACTACTATAGTCAATACTACTATAGTCAATACTACTATAGTCAATACTACTATAGTCAATACTACTATAGTCAATACTACTATAGTCAATACTACTATAGTCAATACTACTATAGTCAATACTACTATAGTCAATACTACTATAGTCAATACTACTATAGTCAATACTACTATAGTCAATACCTATAGTCAATACTACTATAGTCAATACTACTATAGTCAATACTACTATAGTCAATACTACTATAGTCAATACTACTATAGTCAATACTACTATAGTCAATACTACTATAGTCAATACTACTATAGTCAATACTACTATAGTCAATACTACTATAGTCAATACTACTATAGTCAATACTACTATAGTCATACACTATAGTCAATACTATAGTCAATACTACTATAGTCAATACTACTATAGTCAATACTACTATAGTCAATACTACTATAGTCAATACTACTATAGTCAATACTACTATAGTCAATACTACTATAGTCAATACTACTATAGTCAATACTACTATAGTCAATACTACTATAGTCAATACTACTATAGTCAATACTACTATAGTCAATACTACTATAGTCAATACTACTATAGTCAATACTACTATAGTCAATACTACTATAGTCAATACTACTATAGTCAATACTACTATAGTCAATACTACTATAGTCAATACTACTATAGTTAATACTACTATAGTCAATACTATAGTCAATACTATAGTCAATACTACTATAGTCAATACTACTATAGTCAATACTACTATAGTCAATACTACTATAGTCAATACTACTATAGTCAATACTACTATAGTCAATACTACTATAGTCAATACTACTATAGTCAATACTACTATAGTCAATACTACTATAGTCAATACTACTATAGTCAATACTACTATAGTCAATACTACTATAGTCAATACTATAGTCAATACTATAGTCAATACTACTATAGTCAATACTACTATAGTCAATACTACTATAGTCAATACTACTATAGTCAATACTACTATAGTCAATACTACTATAGTCAATACTACTATAGTCAATACTACTATAGTCAATACTACTATAGTCAATACTACTATAGTCAATACTACTATAGTCAATACTACTATAGTCAATACTATAGTCAATACTACTATAGTCAATACTACTATAGTCAATACTACTATAGTCAATACTACTATAGTCAATACTACTATAGTCAATACTACTATAGTCAATACTACTATAGTCAATACTACTATAGTCAATACTATATAGTCAATACTACTATAGTCAATACTACTATAGTCAATACTACTATAGTCAATACTATAGTCAATACTATAGTCAATACTATAGTCAATACTACTATAGTCAATACTACTATAGTCAATACTATAGTCAATACTACTATAGTCAATACTACTATAGTCAATACTACTATAGTCAATACTACTATAGTCAATACTATAGTCAATACTACTATAGTCAATACTACTATAGTCAATACTACTATAGTCAATACTACTATAGTCAATACTACTATAGTCAATACTATAGTCAATACTACTATAGTCAATACTACTATAGTCAATACTACTATAGTCAATACTACTATAGTCAATACTATAGTCAATACTACTATAGTCAATACTACTATAGTCAATACTACTATAGTCAATACTACTATAGTCAATACTACTATAGTCAATACTACTATAGTCAATACTATAGTCAATACTACTATAGTCAATACTACTATAGTCAATACTACTATAGTCAATACTATAGTCAATACTACTATAGTCAATACTACTATAGTCAATACTACTATAGTCAATACTACTATAGTCAATACTACTATAGTCAATACTACTATAGTCAATACTACTATAGTCAATACTACTATAGTCAATACTACTATAGTCAATACTACTATAGTCAATACTACTATAGTTAATACTACTATAGTCAATACTACTATAGTCAATACTACTATAGTCAATACTACTATAGTCAATACTATAGTCAATACTACTATAGTCAATACTACTATAGTCAATACTACTATAGTCAATACTACTATAGTCAATACTACTAGTCAATACTACTATAGTCAATACTACTATAGTCAATACTACTATAGTCAACTACTATAGTCAATACTACTATAGTCAATACTACTATAGTCAATACTACTATAGTCAATACTACTATAGTCAATACTACTATAGTCAATACTACTATAGTCAATACTACTATAGTCAATACTACTATAGTCAATACTACTATAGTCAATACTATAGTCAATACTACTATAGTCAATACTACTATAGTCAATACTACTATAGTCAATACTACTATAGTCAATACTACTATAGTCAATACTACTATAGTTAATACTACTATAGTCAATACTACTATAGTCAATACTACTATAGTCAATACTACTATAGTCAATACTATAGTCAATACTACTATAGTCAATACTACTATAGTCAATACTACTATAGTCAATACTACTATAGTCAATACTACTATAGTCAATACTACTATAGTCAATACTACTATAGTCAATACTACTATAGTCAATACTACTATAGTCAATACTACTATAGTCAATACTACTATAGTCAATACTACTATAGTCAATACTACTATAGTCAATACTACTATAGTCAATACTACTATAGTTAATACTACTATAGTCAATACTACTATAGTCAATACTACTATAGTCAATACTACTATAGTCAATACTATAGTCAATACTACTATAGTCAATACTACTATAGTCAATACTACTATAGTCAATACTACTATAGTCAATACTACTATAGTCAATACTACTATAGTCAATACTACTATAGTCAATACTACTATAGTCAATACTACTATAGTCAATACTACTATAGTCAATACTACTATAGTCAATACTACTAGTCAATACTATAGTCAATACTACTATAGTCAATACTATTATAGTCAATACTACTATAGTCAATACTACTATAGTCAATACTACTATAGTCAATACTACTATAGTCAATACTACTATAGTCAATACTACTATAGTCA